>JARHVA010002580.1:1655000-2255000 GCA_037957365.1 Torreya grandis | reverse complement strand
TAGTGTTTTGAAAACTAGACTTGAAATATTATATTTTATATTCTTATACCATCTTCAAATTTGGAGTGTAGATATCTCAAATTATCTATAAAAATTCAGATTTTTGAAATTTCAAAAAAATCATGTCCACAGGTAGGCCACTTTTTGTCCCCCAATTTTGTGCACTTACCCACTTACCATCCAGGGGAGGTGGTTGAGTGTGTTACAGTTGATGCAAAGGTTCACAAATTATGAGGTGGGTGTATTATAGGTAGTGGGACTAGCATATATTGTAGATATGCTTGTGTAATCATCCAAAAGTGGTATTTAAGTGCTAAGAGTGCTACTTGAGACTACTTTTTCTTAGCTTAGCCCCCTATACTAAAGCCTATTGTCACACTTATTGAGCCTTTTTGTGGGCCACAAATGTTCTTAGTCAACTCCAAAGCAGTCCTAGACCCTCATTTCTCGATTTTGACCCTTCATGCCTAATGTTCTGCCAGTTGGACACTAACACCATAATGACACTAGTACCACATAGCACTAGTGTCCCCAAAATGGCACTAATGTCCTTTGCCCTATCTTTTCCCAAACGAATGTCTTCTCAAAAGTAGAGCCTTCTAAGGTCAACCTAGGCATATTTTATCATTTGTATAAGCAACAAAACAATATATATACATGAATTTTAGCCCTATAACCACTAAATAAAAATCAGATGTAAAATACACATTCAAACATAGAACAAGTTGAGCACAATTAAGGTTATCAATCTCTATTCTTCCCTACTTATGCATACTACCATCTACAATATCCCTAAGCTCAAATTTTTTAGATTTCCAATTTTAATTACTTTTAAGGCACTCAAGGCCACTATTATACTAGCATCACTTGCACTTCTACAAGTACTTAGATGGGGAGAACTACATTGGTCTTGATCCCTCCGTAGAGTATTGGTATGTAGGCAACTCTCTTCACAGTGAGGTGTTGAGGATGTCCAGCCTTCCCTACTAATGAACACATTTTTTAGCTCACGCCCTAGTTACATGAAGGATTAAAGTTTTCATAATAAATCAATCATTATGGGCAAAATATAGTGTTCCAAAACTCATTTGCATAGGAATATACCCTAGAGATCCATACACATGTGCACCCAGAAGCTCGGGACAATCTTGCAAAAAGGATATTACCACCAATATCAGGACATTACCATTATTTTTTTTAATAATGGTCCTACTGTCTAATTGTGATGCTACCATCCACAAGGGGCTTTGACATCAGAATCTGATTTATGACACTCAGACCAGCTTCCATCTCAATGTTTAGCCCTCATATCATCTGTATCAGGTATTTTCTAGCTAAGTTATCTGTAACAAATTAGTGGCTATATTTATTATATATTATTTCCCTAGTTTAATCTACTCTGCTCTTTAACAAACATAGGATTTATATTCACTAAGTCCTAAAAGGTTAAAACATTTAGTGAACCCAACTTACTTTGAACGTTGCTCAAACCCTAACCCTAGATAACCCTAGGGTTTACTTTTACAGCACTCAAATTTCAAATCCCTATATCTTTTGATTTGTATTTCATATAATCATGATGATAATGATAGAAGCAGTTAATCACTTTTTGATGCAAAGTCTAATACTTTCATTTGCATGCTTGTTTTTTATAATTTAGAATGAACTCAGAAAAGACATAAACACATATATAGATGATGCTTTATATCAATTGAATTGTATGAAATTTTCATTTTATCTCTTGCATGTTTGTTGCTCTCTTATGCAAAATTCAATTAAGAAACAAATATTTACATACATATAGGATCTATTACATAAGCTAACACCCAGGTTTCAAGTTTCAATGTCATATCTTACACATAGGAAAGAAACTCCTTCTCCTCCTCATCTCCATGAAGGTGATAGCTACTTTCCCTCTAATCAAGTCCAAGTTATCACTCCTCCATGAGATGAAGCAGCCTATACCAATGTCACTAATCCCCATACTTAGCCTATTCACACCTCTTTCCTATAGGGTGTGTGCCTACATGTTCAATGTCAATTACAAAGATAATATTGTATAAAGTGCTTATGATAAGAAGGCATCATACAAGGTAGCCATCCAAAATGTACAAACTGATAATGCATACTCCAAAGTTACATATACATAATGATATGTATTTACTAAAAATCATGAAGTTGTATAGAATGCTTATGATAGGATGTAGCTATATAAGGTGAGACTCTAATTATTGTGCACATTTTAGATGTTACACAACACTATCATGCATGTTACCTTGTAGACATAAAGGCCTTTGAGATCTATTTGCTTCATACCTACTGGGTACCAGTCACCCTCATTTTACTTAATCATAGGCCACATGAGTCCCCAAGAGATAATACCTCCCAGCAACAAAGATACATTGACCAAATGAGGGCATATCATACCCGCTCCAACATATGTCAGACTAAAGTCAGAATAAAACTTGTAAACAAATATAGGTCAAAGCATTATTGAGATAGAATAAAACTTGAATATTTAAGTATTATTTCATGAGTTCTACTTCACTACCCTGAGTCTTACATATAAAATAATTTATCTGATTAGAGGCCTAGGCATCAAATATAACAAACATGAAAAGACTAATTACTTGTTCTCTCTAGCTTTCAATCCAAAAATGGAAAAGCTATCAAACCCCCAGTAAAGAACCATTTTTAAAAACTCCAAAAAAAGCTTATAACAAAATATTTGCTGAGAACCATTTAAAGAGACTCCAAAAAAAGCTTATAACAAAATATTTGCTAAAGTAATTAACTTGAAACTCCAAAAAAAAATCTTATAACAAAATATTTTCTAAAAACTATTTAAAGAAACTCAAAAAAAAAAAAGCTTATAACAAAATATTTGCTAAAGTAATTAACCTGCTTCCTGGACATTGGAAACCATCAAGAAATAGAATGTTAAAAAATGTGCTCCTTTGTTTGGGTTCTTATAATGACAAAAGCTTCCTATCATACACTTGTTAGTCCTGTTGTCAATAACATTATCATAGCCAAGAATTTATGCTTCTACATGGATTTAATTCAGCTTAATAGCTCATCAATAGGCTTGCATTTCAACCTAGAGTAGACTATAGGCTCAAAGTACCAACTCTAAACTTGCATTTCATCCTGGAGTACAGTCTACTGAAAGCAACAAGAAATTCCTACAGATACTTCCTTATAATGTTAATTTAGAACTCAATGTCTATGACAAAAGAGAAAAAAGCGTAAAACCTTACTGGGCTTTCTCTTCACCCTGAGGTGCATGAAAGCTGTTGATGAGGACTGTTGTTGCTATACCACTTGGGTATGTGAGTTTGTAGTCAATCACCATTATCTGCAAGAATAGGCAACATAATATGATTGCTAAGAACATATTTTCACATTTCTAGGTCCATGGAAATCAGGGAAAATTATAATGGCTAAAATTTGTCATTTGTTTAAAAAATTCCCGATATTTTTTCCAATTATAAATTAAAAATAATCTTCAATTACCATATTACAAGATCGTGACACTTTAAAGATTCACAAACCTTTTCTGCAGGAATTTTAAGATAAGCCCAAATTTGCCAAGATTTCTGTAAATATGAAAAATATATGGTTTGTCATCCCTAATAGAAATGGTGAACAGATGAAGCAGAAATTTATAATTAACTCTGCACATTCACAATGTTGCAAGAGCAAATCCAATTCAATCAATAGAGAAGGTGAAGGTGATGTGCTTCATTTGTATGACAATATTATAAATATTGTTTACTTTTGTTTTCCTTTGTTTGAGTAGCTCAATCTAAAATTTTAGTTTAAATTTAAAATAAGAAGTTGCATTCATTTGTTTTATTAGTTTACGTAAATTTTAAAATTTAATTATTGACATATATAATTCAGTTATATCTATTTTTATTAGTAATTATATTTTTTAATATCAAAATTTATACGTCATATCTTAAATTTTTAAGAAATAATTATTTAAAATAAATTAAAATAATAAATAAATAAATATAAATTTTAAATTAGTTTTAGTTTTTTTGGGATACATATAATTACAATAAGTTTCAATCGAAGTTAATATTTAGATGGATCACAATCAACTATTTTGATCGAAGTTAGGATATGGATGGATCATAATTGGTAGTTTTGATCTAGGTAGGTCACAATTAAGGCTCTAGTCCTATTGAAACATAAACACGGGATCCAACTTTCTATAATCCATTAGGAACTAGTTCTCTTTGGGACACAAACATGGGGTTCAATTCTTCATAATCCAATACATAAGACCAAAGTCAACCTCAAATTTTTCAAAAGATTTGTACTTGAGTGAGAATGGGCACAACCAACTCACCAACATTCTATAAGAAAATTTAATAAATTAATATATCTATTTTAAATAAATTTATGTAAAAAACGTCAAGAGATATCATTCTTGAGGTGCCTATATTATATTAGATTTATGATATAAATGAGATAGATACGTTGAAAAGAATATTTTTTGACATCTTTTACATAAATTTAGTTAAGATATATATACTAATTCTTAATTTCAAAAATATAAATTAAAAAGATATTCATTTATTTTAATATTAATTGTTTAATTTTTTTTAATTGTATGATTGACAAGAAACAGATGTCAAATCTGAGACAATGGGTGGTAAGCCCCCAACCCTATCACTACAACCTGACCCATGACCTATTAATTGTTTAAATTTAATAAAACTTAATTAAAACTTATTTTCATTATAATTATTTGGTTTTAAAAATTCAAATTTACTAATATTTACACGTGTCTAATTAGGTACTCTTTAATAAATATTCTTTGTATTTTTTTTAAAAAAATTACAAGGGGACTTTCGAAGTCCCTAATTTAATACCACGCTTTCAATTTTTTTGGATCAAACACTATTCTTATGCTTCACACAATTTAAAACATCTTCTATGAAATAAAATTATAATAAGATAAAAAAAAGAGTACAACATTTTATGAGACCCACATTTTTAATTAAATAAAATAATTATTTTGAGAGTTATTTTTACAATTATATATGAGAGGTGTTGGTAAATTGTAATGTTTGTAAATATGTTCATTTTTAATGATTGATATTAAAAAAATATATTTTTAATAATTGTAAAAGTTTAATTTTTAATTTATATTTATATAAATATGCTCTTCAATAAAAAAATTAATAGTCATAAAAAATAATGGTACAATAAAAATGAGTTCTTTCGATCAAATTCAATCTATAAGCAAGTTTTCATTCTTATTCACAATGGAAGATTCATTTCTTAGTCCAAGGATATATTGGAATACATTTAAGAAGTCTAGTTGGTGTTATCGTTGCTCTCGAACTTTTCTTATGAAAAAATTTTTGGTCAATTTTACGTTGATTATGTCGAGAGGTATTCTACAATAACAATAAAGCATGTAATCTCATATCGTGAATGTGTAATTAAAAACTAAAATATATATAACATAACAAAAAATAAATAAAATATAATCAACAAAGAAAAAACATAAATATAATTAACATCATATTATATATATCTGGTCGCGTTGTGTTTAAACTCTACTTTATTTACCTTTAAAGGTATCATTTATGAACAATTTGAAGGCATGACAATGGGCTCTCCTCTATCCCCTATAGCTACCAACTTCTTTATGAGAAAAATTAAAGATTTGGCGCTTCATTATTTTCCATTGAAACCCAAATGGTGGAAAATATATGTTGATGACACTAACTTATGTTTGCAACATGGCTTAGATAAATTAGAAGAGTTCCATTCCCACCTCAACAATCTATTTCATAGCATAAAATTTACAAAAGAAATTAAGAAAAAACACCAACCACCTTTTTTAGATGTCCTCATGTTTAAGGAGGATAGTTCATCAGCTAGAAAGGTTTATAGAAAAGATACACATATAGACCTTTAACTACATGCCTTCTCCCATCATCATCCAGCTCAAAAAGTAGGGGTTATCAAAACTTTAATTACAAAAGCCTTTAAAATTTGTGATAAAGAAACATTGATCATGAAATCATACATCTATTGAAGTTTTTAAGTTGAATGGTTACTCAGATAAAGGCTATCAAGCAAGTTAAAGAAAATATTAACAGAACTAAAGGTAAAGAGTTTTTGTCAGAGGGACCCATAACTTATCTACCTTATGTTGAAGGCATTTCTAATAAATTAGCTAAAATTCTCAAATGTTAGAATATTCGTTCCACTTTCCTGTCCATCAATAAGTTGTGCATGATGTTAAGGTTTGCTAAAGACAAATTGGATCCAAACCTTAGAACTGGGGTCTACAAGGTTGATTGTTCTTGTGGTATATCTTACATATGGGAGATAGAGAGATGGGTTAAAACTAGAATTAAGGAACATTCTATAGACATTCATTTTAAAAGGAAAGAAAAATCAGTGCTTGCCGAACATTCGTTTAAATTGAAACATGCTATTAATATTGAGAAAACAAGAATTTTGGTCGCAGACGATCACTTCCATAAGCACAAGTGAAGGGAAGCAATAGAAATATTGAAACATCTTAAAACTTTAATCAGAGATGAGGGGCTAGGAATCAATCATTCGTGGAAACTGATAATTTATAAAAATTAATATTTTTTGCTCTCCTCTAACATAGGAAGGTTGTTTTTAATCTTAGTTTATAATGTTATCTTCATTGTAATCTTAATTAGATTTTTTGTTTTAATTTTTTGGTCCCTTGTATTTAAAAAATAAAAATAAATTAAATTAAAAAAAATTATTTAATAATTTCTCTTAAATTGTTCGTGACATATTAAAATATAAAATGAAATTAATAAGTTTCCTTTTTATAAAATAATAAGCTTATAGCTTTTATAAAAATATTTTAAAGTGGTTTTAAAATTTTTGTTAACAAATTTAAATCAATTAAAAAAATTAAAAATTAAAATAATAAATTTATTGATATATCATTCTTAAATTAGAATAAAAATATAGCCATTATTTTAAGTTTTTGAAAACAAAAAAAAAATTATGAAAAAAAAAAAAAAAAAAAACTCCATTTTTTTAATTTTAATTATTTTTTATTTTTGTTTTCAAAAACTTAAGATAATGGGTATCTGGTTCTTCAAAAAATTATTTGTTATATACATAAATATTAAACCCAAAAAAATTAAAGTTTAAAAAAAAAATTAAAAAAAAGGAAAAGGAGCAAAGGAAAGACAAGCGCACGCCATTTCTGAAGAATATTTCAAACTGACTCAAATAATCCTCCATTTTCCAGCCAGACACAATCAAATGCCAACTATTCCCTTCCCTTTGAAGGAGTACTATAACCTAACTTTTCCTTTTCCGGTATATTGAAACTGATTCGCATTGAATTTTTATAAACATCATGATCTGCTTTTCTAAATTTCGAACGGGAACATAAAACATTTCAAGAATCACCAACTTGGATATTTTGTTTGAAACAACAACGCTGGGTAATACGGCGAACCTCGTGATCAAACTTCACAACAGAAAGGAAGATCTCAAGAAGAAAGTTCAGACAACTTAGAGAACGTTTTGTGGCTATGATCTCGTTTTGATGAAGATGTGCGCGACTGATGAGTCCAATAGACTATTGTGATCTCGTGGACGTTATTAAAATCCTTTCATTCATACATTCAATGATGATTTTGACCGAGTTCCACGCAGAGAATATTTTTCTGTTTTGGTACGGGATTCAATTCAATGTATTATCTTTGTTCACTTTCAGTTACAAGTACATGTACATGTAATGAAACCCTAGATTAAAATAATAAAATAATAACCTAATATATGCCATTGCCAGCTAACAGCAAATCGCAGACCGTTTGAAGATAAACGAAAAAAAAATCGTATAAACCTAATTAAAAAAACTACGCTTAATGTAACCTCGGTATTACCTAACCTTCCTACCCTGACTCTCATGCACGATGAATGTTTGAAAGGATGCTCACAAAATCATGAGAGATTCCATATTGACGGCGGTGATGAATGTTCGGAATTACAGCTCCATTTAGTGATTTAAATGCGAAAAGGTATGTGTATAATTTATATATATATGGGGTCACCTTTCTTTGACCCAACAAATGTGGAAGTCTTTTAAGTGTTTTTTCTGGATCAGATTGTATTATATTTCATTTATTTAGAGAAAAGTGGAGCATATTAAATCCCTAGTCAATCGGGTAGGTTTTTTATGAAATTGGATGAAAGTTTTGTGGGACGCAGATTTTTGTAATTTGTGATATTGTTGATTTTTCCAAGTCTCTCTGTTAAGATTTGTGTGATTTGTGGTATTGTTGATTTTTCCAAGTCTTTAATTAATTATTGCTCTTCCCATGGATCATGGACTCAGTGTCTCAATTTTAAAGGTCTTTCATTCAAATGATTTTGTTGTAATCTCATCAGAGATCATGTTGTTGGATGTTCCTCAAAGAGTCTTCAGTATTCGTCATCCCATTTTCGAGTGGTTTGGAGGAATAAAGATGGGGCTTCGGATCAAGATTTCATTTAACGCAATCAAAGTGAATTCTTTCATCTGTCTAACTCCTCTCCCCCTCTCTTTCCATATGGATCTTATTTTCTCCCATAAGAGGAAGGTCTTTGCCCTCTTCTTTTGATGGAGACTGTGGCTTCTCCTTCTTCGACGACAAGACCTAAAGCTCTTATGGACTCGTTGGTTAAGAAGAAAGGAAGGAAATCTAACATTGAAAGGTTGAGATCAGAAGCAAAGGAAATTGTGAATGATTTCACTCAATGGACGGTGGAGGACTCCTATCTCGATGAAGAAGAAGATTGGCCCTAACCATTGGTTAATTTATTTGTCCCTATTGACCAAATTTGGACTGCATACCAAACTTTTCTAGGTCTGGGATTGAAGCTAAGCAATGTCCCTTTGAAGAGTGACCCCATGGAAGAAGGAGCAAATAGATTTCAAATGAAGAGCACAAGTTGTTTACAAAGCTTTTGAAACACTTTAAGCAAGCTTAAAGTGTGAATTTGGCTACCTCAAGAGACCAACCAGTCATGGCACGTCCTTTAGGAATGAACAGAGCAAGTTGGTCATGCATTTAATAATTACACTTGAGGAGTCTGCTAGAGCGAACGAGTTACATGAGCATGATGTACTTTGTCCCAAGATCATCCCCTACAAATTTGGTGCCTCAATGAATCTTTTATCTCATGATAGAAGTCTTTAAAGTTGAACTTGCAAAGTGGGTCGTGCGTGGGGACGTCAAGTTAAAGTTGTGGCAAATAGTTATTTGAATTCAAATGTTCCAAGGATGAACGCACGACTAATAAGTGTCCAAATCTCAAAAACTAAGATTAAATCCGATGGTGAGCAGTGATCTAATGAGTCAATGGGTCTCGAAGATCCAACAACATGCATTCAATCTTGCATTTGAAGATCGACGGTGAGCATCAAGTCAAAAGGTCAAATTTTCTCAGGATGAACGCAGAGCTAACAAGTGTCAAGATCTCAAGTATTCGAGCAAAGATCTAATGATGCACATCAACTGACAAGGCCAGTGGGCCCAAATAGATCAATAGAGTGCATTTAATCATACCAAAGTAGATCGATGATGAGCGAGAGGTAAATAAGTCAACGAATCTCAAGAATGAATGAGAAGCTACCAAGTGTCATGACCACGGTAATTGTTAGATAAATCAATAGTCCACGTTCGAGCCATGCAAAGGAAGATCGACAATGCATGTAAGGTCAAGAAGTCAACAAGCTCAAGATGAACGTGAGGCCACCATGTGGCACAAGTGCAGGGGCAGATGGAGTTGACATCAAGATCTTGAGAACGACTAAAGAGTTGTCAAGTGGCACATTCTTAGAAATTGAGATCAAGATCAAGGGCCAATATCAAAAGTTGAAGCCTTAAGACTTTAAAATGGTCGAGGTCGAACCAGAGCAAATATTTCAAAGGGAGGCCATGGAGGCAAACATGTTAGTTTTGACAGGTTTGTTGCCAAAGCCAACAACATGATTATGACCCCTTTTCTCCATTTTTACATGCCAAAGATGAACCAGTAGGGAGCAATCCACACCAAAATAAGATCACAATAGATTGATCCAGTTGTTGTAACTGCTTTGATACCAAAATTCAGTGTTCAAATGACTTGATTCTGTCGTTATAATCATAAGGAGCATCAATGTAGGCCAAAAATAGATTGAAAGAGACTGATACAATTGTTATGGCCACCTTCTAGATGTAATCTTAGGCATTATGATCTTTTCTAACAACATCAACATGAAATGATGGGAAATCTTATTCATTATGCTCCCTTCTCCATCCTTCTACGCATGATCCCCGTCTCTCTCATCCCATTCTACTATAAATACAGGATTTTAAGACTTGAAAATAATCTCACTCTTTGGCATGACTAAACTCTACCAATATTTGTACTATAACACCTATTTTATGCAATAGAAGACTGAATTCCTCCATTTGCGAGCTAAGTTGAAGTGTGTCTTATGACTTCATTGATGTGGTTACGTGAATGTATGTTTTCCTTGCCTCTGTCTAAGTTTTCTCACCTTCATGCAGTGTGTTGGTAGTTCTCATAGGTCATTCTAAGTGCATATATAGTCTGTTGATCAGTTTGGAAGTGGACAATTGCGCTTTAATACCAAGTCAATAGCTAGTCCATGCCTTTATGTGAAATACTTATGTGGAAGCTGATCAAAGAGTGAATGAAGTGATGTTTAACAATCTTGAATGCGTACTACAGTGTGTCTTGTTCAAGTATGAGGATCAAGACATTTGGTGTATCACGTCCTTTTTATATGCTTTCATGAATTATTGTTAATCTCTCTCCCCTTTTCCCAACAAGAACTAGTTTAGGTTTAGTATAGGTGATATACCCAAAAGGAAGTTAGCCTTCTCCAGAGGTCTAACCCAAGATTAGGTGACCCAAAGCCTAGGGTCATTCCCATGTTGGACTAGGTTTGAGCAAGAGGACCTGAACAATCTCCTTCTCAAATAGGATGCAACCTAGGATGCCAACAGTTTTGGCATGTCTAGTGGGATGCGAAGGAGCTAGTCTTGATGAAATTGCAGTTGTAGTAGTATTCTTCATGAAGTATTCGATGATTCCAAGCTCAAGAAATTGTTTATGATAGTCTAGACACAGTCTCCAAGTAAGTCTATTTTTATTGTAATATCTTGATGTTGTTTCCACGGTTGCGTATGAGGAAAACTATGCAATACTTCCTCATTAGCCCTATAATGAATCATTCCAACTCTTTCATAATCCATATGAGCTTCATTATGAGCCTAATCAACCTTACCAGGAATTTTATCCAAGATATGTTGAGGCTTGTTAGGTTTCTTATGATCCTTATTATCAAGAGTATGACCCTTATTCCCCTTGTGAACCATATTAATCTCAAGACTAGCTTTCACCTTCCCCATATGGCTATGATATTGCATATGATAAGCCTTGTCTCCAAGAGAGAATGAATGAAATAGATCTCAAACTACTAGCATATGCAAGAAAGTTTGTTCAAATTCTCAGTATGAGGAAGTGAATGGGCTATTTTTAGAAGTATCCAATGATCTGGAAGAGAGGAATGAGTTGTGCAATCTTGTATTGGAGAAGATGGAGGCTCGGGAGAGGCAAAAAGGTGAGCTAAACCAATTATCTCAAGAACTTTCTTGTGTTCCCTACCAGTTTGCTTGTGTTCCTCATTCTCATGAAGTGCTTAACCATACTCAATTTGAGCCAAGGGAGCTACCTAGTGGGAGTCAAAAGTAGACTCATATGCCTATTAAATAATCTATTCAATAGACTTAAGCCTTTTTTTAGTTCCATTTCTTCCTTACTTATACCTCAAGTTCAAGTTGTCCATGAGGATAAAGAGAATTCAAGCTTTGATGAGGTGATGGCCAAGTGGAAAGAGCAAAATATAGAGGCCTTTAAGAATTTCTCTTTCCCTCCTCTTCAAGACTCTCTAGATGATTCCATTGCTTTCAAGATCCCAAAATCTGATCATGATCAACCTTCCATGCTTCATAACCCCTCTCAAGTAAATGATTCTCATCGCCCTCCCACCATCTCCCTTCTACAAGAGGATCCTGTTCTATGGAGGTATGAGAAAGAGATTGAAGTTACAAGTCAAGTTATTGAAGGCTATGAAGATGTCTCAAGTGTTTATGAGGAAGAGTTTCTCATTGATACTTCACTTGAGGAATAAGTTGAGATTGAGGTTGTAGCTAATCTTGAAGAAGATATCTCAAGTCTGCTTAAGAAGGATGGTCTTGATGTGGAAGAAATCCAAAATAAATTAGTACAAGCTAAAGTCATGAATGAGTTTGAGACATCTCCTATTGAGAAGGATCAAGATACCTTTCAAATTAATCCTATTCGAATTGATCAAAATGAGGAATGAGAGGATGATCTGAAGTTATACCTTAAATCTCTGCAAGATATTGAAGAGCTTTGTAGGAATATATTGCCCATTGAAAAGCATGTTTATGAGAAATTTGATCAAGAGTCACTCATTCATGATCATGATACATATTGGGTTGACTATTCAAATCTCCTTGAAGAGCTGGATGAACTCACAATAGATAGAAATAAGGATGAAGTCACTCCAGATCATTGCATAGATGAGGTATCACTTGACAAGGTTGTAGTTGACAAGTAGTATGAAAAAGAACTGGAAGTGAAAGATGAGTTCATCTTTGTTGGTGACTGGTTTGTTGTTGATAACTCACTTTAAAAGATGCTAAGAGAGTTAGTAGGAAAGAAGAGTGCCTCATCAAAGGTCATGCTCAATAAGCACCCTGCTTTGCAACTTGTACCATCTTTTGAAATGAGTGAGTTCATGAATTTCCCTTTTGATCCAGGTGGATCATGCACTGTCATGGTTATTTAAATTAGTTTTTCTTTTTGTTTCCCCCCAGGTGATACCTTAGCACATTTTTTCGTTTGATTTGCTTTGTTTAGTTAGCTTCCCTATTTTCTATGTTTACCTCCTTGATTTGGTGGAATCTATTGTCTTTACAAGTCAGAGTGTTGTTTACATCCATGAATCAAATTTTCCATTATTCAAGAGCCCAAGAGTCTGTAAATAATGTGAGTTCTCAAACATAGCAGACATGCTTTCTAGTTGAGTCATTAAAGATGTTGGCCAAATTTGGCCTACATACCAAACTTTTTTAGGTTTGGGATTGAAGCTAAGTAGGGTCCCCTTGAAGAGTGACCCCATGGAAGAAGGAGCAAACAGACTTAAAATGAAGAGCACAAGTTATTTACAAAGATTTTGAAACACTTTAAGCAAGCATAAAGTGTGAATTTGGCTACCTCAAGGGACTAGACCGTCATGGCATGTATTTCAAAAAATAAACATAGTAAGCTAGTCATGCATTTAATAATTACACTTGAGGAGTTAGCCAGAGGTAAAGAGTTACATGAGCATGATGTAATTTGTCCCAAGATTGTCCCCTACAAATTTGGTGCCTCGATGAATCTTTTATCTCATGATACAAGTCTTTAAATTTGAACTTGCAGAGTGGGACATGCACATGGACTTCAAGTTAAAGTTACGGTAAATAGTCATTTGAATTCAAATGTTTCAACGATGAATGTGTGGTTGATAAGTATCCAAATATTGAAAGCTAAGATCAAATACAATGGTGATAAACAATCTAATGAGTCAGTGGGTCCTGAAGATTTAACGGTGCACGTTCGATTATGCATTCGGAGATCAGTGGTGAGCATCAAGTCAAAAGGTCAAATTTTTAAAGAATGAATGTGGAGCTGACAAGTGTCAAGATCTCAGGTGCCTGAGTGAATATCTAATGGTGCACATCAACTGATAAGGCCAGTGGGCCCAAATATATCAAGGGAGCCTGTTTAATCATACCAAAGTAGATTGATGACAAGTGATAGGTCAACAAGTCAGTGGATCCTATGAATGAATGAGAAGATACTAAGTGTTATGATGATGAAAATTATCAAGGAAATTAATGGTACAAAATTGATCCATGTAAAGGAAGATCGATAGTACATGTAAGGTCAAGAAGTCAGTAAGCTCAGGAAAAATGTGAGGCCATCATGTGGTGCAAGCACAGGGGTAGATGGAGTTGACAACAAGATCCTTAGAATGAATGAAGAGCTATTAGGTGGCACATTCTTAGAAATCCATATCAAGATTAAGGGACAAATCAAAAGTTGAAGCCTTAAGAATTTAAAATGATCAAGGTCCAATAAGAGCAAATATTTCAAAGGGAGGCCTTAGAGGCAGACACATTAGTTTAAACGGTTTTGTTGCCAAAGCTAATAGCATCATTTTATCCATTCTTACATGCCAAAGATGAACCAGTAAGGGGAAATCCATGCCATAATAAGATCACAACAGATTGATCTAGCTATTGTAACTACTTTGATGCCAAAATTTTACTTTCAAATGACTTGATCTCATCGTTGTAACTATAAGGAGTATCAATATAGGCCAAAAACATATTGAAAAAGATTGATATGGTTGTTATGGCCACCTTCTAGAAGTAATCTTAGGCATTATGATCTTTTCTAACTATGTCAATACCAAGATGATGCGAAATCTTGGTCATTATGCTCCCTTTTCCATACTTTTATGCATGATCCCCATCTCTCTCATCCCATTCTGTTATAAATATAAGCTTCTAAGCCTTGAAAATGATCCCTCTCTTTGGCATGACTAGACTCTACCAAGATTTGTATTGTAACACCTATTTGATGTAATAAAAGACTGAATTCCTCCATTTGTGAGCTGAGTTGAAGTGTGTCTTGTGACTTCATTGATGTGGTTAAATGAATGTATATTTTTCTTATTTCTATTTGAGTTTTTTCACCTTCATACAATGTTTTGGTAGTTCTCACATGTCATTCTAAGTGCATATATAGTCTATTGATCAGTTTGGATGTGGACAACTGCCATTCCATGCTAGGTCAATAGTTAGTCCATGTCTTTTTATGAAATACTTATGTAGAAACTGATCAAAGAGTGAATGAAGTGATGTTTAACAGTCTTGAATGCATCCTATAGTGTGTATTGTGCAATTATAAGGATCAAAACATTTGGTGCATCACCTCATTTTTATATGCTTTCATGAATTGTTATTAATCTCTCTCCCCTTTTCCTAGCATGAAGCTAGTTTAGGTTTAGTATAGGTGATAGACCCAAAAGGAAGTCGGCCTTCTCTGGAGGTCTGATTCAAGATGAGGTGACCCACAACCTAGAGACATTCCCATGTTGGATTAGGTTTGAGTAAGAGGACCTGAACAATCTCCTTCTCAGCTAAGGTGTAACCTAAGACACCAATAGTTCATTTGCTTTTTTGTAACAACCCCATTGGGTTGACATAGATAAACGTAATTTAAAAAAAAAAATTAATCAACATACTATTTTATTATACTTCACCACAAATAAACACATGACATCTAACAATCATTGATCACTATCAACATATGAAACACGTCATAATCAATATAAAAAGTAATTACAAATGCCAACCACAATTGGTACAATGATACAACCATTGCTAGCAAAGTATAAATAAGTAAATAATTATCAAGGATAATTTCTCAATAATAATAAATACAATACAATATACAAGATACAAAGCTCCACATAGCATGATTTTTTGAACTCTAGTATCACTGGTAATCTCAAGTGTCATCTTCAAATAAGTACTTCTATGGGGAGGGAGAACATCATCTGAGCACTTTTTCACATCAATCACGAATAATCAATCCCCCACACAATTCTCTATCAGAGAATGATCCTCTTTTCATGGATGAGTAAATAGTGATGTTGCAAGAATCTAGAGAGATAAGATAGTACTTGCTTGTTGTATAATTTTTAAAAATAAACATGTGATGTATCTTAAAAAAATTTATTCTAACAAGATATTGCACAAACATGTAAATCATACACATGAAATGACAATGTCTCATTAACATTACCTGACCTAAATTTTTAAATAGTTATTGGTCTCTAAGATCAATTAATTTTATACACACCACTTAATCAAATTACCTTCATCTAGCATTGTGATGCTAGTAAGCTAATGAAATCCGTCTCACTACTTACTCAATAAAAATAATGTGATATTTGGTTCACACACACACACACAACTAACAAATTCATACATATTTATTTCTACCAACAATCATAAACATGCTAAACATAGAAATAACCAAAATGCATACATTTAGTTCATCAAACGTATGAATGTAGTTAGACATAGAATTACAGTTTATACCACACATGTATAACATACATTTAGACTATAATTTTCAAACATAATACTCTATGACATCTCATAATATCATAGTTCATTATACATGAGCACAACTACTCAAATACAAACAACCAGTCTTACAATTCAAGAATCAAATATCTCACAATTCTAAATAATAAGCAAATAAGTATAAATTATACCAACCGAGTATATCCTATGCTTAGACTACATAATCTAATCTTCGTAAGTAGATTCAAGTATATAGTGCATGCAGTAATAATAAAATCCACTATTTTATGTACACACTACTTACTTCTAGGCAGTCAATCATAATATTTACAAAGAATCAGATAAATCATAAACCTGTTATAATATTTTATTTAAGAAACTTATTCCATTTCTAGGAGACTATTATCATATGGTTATAGTTTCTGATCTGTAAGAAATTTTATGTCTTATTAACCATCCCTTGCTATAGGCATATTTCCTATATATGAGTACGTGTACATCATAATGCACCATATTTAAGCAATCAAATGATATGTGAGTACTATATCAATGTTCATTTATATTTTTTAATCAAGAATTCTCTATGATTTCAATAATCCTTAAAAACTTTCATGTTCACGAAGTATATTGACGATCTCTATAAGATAAGGGATTCTACACTGTAATTCTCCTTCATAGTTTTTATCCCTAGCTAAATATAATTAAAGCATATATAACTTCATACACAAATTTTCAAGACTGCATAGTCTTTCATATCAGAGTTCACATATAAGTATCCAACAATATTCAAATTGCTCTTAAATGATGCACAAAAGTTCCATCAAGTACATAGATAAATGAATCACCCAAAGTTGTGACAATATATTAGTTAAAATCTATGATATAGGTACGCATCTCAATGTATTTATATATATAAATTATATATGTATACACTCTCATACATATTAGTATACCCACTATACATATAGTACACAAGTTTACAATGGATCAATATGCAATACACTAACCAATAGTTCTCAATAGATATAAGTGGATTATGTTACAGTATAATCATCACTAACAATTCATATAGCCCATAAATATAGTAACCATTAATGGAACAATCATGGCACATACCCACCCACTAGCCATTATATTAACTTTTAGTAATAAAAGTATACCTATGAATGAAGAGTCTTGTATTCAACATATCAAACTAAGAGGGCTCAAACAATATGATATTTAATAGTCTTTGATCCAAATAATCCCATATTTATATATAGTAGATCAGTTATAGTATAAATGACATTATTATTGGTTATAGAACTTTAAGTATATTAAGTTAACATCACTCACACATATATCATCACTAGATACATTATCTTGTTATATGTGAAGATAAACTTGTTATATAACCATACCACTTATTTAGAATAGATCCATTAACTACTATAAATCACATCCAAAGAAATACATACCGATTTAATCTTCAACGAGTCATAAAAATCTATTGATATATCTGTATTTATTTCGCATATCCATTTATTTAGGAGTTATATCCATGTTTCGAATATGTGAAGAATATCCGAATATATGCCATGCCACTTCTCTTTATATTACTTGTTGAATAATAAATCTTCTTACTGAGTACCTATAAACATATATCGCTAAACGATAAACCTATATATTTATAGGATATACTCTATGAACCTTCATCAAATATCTTCAAATTTACAGTGATATATAACAACTACCTTTTAGATCATCATGGTGATTAAGATAAACTAACACATTACCTAGATTATATCACGATTATAACCTATATTAAAGCATTATTAAATAATGTCAAACTGTAACATATATGAAACACCCGATAAGTTTCTAATGATGTTATATATAAAACAGATGTGGCTCGCATAATGTTATCTAGCCATGTTTAAATATATTGTATAAATATTAATCCAGTCCACTATAATTTAACATAAATGTTTAGAGCCAACACCACATGGTCGTCCATATATATATATATATCAACTTGAACATTCGGTGTATATCACTATATCCTTTAGTTATATTTATACCACATAATATAAATCCCACGCATATACAACATATACCCGTCTTATTCAGAGCATCATATTCCATTTCTTTGTATGAAGTCGCTTCATCAAAAAAATGTAAACGCCTCACTGTTGGTTTTTCTAACTCTTTATAAAGATATTGCATAAACTAAGTTTGTTGCAATTGATAGATCTGATATCCATAAGACATTAAATATATTCTTCTCTATTTTTATATGGCGTTTTCTTTAAATAGGTATAGTCCCTATTTTATATTCCCTTATATATATATTCAGTTCTATACATTACATCTATAAATCCCTATTTTATATGGCGCCCTCTTTATATCAAAGATAATATATATTTTCTGTAATATCTATTTACGGCTTTTGTATTGAATCATATGGTTATAGTTATTTCAATAGCGACTTCCAAATATCGTGGCTCTTTAAAAAAAGTATTAAATCGCTTCAACATGCATTATTTGTATTAATATCTATATCATGCATTAAAGATGGCTCAACCAATTAAAGATCGTTGCATTATCTTTCTAATATAAACCGTTAATACTAATAAGTAATCTATTTAAGTAGCCATTTTTATTAATATTTAAAAAAAAGAGTAACAATCTACTTATATTTTTAGCTGAAAAAAATCAGAGATCTAATAAATAACAGCACCTACTTAAAAGGGCTTGATCTGGCAAAATTTCTCTGTTTCTCTCTTGCTTCCTCTTCCTTGTCTTCCTTTTTTTTTTTTTTTTTCTCTTGGATGTGGCGCTCACTTTTTCCAAGCTTCCCTTTTTCTTTTATTTCATTCACGCATGATTTTTTTGCCCCTTCCTTCAAAGCTTTCCTTTCGTTTTTCTTTGCTTTATTCCAATATTTTTTTATCTTTTAACTTTTCTTTTTTCATTTTTTCTTTTACATTTCATTTTTCATATTTTTTTATTTATAATAATTTTTTTATTTTTATTATACAAATGCTTTATTGTTTTTATTTCCCGAATGAGACTTTTTGAATTTTATATTCTTCTTAATGACTTAATAAGAATATGATTTAATAATGATATTGCTAATATAAAGTCATTTACGTTCTGTTATCAAATTATATTAAGGCGTTAAATTCAAATAATGATATTCTCGAATATCATAAAGGTAATTGGTTAACATTTTAGAGACGTGGGGTTAGCCTACTTATGATAGTAATCTGATACTAACTATACAATTTTATGTTCACAAAAACATCAACAATTATGAGTCTAATAACATATCATAATCATATCAGGTTAATTTCACATAAACATTAATTATGCTAACACACCTCTAACCAAGCTTCAACAATTATCTAAATGTAAACAACATAGAAAATGCACTAACGCTAACAATTCAAACATTGCATATAACATATACTATCTAATGTGGTGTGTGCAGAGTTCTAGCTGTTCCTCTGTCATCCCCTAGCAACTCCATTTATGTGAACCTCTTAGATGATGTTCTTTCTTCGTCATGCTTTGAGGGATGAATGTCTCTTATGTCCAAATCACGACAAGTAGGTAGTTAATCCATAATATCATTGCATATAGGATAGTAGTGCTAGATCGTAGCACTCCATCTTAGACACTAGCACAAGGTCCTAGACAGTAGCACCCAAAGAAAGACAATAATGTCATTTTTTTGAAAATGGACCCCAAACTAATAGATTTTTAATACAAGCAATAAAAAATGCATTAAAAATAATAAAAAAAAGGAAATAGTATGGGCTCCTTACCAAGAGAACCTCCTCCTTGCCCTGAATCAATGCCTCCAACTCCTCGTAGTGGGTCAAACCGGTTCCTCGTCTCCTTGACATATTTCTCTAGCTCAGATAAACAATTACTCTCAATTCAAAAGCTCCAAATAAATTGAAAAACTAATCAAATAAACTATTTATGTCACATTTATAAAATGTTACATTATTAAGGTTGACTTTGCATGCCAATTTCATCAACTAATACTAATCCCTTGCCAACACAATATCTTGAGAATTGTAGCCTTGATTTATGAACCATTTCTTGCACGTGAGACTTGATGTTAATGTGCCATGCCCTATATTTGTTAAACTAATCTCCTAATCACTTTTAACTCTAAAAAATGAGAAAACAATATTACCATACTTAACTCAATATAGATAAACATTTATCCAATTACAAATTTAAAAATCTACTCCGTCACAATATATAAACTATTCAAACTTAAAACATCACACCTACTAATTAAAACTAATATGGTTAGATAACATCACCACAATATCCACTCTTTCACCAAAATAGGGGACACATACACATAAATTACTTCAGACATACAAAAACTCATACAAATTTAGACATACAAGTTCACACAGATATACAGCTTACTCAGATACATATCTAAACATACAAGTCTACATAGATATTCAAATATTCAAATTCATAGGTTCACACAGATATATAGTCTACTCAAATACAGATTTAGACATACATGTCTACATAGATATTCAGATTTATAGGTTCACACAGATATGTTGTCTATTTAGATACACAAGTCTATGTAGATATACATATAGTCAGATGCATAGGTTCACATAGATAGATAGGTTTACTCAAATACAACTATTCAGACACAGGTCTACTCAGATATAACCACGCAGAGATTCAAATATACAAGTTCACTCGGATAAAGATTTAGACACATGGGTCTACGTAGATATATAGGTTCACTTAGATATACATAAGTTTAGGTACACAACTACATTACTCAGACATCAAGATTAGGGGGCATGATGCAGAGAAAACATCCGTGATCCTAATTTTCATATTATCAGGTTACACTTAGTATCCTCACCATGTTTTCACCAATTTGTGTCATAGGATTGTATGTAGTGATTGATCCATAACATTCTACCAAACCTAGTTTACATACTCAAACATAGTCCAAATATCAGAGTGGAGGAAATCGAGCCTTATTTTTCCACATTCAATTTGCATAATCAAATTCAGTCCAAATATAAGATTAGGGGCAAGTGAGTCTTGTTTCTCCACACATTCGATTTACAT
This sequence comes from Torreya grandis, assembly GCA_037957365.1. Taxonomy (NCBI): domain Eukaryota; kingdom Viridiplantae; phylum Streptophyta; class Pinopsida; order Cupressales; family Taxaceae; genus Torreya; species Torreya grandis. Next base: position 2,233,626 of record JARHVA010002580.1, on the reverse strand, counting down.
ACTCAAATTCAATACATATATCAAGGTGGGAGAAAAATATGGGGTTTTCTTCCTCATGATTCAGTGTACAATTTAGATTTAGTATAGAGGACATCCATACCATGGAGTTATTCACATATTGCACTCTAGCTCCTATCCACTTTTTTGCCCAAGAAGTGGGTCAGGTTTAGAACACATTCACATAGGTAAGTACAGGTACACATTCCTCATTTTCTTTTACTCTAGCATTTTTATTTCATTGCATTACTAGAATAAAAGGGGGGATGTAAACACCTTAATTTGGTCAAACAAACAAAAGTACTATATCTTTTGTTTCTATTTCACATGAAGGTCTTAGTGATTTATACGGTCCTTTTTCGCATGATCATTTTGAGTCTTTTGATCTTTCTTATATCTTATTTTTCTTATTTATAGCACCCCCATTGGTCATAAGTCACCTTCTCCTAGTCATAGGGGCCCTTACCCTGTCTTATGTGGCTTTAGCTCTACTTTAAGCCTTAGAAAATTAGTGCCATTTTTAAGATAATAACACCACATGGTGCTAGTGTCCAATTATACCTCGTGTTTGATGGACCTTTTCTCTCATGTTTGAGTCCTAACCTATTATTGAGCCTTTTCTTATGTTTTTTATCCCTTTTTAATGACTTTTTGGCCAACGAACAAGGTTTTATATTCAAATCAAAGTTATTTTTATATAGAAAGCCTCACAAGGCATTTTACATCTACCATTTTACTATCTTAGTATATAATTACATAGAATCAATCAATAGTACAACTCAATACTCTACATACTACTCATTCATCACATATAGACATTGCATACTTGATCAAATAAGGGTCTAAGTGAAATTTATTTTAGCATACCCTGAAAGCTAATAATGTGCATTCCCTAAGGGAGAACTACATGCAATTTGAGCCCCATAGCATTGGGGTTAATGTAGACAGTGGCCAAAACAATAGAGATTTTGTTCTATGCAATCGTAGTATCTCAAAACCCATTTTTTCCCTTCCTTTTTACATTCGATCCAATTATTGTTTCATGTGTGCAAGTATTCATTAAGGTTTTGAAAGAGATTCAACTAAAATAGTAACACATGTGAGGCCCCGAATACACAAAACCACTTACAGGACCTCTAGAATCTCCTGTAATGTCCCTGAAAGTTCCAGATAGTTCTTACAAAAGACATGTTAGTGTCATAATTGGACACTAGTACCACATGGTGCTACTGTCTTAAAATTGACGTTATTGTCCAAGACTAGATTTCAACAAAAGTTAAAAAATAAAAGGTGTATACCTGTCTCTCCAACCTATTTTAGTTTCTTGATCTGTAAAAAAACCTATTTCCTTCCAGATAAGTACCTTTTCTCTTCTCACTTTCCATTTTTGAAAATTTCAATTAAATATGTCATTTTTAATTATCATTCTACATTAGCAACATACTCATCCCTTTAACAACATAGTATTTACATCTAGTTAAGTCATAAAGGGTTAAAACATAAACTTGTCATCCACTACGACCTTCAACTATTTTACCATTTATATACCATCTTTCAAAGATAAAGATAAATCCAAAGACACCCCTTCATAAAACCCACGAAAAAAATCAAAGAGATCCAACCTGCATTGTATAAAACCTTGTAGCACTTATAATTTACCTTGAAAGCCTCATAAAAATTAGGTTCATAACGTTTAACAAACCCCATTTAAAAGAAACTATAGATTTTTTATTTAAATAAGCAAAATTATAAATAATTGAATTGAAATGATATAAAATACTTAAAAAAAATTAGTCAAGATTATAAAAATAATCATTATTAGAAGTAACCTCCCAAAAAGTAACATGATAATTACCATCCAACCATGCAAATGAAATCATGATTGTAGAGGTAACTATCATAATAACAAGTACAACTAAAACATAGTAAATAAAATCTCACACAAAGGAGAACAAAGATATTAAAATTACCATAAAGTACTTTTGAAAAAAGGGGAAAATCTCCAAGTGACCAACATTAGTTTAAAAATAGTTTCCTCCTAGTTGAAGGAAACAAATCAACCATTATTTTATGTAATCCCATTCTCATAGCTTCTAAATATTACTATAAAAACTTTTAAGAATTAAATTTATGCCCCTTTTTTCTTTCCATTAAAAGAAAAGATAGGTAAAGCAATTTTTTTAGTTGCAAGTAGAGAGTAACTAGCTTTAAATTTTCTCTTTTTATCCAAGGAATCCTTCTGATCCATAGGAACAAAGTTTTTAAAAAAAATTTATCATCCCCAGATCTTTGTAAAACCCCACTATCCCTTAAATTGGCAATTAATTGGAAACATTTTGCTTATAAACATTATTCAAAAGAAAATCTTCAACAAATGTATGCAATAGATCAATGATCCAAGTCTCAAAATTTTCTTCGTTACTTTTTTTTGTATTTAAATCCTCCAATACCTGATGATTCATGCCATATCCTCAACAATATGGTGAAAATGAACCGTACCAAAAATTACGTAAACCTTAACAAACATATCCTTTTCTTGTTGAATACTTTGAAAAATAAAGTCAACATCCTCTTCAGGGTATGAACGAGAGTCCTGTAAAACAAAAAATTCATTAAGATTTTGGAAGAATGAAACAAAGAACCTACCAAAGGTTCAAATTAAGGCAACTTCTAATTAGATTCAAATTCCATCATTTGAACAAATTGATGATCATCAACCTTGAAAATCAAGGTTGTAGTATATTTCTTAACATGATCTAAATGAACCTTCTTCTAGAAAATATGTCTTCTTTTTAAAATGATCTTGGATCAACTTCACATAACTTGCTTAAATAATTTCCTAATTGAAAAACTTCCATCTTGCAATACTCCAAAAAAGAGAGTGTATAACCTAACCCAAACCTCTAAGTGAGAAATTGAAATATGATCTCTCAGAAAAAAATCTTTCAAAGGGAAATGATTAAGCTTCTTTCCTTTAATTTTCTAAGAATTAAAAAGAATAAAGTCCCTTTTCTCCTCAAGTGAAAATTTAACTACAACCCAACCTTTGACCAATTAGTGGGTATTATTTTCATGAAAACCTTTCCAATGTTATTTCAACCATTTCTCCAACCGAGAATCATTACATTGCCAACTAAGTATTTTTATTAAAAGAGATTTTAAAGCCAGATCCTCACATTCATTTAAAATCATAGCCTTAGGAATATCCACTTTATGAATATTTGAAAAATATAAGAAATAAAGTTAGAATGAATATCCAAACCTAATCATAAAACAAAGGGAACTCGAGGTGTTACTTATGGAATAACAATGCTATTATTTTGCCTTTTCAAAAAGTGAAGATCCAAATTTAAATAAGGTAGATCCACCACCTTAAACAATCTATCTTGATCAGTGTGAATCAATTGAACCCTACTACCTTTTTATATAAGAGTTAGGTTGATGGATCCAAATCTTGATGAAAGAATCTATAATTGTTCTTTTGAAAGGTTAGAAAGAAAAGCCCAATCCACAAACACTCTTGATTTGTGTTCCCATAACAAAAAGATATTCCCCAGATCATGAATCAATTAATGAGTCCTCTTATTCCTAACATCATATTTTTCAAAATTTTCAACCTCAAACTCTTCCAAAGCATCATTAAATTCTTTCACAGCTTCTTCAAATAGCTTTTTCTACAGCTTCTTCTCCATCGTTAATCTCCCCTAAATATTTACATGGGATCACAATGTAAAATAACTGATCCATAGAAAAGTGTTTATTATTAAATAGGTATAAAAATAGAAATATCATAATGTTAAATATATGTAAATGATTAAATATTTTAATTTTGATAAAATGCTAAATATGGAAAGCTACTATTTTAGAAAATTACTAATAATTAAAATATTTAACTTGCACACTGATCTTTATTAACTATTTTGTCTATTTGACTATAGGAATTAAAAGAAGATAGGTTTGTGCAGGCTCAATATCAGATAAAGAATCATAAATTAGATCTAAATAGGAGCACATTAGGTAGACATCAACATAGTCGATCCTAATCGATTGACCATAGACTTGTCTTAGTTGACTGTGACAGCTGGAAAATAAAAAAATATAGAAAAGGTAGAAATATGGAAATGAAAAAATAGAAGCAGAGGTAGAGAATGATTTCAAACATGACCACATTAGGCATAAAGTATCATAGTTCACCCTAATCTATTGACCATGGACCTATCTCTGTTGACCATGCATCTAAACTAATCAATGTGCATGTTGCTCCTACTGGTGAGGAGAAAATTAGGATATCACACTTAGGGTTTTTATATGCATAAATTATTGTCTTATATTGTCTTTAAAACCCTTATATCACTTTGATAGCTTGAAAACATGTTAAAAAAAAAAAAGTGTATGTAATGGGTTGAGCTTAACTCAATCACCCCCTTGATGATTGATCATTGGCTACATATCCAGTACTCTTAGGAGGAAAATTAAGTCCACATAGTTCTCCCACCTAGAGTGAATGCATAATTTGTGCTCCTTTGACTAGATGTATATGGCTAGAAGATGACTTGAATACTTGACAATGATAGCTCTTGACTTGATTTAGAAGGCTCTTAACTTGGCTTATAATTACTCCTTATGAATAATATAAAATTTGGGTGAATAGAGAATTTTCTCAATACATAAGTATGAATGCTTGTACCAATTGAATAGCAAGTGATTTAAATGAATGACTCTTGATATGTATTTATAGTCAATTTAAAAAAAAAAAAAAAAAACCTTTAGCCAACCTTATGAAATGTGTTGGAAGACCCTAAATATTGCTTTGCATTTTAGAAGCTAGCCATTATTTAATGTGAGATGTGCCCAGCCTAAGTGAAATATCATAATGCTAAATATATGTAAATAATTAAATATTTTGATTTTGATAAAATTCTAAATATGGAAAGCTACTATTTTAGAAAATTACTAATAATTTAAATATTTAACTCGCACACTAATCTTTATTAACTATTTTGTCTATTTGCCTATAGGAATTAAAAGAAGATAGGATTGTGCAGGCTCAGTATCAAGTAAACAATCATAAATTAGATCTAGATAGGAGCACATTAGGTAGACATCAGCATAGTTGATCCTAATCCATTGACCATAGACTTGTCTTAGTTGATTGTGATAGCTGGCAAACAAAAAAATATAGAAAAGGTAAAAATATGGAAATGACAAAATAACCGATCCATAAAAATTATTTATTATTATATAGGTATAAAACTAAAAATATGATAATATTAAATATACACAAATGATTAACTATTTTGATTTTGATAAAATATTAAATATGGAAAGCTACTATTTTGGGAAATTACTAATAATTAAAATATTTAACTCACACACTGATCTTTATTGACTATTCTGACTATTTGACTATAGAAATTAAAATAAGAGATGATTGTGCGTGCTTGGTATCAGGTAGAAAATAAAAAATTAGTTCTAGACAATAGTGCAATGGATAGATAGTGGCGTAGTCGAGCTTAGTCCATTGATTGTAGACTTGTCTTAGTTGATCGTGACAACTCGCAGAAAGAAAAATATAGAGAAGGTATAAATATGGAAATAATAGAACATAAGTAGAGGTATATAATGATTTCAAACATGAGCACATTAGATAGACAATAACATAGTGCACCCTAATTTGTTGACCATGGACCTATCTAGGTTGACTTGCATCTAAACTGATCATTGTGTTTGTTACACCTACTGATGAGGAGATAATTGGCATACCACACTTAGGGTTTTTCCATACATAAATTATTATCTTATCTTGTCTTTAAAACCTTTATGATACTTTGATAGCTTGAAACCCTGTAAGAAAAAAAGGTGTGTATAATAGGTTGAGTTTACCTCAATCACCCCCTTGATGATTAATCATTTGCTACATATCTAGTACTCCAAAGAGGGAAATTAATCCCACGTAGTTCTCCCACCTAGAGTGAATGTCTAATCTTTGCTCCTTTGACTAGATGTATATAGCTAGAAGATGATTTGAATACTTGGCAATGATATCTCTTGACTTGGCTTATGATTACTCCTTATGAATAATACAAAATTTGGGTGAATAGGGAAAATTTTCTCAATACAGAAGTATGAATGCTTGTACCAAATGAATAGCAAGTGGTTTAAATGAATGACTCTTGATATGTATTTATAGGTGATTTTTTTGAAAAAATCCTTTGGTTGATCTTATGGAACGTGTTGGATGACCCTAAAGATTATTTTGGATTTAAGAAATTATCCATTATTTAGTGTGAGATGTGACCAACCTAAGTGAAGAGCAATGCATTAAGCCCTTGTCTGGAGAGATAAGAGACATATGAAGTTTCCATAGAACAGTTTAAAGGTTATTTTGAACAACTCGAGCATTTAACATTGAGAGTTATGTGTAATGGTAATGGAAAACAAAGGGTCAAAGGCCTACATATAGACAAATGGCTTAGAGGGATGATGAATAAGAGTCATGCATTTGAGAATAAGTCATGTGGTTAGAATTATGTCAAGAATCAACATTATCAAACTTACTTGTGACCAAATTTATGTGTCTATAGATAAATATTGGATTTTTATTATGCTTTTATAGATGTACATACCCTAATGTATGTAACAAACAACCCCTATAATACAATCTCATTTGTAAAATGTGGTAATATAAGAAAGGACATGAGTTGTTGACAAAAGACAACATTCATATATCATTGCATTAAGAGAAACATCTACTAAAGTCACTAACATTTCAAACCATAATGCTAAGAGCCCTTCCTATTCAGAAAAGATAAGCAAAATGTCTGAAGTCCATCATTGCAATCCAAGTTACCACATTTCTTTGAATCATTTTGTCAAATAGTTTTCCTCATTTATGTATGCTACCACATTTTGCATACACATATGTTGTGGTGTTTGCAACTAAAAAATAATACAAATATTCAATTTCAATTAAGTTTTGATGGATGTACATGGTCCTTAAGTATAAACATTAATATATGTAACATATAAACCCTCTAATGTAATCCTAGTTGTAAATTATGGCAACATAGAGAATCTACCTGAATTGTTTGACAAAATATAACATTCACATGTTGTTGCATTGAATGCATTGTTAGCATATTATGAGTAATGAGAGAAACATATAAGTTAAAGTCATCAACTTATCAGTTCATAATGCTAAGATCCTTGCCTCTTCACAAAACACAATTAAATGCCATAAGTCCATAATTGAAACCCATATTACCACATTTCATCGACACGTTTTGTCAAACAGTTCACATGCCTTGTGTATGATCTTGCACTCCATGGTATGTAAAATCCATTTTATCGTTATACATTGAGTTAGTGAGTGTTGCATACAACGTTATTAGTTCAAAGAGTTTGATAGAGTCTTTGTCAAATCCATTTTGTGCATGCCCTACAATCATTAGAGTCCATATGACCACATTTTGTTGAGTAAAAATTTCAAATATTTTGCATTCCTTGAGCATGTTTCTACATTTTGCATACATTTCTATCATGGTGTTTGCAACTATAAAACATGAAAAATATTTTCTTTCAACTATGATTTAATGGATGTACATACCCTTACATAACAATCTTAACATATTTGAGGAATAAACCCTTTAATGCAATATCCATTGCAAAATATGGAGTATAGAGAAAGAATGTGAATTTTTGAACAATTCAAAGTATTCACATGTCAATGCATTGAATGCAATGATTATAGGATAAGTAAACCATGGCTATAACAAGGATGGCAAATATTTATACAAATGTACCATGTTGCAAAGCTCTAATTTTAGCATAAATTAAGAGTATTCTAGAAACATTTGAATAAATTAAGAGTATTCTAGAAACATTTGAATTCATTAAGTTAAGGGTATGAAGTTAAAATTGTAGTGCCCTCTGCATATGCAGCCTAAACAAATACCTTAAAATAAAGAAAATATGAGATTTTGGGCTCTTACTTGTGGCAAGATGATAATAGTAAGTCAAAAAAATATTGTTTAATCCATATGAAAATAATAAGTATGAAAGTGGGTTTTCAATCCATATGAAAATAACAAGCAATGAAATTGGGTTTATAAACCCCTTTCAAGAAAATAGATGAGTTTATATCCCAGTTTAATAAATACAATTAGTTAATTATCTCAATTCCATTATAAATGTGAAGGCAAGAGAACAACATTTACTAAACTCACTAACAAAATAGATTGTGATTTTAATATTCTTTCCACATTATAAAAACACAATTAAATGTCCTAAATTTGTAAATTGGAGTCTATGTTACCACATTTGGTGAGACATGTTGTCAAATAATTCATGTACCTTATGTATGTTTTCAAATTGTTCATATAATTATATCACGAAATATAAAATCGATTCTCATTGTACAATTCATTTTGTATGTTTCATAAAACTTTATTAATTCGAAAAATTGAAAAAATCTTTATAAAATACATTTTATGTACATCCCAAACTTATTATATTCCATACGACCACATTGAATCGTTTTATCAAACAATCCACATACTTTGTATATCTCACTACATTTTACATACATATCTACCATAATATTTGCAACTACAACATATGTCAAATATATACTTTTGATTTTACTTTTATGGATGTCCATGGATGTACACATGTCAAATATGTAGGTTTAAATAAAGTTTCCCTATATTAATCGGAACTTTCATTGACGATCCAGGGTAGTATCTTCAAGTGACGACACGTGTGAATTGGAAATTTGGGGTTAAATCTGGGAAAGTACAGATGGTGAAATGTAAATAAAAAATGGATTCTAATGGCTGTTGTCAAAAATTTAACAGATATGTGTCATCGTTGAGTTGCAGAATTGTTTAGCAGCAAACACAAAATGATAAGAAAAAAAAGAAATGGGGATAAAGAAACTGAAACGCTGCACCAACCATTCATTTACTCTTCTCATATCATTAATTTTTTTTGGTGTGATGAGTGTATGTCACAATAACATTTCCATTAACCCAGTTGTCAAAGATCAATCAATCAAGTTTGGCATTAATTCCTTTGGAACATTTGAGCATTTCTCCCCGTGTTTGGAATTGGTGGGGAAACCTCCATATATGGAAAGAGCAGAAGTTTAATAGGTTCAAATCAACATTCTATTCAATAATAAAATGGTTATTTATAAATGAAAATATCTTTTAAAAATAATAAGATTTTTTTAATTTAAATTTTTATAAATCATTCAATTGATCTTCTAAATTTTTTTTGGAATATTTTACTACTACTTTTTTTAATGTGATTGTTATTGACTTAATCGTTTTCATTATTTACTCATCTAATATTTTCTCACATATTAACTTATATTCTAATGTGAAGTACTAAATCTGACCTAAGTTTCCATGTGAAGACTAATTTCAATAAAAAATGAACTCAAAACATTAGGTCTAAAAAGCTATCATATGATGATCTTGGAAGCAAGCTATCACAAAAAGAAACAAGGCTAAAAGTATATAAATATTTTTGTTGGGTCTAGAAAGCTATTACATGGTGATTCTGGAAGCAAGCTATCACATAAAGAAATGAGACAAAAAATATATAAATATTTTTGTGTGCTCTATTTCTGTACAATAATCAATATAGTTTTTAATACCTTGAGTATAATATAAATTTGTGTATTGACAAATAAAATTGAAGTTCCTTTTAAAGTCGGATCTGCAATATATTTAACAACTCTCTTATCATAATGATAAATCACAGAGTGTGATTTGAAACATTGATTTAATTTTTCCGACATAATTTCAACCATAATTTCTTCATTATTATTTCTTACATATATCATCCAAAAAAGTTTTTAAAAAATTAACCAACCACCGTATTCACATAAATCACCAGAGATAAGTGTGAATATGAGACTTATCAGTCCAAATGAATCATTCCACTACTTGCGTAGAATCACAACTGGCAACAAAATCACAAATACTCTTGCATGTTAATCCAAAATAGGAAAACAACAAGTTATGGGAATAACTTCAATTTTCATAGCAGACTAGTAAATATTACACAAAGATACAAGCATCCTTACAACTACTCTATAACAAATATTTGACACCAACCAAATATAAATTTTAGAGCGAAAGTATTTTTAATGCAGCTTTCCTTGACAGGAAAGCCATACAAATGGGAGCTTTCACTTTAGCTAGGGCCAGAATTGCCGATGGAAGTGTCCATAAACCATCTCCACATATCAATCCAGAAGCCACAGCAGGAACCAATAGAATTGCTTTCTTCTCGTTCAATTTAGTCCACACAAACACTATAACCGTTCCCACAATCATATCAATGGTAAAATAAGCTCCAATGTAGAATGGAATAGCCATTGCCATAGGAATAGGGATATACCCTGAAATTCTCTTAGGGACACTGTCTCTTATGAAGTTTACTGCTATTGCAAAGAAAAAGAAGCCATAACATAGTTGGAGGCAATGCTTGGGTAGAGCTGAGAAACCATCCACTCCAAGGAGGGCCATCTGCCTGTATATTGTTGCATATGGGGCTGGGTATTGTGTTGAATTTCCGATATCAAAAGCCTTCCAAAACATCCAAAAGGTAAGCGGTGCCAAGATACAGCCCATGAGAGTACCCACTACTTGACTCGCAAACATCGACCTTGGGGAGGACAGTGTCAAGTAGCCTGTCTTGAAGTCCTGCATGAGATCCGAAGCAGTAGAAACAATAACCATCATAACCCCACATAATGCCAACCCAGCAATTACACCCTCTTGTTCTCCTCCCCATGCTGCAAATATGAAGAGCCCCAATTTCCCATAATTTGATGCCAAACTCCAGTCGGTCAAACCACAGCCATATGCATTACAGAAGCCTAGAACTGGAGCTACAATGTACCCCACTAGCACATAGTACCACTTAACAGCGGGAAAAATCTGTGGCATGACACCCACAGATATGGCAGCCAACACCACATATCCTGAAACAGCAGCCCAAATTGGTATACTGTCTTTCATAAATATCTCATTGCGCTTTAGAACATCTGACGATGAATTTTCAATAGCTTCATCTGCATTGATTTTTAGTGGGTAATTAGCAATGATGTCCCTCATAAGAAGCCAATATGTCTCACTTCCACACACAATTCTTTAAAGCAAAGCAATTTCTTGTTAACATTGATTTCATGCACACCTCTCTAAAGCAAAGCAATTTCTTGTTATTCATGCACACCTGTACCATTATACGAATTCCCCAAGGGCAGTTGCTTTCCTTTCTCATGTTGACGATACAATGCTAGCAACGTGATGGACATTATCTTTACAAAGTTGTAAATCCCATCTCCAAGAATAATGGCAATAGCAACAAAAACCTAAGACCACAAATGAAAAGAGTGCCATTTAGCAAAGAGTATGTTCATGTTTCAGTGCAAAATGCAAATCCAATGTCAATGACAGAGACATAATTGTATAAAGTGCTTATGATAAGAAGGCAGCATAAGAGGCAGCCATCCAATATGCACAAACTGATCATGCATATTCCAAAGTTACATATACATAATCATCTATATTTACTACAAATCATGAAGTTGTATAGAATGCTTATGATAGGATGTAGCTGTATAAGGTCAGAATCTAATTATCGTGCACATTTCAGAAGTTACACACAACACTATCATGCGTAATACCTTGTAGCCATAAAGGCCTTTGAGATCTGTTGGCTTCAGACCTACTGGGTACCAGTCACCCTCATTTCGCTTAATCCGAGGCCACATTAGTCCCCAAGAGATAATACCTCCCAGCAACAAAGATATGTTGACCAAATGAGGGCATATCATACCCGCTCCAACATATGTCAGACTGAAGTCTGAATAAAACCTGTAAACAAATATAGGCCAAAGCATTACAGAGATAGAATAAAACTTAAATATTTCAGTATTATTTCATGAGTTCTACCTCACTATCCTATAAAATAATTTGTCTGATGAGAGAGGCTTAGGCATCAAATATAACCGACAATAAAAGAATGATTACTTGTTCTCTCTAGCTTTCAAGCCAAAAATGGGAAAGCTATCAAATCCACAGTCTCCGTCTCCAGTGAAGAACCATTTAAAGAAACTCCAAAGAAAGCTTATAACAAAATATTTGCTAAGGTAATTAACCTGCTTCCTGGACATTGCAAACCATCAAGAAATAAAATGTTAAGAAATGTGCTCCTTTGTTTGGGATCTTATAATGACAAAAGCCTTTTATCATACACTTGTTAGTCTTGCTATCAATAACAATATCATAGCCAAGAACAGCTCATCAATGGGCTTGCATTTTAACCTAGAGTAGACTGTAGGTTCAAAGTACCAACTCTAAACTTGCATTTCATCCTAGAGTACAATTACTGAAAGTAACAATAAACTCCTAGAGATACTTCCTTATAATGTTAATTTAGAACTCAATGTATATGACAAAAGGGGGGAAAAATGTAAAATCTTACTGGGCTTTCTCTTCACCCTGAGGTGTATGAAAGCTGTTGATGAGGACTGCCGTTGCTGTACCACTCGGGTATGTGAGTTTGTAGTCAATCACCATTATCTGCAAGAATAGGCAACATAATATGGTTGCTAAGAACATATTTTCACATTTCTAGGTCCATGGAAATCAGGGAAAATTATAATGGCTAAAATTTGTCATTTGTCTAACTAAAAAACCCCCGAGATTACCATATTACAAGATCGTGACATTTTAAAGATACACAAACCCTTTCTACAGAACCATAAAACCTTAAACAATTAAAGCATTACATTTTTGAAATTTTTGTAAAATTTTTGAAGTTGGAATTATAAGATAAGCCCAAAAAAATATATGGTTCGTCATCCCTAATAGAAATGGTGAACAGATGAAGCAGGAATTTAGAATTAACTCTGGAAATTTATAATTGATATTTAAGCTAGTCAAAACCATGGGTTGCATTCTGTGTGATTGTTTCCTTAAAGTATGTTACCAAAAAAGGTAAATTTTAACTTTAAAGTTTCCAATAAACAAATCATGTTGAAAACAACTTTTTGTTTGATTTGTTAACTTTCTGAGAGGAACCACAGAGAAAAGTCCCAAGAAGCTGACAGTGAATATGAATGCAAAAAGCCAACTCAGTTGTGGATTCTTTACAGCTGAAGCAGTATTCCCCGTCAGATCCGGACCAGTTTTCTGTCGAGTCTTTTCATCCATACTAAGAATGTAGCTACCAAAACCCCCTGAAAAAATGTTACAAGGATTAAGTTGAGCATAGAGCAAATGTGAAGACTAAAATGACTGTCTAGAAAATACAGGAAAGTCGCTCTTCAAAGAAAGGTGGTTAAACATTTGAACGAGAGGGCACAGAAATTTGTTGTTCCTGTGGAAAAAGCCGTTCAAACCAAACAAACAAGCTTGTACTTTGGTATTCAGAAATGTGAGTAATAACTACTCAATGCCACAATGGGCAAACACGGACCGGCTAGGACTGAAATGTGGACCTACCAGCCTGCAGAATCCTTGAAATAGGCCATCCGCTACTTCGAACAATGAAAACAAAAGAGCACATATCACAGATTTTAAATTCGTGTGTGAATTTTTGGTGAACGTTTCAAATCACCATCTGTATTATTCGTTGATGGTGGATCACTGATTCTAAACATGAATAAAAAAATTTGCACACTTCATTCAAAAGTTAAAACCATTTTTCCAATAGCACATACCTTTAACAAAGTTAGCTTATGTGAAAAACCATTTTTCCAATAGCACATACCTTTAACAAAGTTAGCTTATGTGAAAAATAAGCCAATTCAATTTTTTCTTACCACTGAATGCGATTCCATAACAGGCCACAACACAAGTCTGGATCACAGTATTCTCTTGCCGCGTGAAAGGTTTATTGAGCATGTTTGTTTTCTGAAGCAGCGTTTTCTGAAGCAGCTTTGTCCACGTCTTGATCAGCAAGAAGCCCACCAGTCCAGCGGCCACATTCAGAGAAGGTATTATTCCAGTTGTCAAGCTCCCTCTCACAGTAATCTGTTGCCACCACGGTGGCAACGGGATTGATGCAAATGCAGCCTCAATAGATGACTCTTTAGTATGTCGGCTGTCATCGTCTCCTTCATTCGGTGAGACCCCATGCCCATCTCCATCGAATCTCCTCTTCAAACCAGTCTCCAATTCTGGACTACTTGTTGCCATATTAGCTCAAACCCAAATAGGCCGCTTCAAAGTCTGACTCTAATGTAAGAGAACATACATTCATAAGGTATAATTACACATTAATTGAAATAAACAAGCAGAAGTAGAAGTCAGATCAACATGTCATCTATATACTATTACTATCCATTCAATGCCAGAAACGAGAATGAATAAACTACCTCAAAACAAGACAAGTCACTCAGACCCAAAAAAAAAATGTGGAGAAAAATTCAGAAACGGCAACAAAAAATTCAACACTATCATTTTTTATTTTTTATTTTTTCCCCAAGTTTTTTTGAAGCTTTAAAAAAGAATTGCAGGCTATAGTTGTGGATGTCCTATTACCAACAGATTAACTCTCTACATGCAAGGATGACCAGTTAACATCTGTTTCCCTCTAAACCAGTTCATTGCTACTTTTTCAGGTAAGATTTTTACTCGGATTTTATCGCGTCAAACTGAGACTTCCAAGGGATCCAGGTTGGAGACCCTGTTTGATAGGGAGGAGGGGTCAATATCAATGTTTTCCATTAATAGATACCTAAGTTAATATCCAAATGTAGACTACTCTTAGGCAGGGTCTCATGGAGAGGGCTAGTGCCTCATGAAAAATGAAAAGTATGGTAAAAGGAAATTTAATTTTTTTTTTTTTTAAAGTCGGGGGCTGGTTATTTTTTAGGGGGAAAGTTTGAGAGGATGAGAAAAAGAGGGATGGAGTTTCCCATATGAGCTGTTATTTTGTAGGAATATATTCTACCAATAGTTGGAGTTTCTCATATATATTTTTATTTTGTAGGAAAATATTTTACCATTTGTTAATATATGAATAGACAAAATTTATATAAACTTTAATTATAAATAAAAAGATAATAATTTTAAATATTATCTCTAATAAAATAGGAATATACACTCATAATTTTTATTTCATGGGATCACTTCCTTAGAAAATTGCAATTTATAATGGAGTTGTTAACTAGTTCGAAGGTGCAAAGAAAGCCGTTGCGATTATATCTAGAATGTATTAATATATAATATATTAAATATATATAAATATTATCTTATATAATATATAAATCGTATGAATGGCAATGACCCCATAACTGTTGAGTTGTTCACATAACATCTATTGACATTTTTTTCCCCTGACCCAACACCAACTTTGCCATTGCCAATTGGTTAATCAAAAATACCACAAAGAGAAATTTATTAAGTATTTATATTCTAAAATAAATAAGCATTCAAATTATGTAAATCTATATAACAAGAATTGACACTCATAACAATTAGCAAAATTTTATTTCAAAATAAGAAAATTTAAATAAGAATAAATATTTTCAGCCAAAACAAAATCCCCCTAAAATTCCAATGTATCCTGACTAAAGGCTAATGGGAGATTGATTAGATCAATAAACAAAGACCAAATGTGGTTGTGAAGATTCCAACAAAACAACCCACAACAACCAATTGGAAGGATGAAAGAGACTATCCATGACTTGTCAAAGTGACAGTAAATGTTGTCGTCCATCGCCCTTTTTAAGGATTTTAACCCTACGATTTAATTCCCAAATAGATCCCCCAAAACCAATCATAAATTTTACTAACTACATGTGGGTCTCCCTCTACCCTTCCTGTCAATTCACAATAACATAAAATCAAATATGTGTCGGCTAACGTATAATGAAACTCGTGACAGAATCAAAGAAATTCATTTTCATGATATAATTGTTAAACACAAGAAACATATGTGAAGCAGCTCGCACTCCCAGAAAGAAACACGACCACAATACATGTACATTATATATATGTCATGCGATTCCGCTTGAGTTGAAATAACTGAGATAAAAAGAATGGTGGTGGTGTTGTTCTTGGGCCAAGTTAAAAAAGAGGTAAGAACATAACTTGATATGGCAATAACATTAATGTTGTTGGACAAAAACGCTGTTTCAGGAGGTTTGAACCCTAGATGTGGTGATAACAAGGATTGCATGAAGGCAATGAAGAAGGCAAAGATCAATGGTGCGACACAGAAGAGGCAATGACAGAGAGGGCTTGGCATGGCACAACTTGAAACACTGAGATTGTAGGAACAGAAGAAGCGTCTGTAGGAAGATATGATAATGACAACGATGAATGCATATACAAATAATAATATGGCATATGTATCATCGTATGGATATGGAAATCCGTGTCGGGCGTATTCTTTTCTCAAGCATCATCATCATAAATCTAAACAATTGTTCGCATGTTCATCCAATAGATATATGTTTGGTTTGTAGTAGGTCGCTTGTTTAAATCATGGGAGAAGCATTTTAAATGCTGAACCTATGGCTCAATTAGCGCCTTCTTATGCTTCACTACTTCAAAAATACCGCTTTTACAACACGGAGAATCATCCACCTTTCATGGCCATCGGAGGGGTTAGTAATAACAATAATATTAATAATAATCATCTTCCCAGTATGTTTGGAGGTTTTGAGGACATCACATGATATTTATCCTTAACTGCTAGCCGATGTAAATGGCATCATGCGCTACCAAACTGCTATGCACCACCATTTCCTCCAAATTACCACTATTCAAAACTAGGCTGTTTACATTGGAATATGTCATTTTGTTTCTTTGTGAGATGAATCTGTAAGGCCTTGCCCACTGTATAAGCCTCTGACTTAATTAATATAAATTTATTATTGATTACAATTAATATTTGAATAATTAGTAGAGATAGGATTCTAATCTTAAATTTTTCATATATTATATTAATAATATTTTTTCATTTTTTTAATTAATTTATTATTCATTCATAAATTTATATGCATCTAATAATATTAGTGTGTGTCAGGGTTGAAAAATATCCAAATTTCATCGTATGGCCAAGATATGTGGATTTTACAAGTTTTGTCGATGTTAAAATTTGATTATGGTACATGGATTTCAAGTGTTTGAGAAAATTTTATTCCAAAATAATATTCTTGACAAATATAATACATGCGTGGTGAAGTAAAATTAACTAGACCATGTCGAGAAAGCATTTGGAAAGTATTGAAGTCTCTCTCAAGCATTCCATTGGGATTAGATATATTTTGTTCTCAATCAATTTTTGAATCTTATGTTCTTCTTCTTCTTCTTGGATGTGATGTTGATTCTTCTTATAAATCATTATTTTTAATATCAAAATCCATTGCATCTCGAGGTGTATTTTATGGTGTTTTAAGCACACAATCTATGGATATTTAATTTACTTGTTCAAAATTAACATCGACATTAACATTTGATCGACGATAGTACCTTTGAGCTAGTTCGTGATTACGTTCTTGTCTCTCTTGTCTTTTAGACTAAGGGAGTTGATTTGAACGAATTTGTCGTTGTTTTTTGATTCTTAATAATATTGATCATCTTGAGATGTTTGCATATGACTTCTTTGCATTGTATCTACATGTTCTTGATTTTGTAAAGCCAACTCTTCAACTACCAATTTGGTCCAGCATCTAACAGCGCTTTCAAATTATCATTACCAGTTCGAGATTTTCTTTGTTCCTTTCTATTTGTATCTATCATTTGTTATCATTGTCATCTTTGATATTTTCTTCGTTGCACCTCATTTTCAAAATTCAACCTTGGTCAAGCCATACTTACAAAACACTTGAAAACAATTGGCTACCATGCTTGTGTGTTATATGGGTCACCTTGTCTTATGATTATAGCAAAAAAATTGAGATTAACATATAATGACTGAGTAGAATATCATAAAGTCACTCTTTATGCCTTTAATTAATTTAAAAAAATCTTGTTTGGTGAAGGGGATAAAAAATTGTGATTAATGCATATACGATGGAATTTAGAGCCTATTTTTCCACTTGAAAAGATCGGTATGTTAGATTTATCTAAGAAAAATATTTTTAAATAATGTGACTAGTATATATATAAAATTAAGTTCTATATATAAATTATTTGTAGATATAAATATTATATAGTGATATTGGTGTGGCCACGATCATATCTTAATACTCATATTTGATATATGATTAGTAGTGATACCATAGACTTACTGTACACATAGTATATCTATCAACGATATTATGATCTAATGGCTCAAAAGTATCTATGACCATATACCGTTTTGCTTTTCACTTTGGGTGGCACACTACGTTATTCACAGTTTCGACACCAATGGTTTTGACCATAGTGGTTGGTTTTGTGGATGTTTCTTTGTTGGCTAATGGCCACCCTTTTGTTGATTGTACGCAGATTTCTCGTTGATGGCCAATTGTTTGTTGATTTTTGGTTGATGGTTCTGATGTAATTTTCTTTATTCATTGTGCCCTGACTGATTTGTTGGATGGATTGATGGTTGTTATTTATTATATCTTTCTTAATTGATTGTTCATTTGTTTTGTATTAGATTGTAGCGTCCCATCAAAACCCTCGCCTTTACTATATATAGTATCACGTACCCTATATACCTAATTACAATATATAATATAAATCATGGATAGTATTACGTACCTTATATATAATATATATAGTATTATGTACCCTATATTACCGTGATTCGGCCAAATGAAATCTTGATCTGAAGCCTCGTCTTTCTTCCTCCAAACCAATCAAAAATGAGTTGACAAACATTGAAGTCCTCTTGAAAAACATCCAAGAATATGATCTTTGATGAGATTATAACGAAAACATCTAATTGGAAGAGCTTCCAAATTAAGAAACTAAATCCACATTCATAAAAATTAACTAAATGGTAAAAAGACTTGGAAAAATCCAACAATAACACATGTTCTTACAAATCTACTTGTCACAAAACTTTTAACCAATTTCACAAAAGAACCTACACGGTTGGCAAATATTTTAATATACTCCACTTTTTTCTAAATAAATAAATATAACACAATCTCAAAAAAACACACTTAAAAAGACTTCCACAACTGTGGGCATATGATATATATATCATACACACCTTTTCGCATTTAAATCACTAAATGGAGCTGTAATTCCGAACATTCATGACCGCCGCCAATATGGAGTCTCTCACATAATTGAATCCCTCTCATGATTTTGTGAGCGTCCTTTCAAACATTCACCGTCCATGAGAGGCAGGGTAGGAAGGTTAGGTAATATCTTCAAACGGTCTGCGATTTGCTCTCAGCTGGCATATATTAGGTTATTATTTTGTTATTTTAATCTAGGGTTTCATTACATGTACATGTACTTGTAAATGAAAGTGAACAAAGATAATACATTGAATCGAATCCCGTACCAAAACAGAAAAATATTCTCTGCGCAGAACTCGGTCAAAATCATCATTGATTCTTGAAACGTTTTATGTTCCCCGTTCGAAATTTAGGAAAGCAGAACATGATGTTTATAAAAATTCAATGCGAATCAGTTTCAATATACCAGAAAAGGAAAAGTTAGGTTACAGTACTTCTTCAAAGGGAAGGGAATAGTTGGCATTTGATTGTGTCTGTTTGGCTGGAAAATGGAGGATTATTTGAGTCGGTTTTTAGTGAAATCCAAATATTCTTCAGAAATGGCGTGCGCTTGTCTTTCCTTTGGTCCCTTTCCTTTTTTTTAAAATTTATTTTGTAAACTTCAAATTTTTAAGTTTAAGTTTTCAATTTAAAAGAATATTGAGAAGCGCTGATTTTTCTTTCTTTTCAAGAAGAAGTCGGTAAAATATTTTTTAATTCTAGTTTTAAATCTTTCCGTCTCCTTTATGTAAGATATACCACAAGAACAATTAATTTTGTAGACACCACTTCTAAAGTTTAGGGCCAATTTATCTTTACCAAACCCTAACATCATGCACAACTTATTGATGGGCAGGGAAGTGGAATGACTATTCTAACGTTTGAGAATTTTAGCTAATTATTATAAATGCCTTCAACATAAGGTAGATAAGTTATGGGTCTCCCTACCAAAGACTCTTTACCTTTAGTTTTGTTAATATTTTCTTTAACTTGCTTGACAACATTAGCTATTTATTTACCTGAGTATCCATTCAAC
Source organism: Torreya grandis (assembly GCA_037957365.1). Lineage (NCBI taxonomy): Eukaryota > Viridiplantae > Streptophyta > Pinopsida > Cupressales > Taxaceae > Torreya > Torreya grandis. The sequence goes on along the minus strand of JARHVA010002580.1, from coordinate 2,213,401 downwards.
TTAAAAATTTCGTATAGGTGCTATCAAGATTTTCAAGGCTATCTGGGGCATGTAAGCCTCATCAACAGCGTCCAAAGAATTAGTCTCGCCTCCACTCGTCTCAATGAAAATCGCTGGGCAAAATCGCAGTGTCCCAATTGGAATCGGAGATACCTCTAGATTAAAAAAAACAAAATAATAAAAATAAAAACTTTGTATAGTGTATGATTTCATTATCAATGTCTCCTTATCATAAAATTTTAAAGGCCCTTGTAAATAAAGTTTTGATAACCCCTGTTTTTTTAGCAGGGTGGGGATGGGAGAAGGCATGTAAGTAAAGGGCTATATGTGTATCTTTTCTATAGACCTTTCTAGCTAATGAACCATCCCACTTCTTAAGATAAAGACATCTAAAAAAGGTAGTTGGTGTTTTATCTCAATTTCCTTTGTAAATTTTATGCTAAGAAATAAATTGTTGAAGTGGGAATGGAACTCTTCCAATTTATTTAAGCCATGTTGCCAACATAAGCGAGTGTCATCAATATATCTTTTCCACCATTTGGGTTTCAATGGAAAAGAATGAAATCCCAAATGTTTAATTTTTTCATAAAGAAATTGGCAACTATGGACGATAGAGGAGAGCCCATTGTCATTGCTTCACATTGTTCATAAATGATACCTTTAAAGGTAAAGAAAGTAGAGTTCAAACACAACACATCCAAATTACTCATTTCTATGTTAGTAATATTGCGAACTACTTCAAATACGTGATCATATATATATAATTTTATGTTAGTTATATTTATATTTTTTCTATGTTGGTTATATTTAAATTTTATTTTTTTGTTATGTTATGTATATTTTAGTTTTTAATTACACAATCACGATATGAGACTCCATACCTCATTGCTATTACAGAATACATGTCGACATAATCAACATAAAATTGATCAAGGCTCTTTCGTAAGAAGAGTTCAAGAGCAACGATAACACCAACTAGACTTCTTAAATGTATTTCAATATATACTTGGACTAAGAAATGAATCTTCTATTGTCAATAAGAACAAAAACTTACTTGTAGATTGGATTTGATTGAAAGAACTCATTTTTATTGTACCATTATCTTTTATGATTATTAATTTTTTTAGATTGAAAAGCCTATTTATATTAATATAAATTAAGAATTATTTTTTAATGTTGAGAATTAAACTTTTATAGTTATTAATTTAAAAAAGAAAAAAAAAATTAAATGTCAATCATTAAGAATAAACATATTTACAAATATTATAATTTACCAACACCTCTCACATATAATTATAAAAATACCTCTCGAAATAATTATTTTATTTAATTAAAAATATCAGTCTCATAAATTGTTGTACTCTTTTTTATCTTATTATAATTTTATTTATATTAAAAAGAAGATGTTTCAAATTGTGTGATGCATAAGAATAGTGTTTGAAAAAAAAAGAATTGAAAGTGTGGTATTAAATTAGGGACTTCGAAAGTCCCCTTTTAATTAAAAATAATAATAAAACACAAAGAATATTTATTAAAGCGGACCTAATTAGACGGGTAAACATTAGTAAATTTGAATTTTTAAAACTAAATAATTATAATGAAAATAAGTTTTAATTAAGTTTGATCAAATTTAAACAATTAATATTAAACTAAATGAATATATTTTTAATTTATATTTTTGAAATTAAGAATTAGTATATATATCTTAAATAAATTTATGTAAAAGATGTTAAAAAATATTCTTTTTAATATATTTATTTTATTTATATTATAAATTTAATATACTATAGGTATTTCGAGAATGATATTTTTCAATGTCTTTTACATAAATTTATCAAAAATAGATATGTTAATTTATTAATTTTTTTTATAGAATGTTAGTGAGTTGGTTGTGCCCATTTACACCTAAGTACAAATCTTTTTAAAAGTTTGAGGTTGACTTTGGTCTTATGTATTGGATTATGAAAAATTGAACCCCATGTTTGTGTCCTAAGGAGAACTGGGTTCCTAATGGATTATAGAGAGTTGGACCCCATATTTTATGTTTCAATAGGACTAGGACCTTAATTGTGATCTAACTAGATCAAAACTACCGATTATGATCCATCCATATCCTAGCTTTGATCGAAATGGTTGATTGTGATCCATCTAAATACTAACTTTGATTGAAGTTTATTGTAATTATATGTATTAACCCGGAAAAAAAAAAAAAAAAAACAAAAACTAATTTAGAATTTATATTTAATTATTTTTTATCTTAATTTATTTTAAATAATTATTTCTTAAACATTTAAAATATGAAGTATAAATTTTGATATTAACAAATATAACTAAAAATAATAATATATATAAGTGAATTATATATACGTAGAGAGTGCGTGTTTGTAATAACTAAATTTTAAAATCTATGTGAACTAGGGAAATAAATGAATGCAACTTCTTATTCTAAATTTAAACTAAAATTTTAGATTAAGCTACTCAAATAAAGGAAAAAAAAATTAAACAACATTTATAATATTGTCATATAAATGAAGTACATCACCTTCTCTATTGATTGAATAGAATTTGTTATTGTAATGTGAAGGTGGATGTTCAACTTAATTCTTCAAGCAAAGGAAAATTCAGTCGCATTTGAATGTATGATCTTGATTTCTCAATGGATACGCATAATCATTTTGATAGCAATTCGATAGTTTGAAGGTGGATGATGAAAATAGAGGACAACATTTCTATTTATAGGCTTTCGGGTGAGAAAAAGAATGATTGGGATAAATCCAAATTTATTGGACAATGTTAATTTCAAACGATTGGATTTGAGTCATCATCCATGTGAAAGAGAGTAATTTTTTCATGTGTTTGAGGGAAAAGGTGAAAGTTAGTTAGTAGTTGAAAATGTCTTTGGAATGAGTCGACGTAGTTGGATGACTGATCAAAGTGGTTGAAATGTTCAATGACTCAAAAATTGGTTGAGAAAGATAAGAAAGTGGTTGGATGACTCAACACTTGGTTGAGAGAAACATGAAAAATGTTTGATGACTTAAAAATTCTAGTTTTAATTAGTTTTATGTAATTATGTGTGCATGATTAATTGAGTAATATAGATTAATTGATTATTTTAAAAAAGAAATAAAAATGATGTTAGAATGAAATCTAAATTTGATATGATGGTTAGGTTAGTGTGTCGATTTTAAACAACATTAATTACAATACTAAATATGGTAGAATTTAGGTTTATACATTTACCCCTCTTTGAAAGGGTGTTGCGACTAGAAGAAACAATGTCTTTTAAAAGAATAAAGAAATGGTAGAGTGAAAATGGATGTAGAAAGATGATGCCCCATGTTGTTTTGAATCACTAAATGATGCCACCTCGAAGGTTTATATGGGAGAATGGATGAGAAAAAATGCTTAAAATGAAGAAAAGTATACGAAGAATGAAGGAGGTAATACCACCTTTTAATAGAATTATTAATCTTAATAAAATTCTTGCATGATTGTAGGAATATATAAAATGATTTTTCCCAAGTAGATTGGCCAGGAAGCAAATTTGGAGAAATAAAATTTCTTATTTATAAGTTGCATGCTTGGTTTGTGTCTCAAGCAGCGATATATGCAAAAAAGTAGATGTGGGAATGATATATCCCATTGATAAGATGCGGATCATAAAAGGAGAAATAATTTTTTTAATAATAATTGATAAAATTTACTAGATTGATTTTCAAGCTAAAATAAATATACTGAATAATCCAATGAATTGGTGGTATAGTTTGATAAGTGATAGAGTGGAAACTATGATAAAAAGAACCTTAGTGGTGGGGTAAAAGATATGAATGGGATGGGTGAAAATATAGGCATTAGTAAAATTTGAATTTCATTATTTGAAATTTATTTGAATGATTATTTGATTAGCCATCTAGTGTTGATTTGTGCTCTGGATTGTGAGAGGAAAATAAAACATATATCAGTTGATAGGCATTGCAGTGTGCAAGTGCAAATTTGCTTGAGGCCAAATGGGAGTGATGATCTAGTAGGTCATGTTTTTGAAATCATGTTTTGTGATTTTAGGGTCATTAATGCTAAGGAAAGTCAAGTCAAACAAACATGTCATTTTGAAAATGATGGTTTTGGAGTTGATTTTAGTGATTTCATTGGCCAAAAAGATGAGTTTGTGAGATATTTTAGCAGGTATGATATAATATCAGTTTTGTTAAAAATTGTAGCAAATTCATAAAGACTTGTGGTGAGTTTGTTATTGTTAGCATGAAAGATGAAATTTGATATAGAAGTGTAATCAAATGTGCATTTTAGGGTAAATAATGATTGTGATAGATGAATATATGACACAAAAATACTAACATTATGTTTTTTGGATATCACTGAAGAGATTGAGAGATGAATTATACTTACCATGTGAGAGAGGTAGTTGGGTATGTTATAGTTGATGCAGAGGTTCAAGGATTACAAGGTGGGTATCTTAGAGGTAGTGGGACTAGTGTATGTTGTAAATATGCATGAGATATATGTGGCTAGGGCACTTCTTATAGATTTGGTAGAGCATTGGCATTCAAAGACCAACACGTTTTAATTGTCGATAAGGGAGATGTCTGATTTTGGAGGATGTATAAAGGATAATTTGCATCCTAATACAAGCTGTGAAGGTTTATTGGAGGAAGATTGCACAAGTAGTACATTAGCTATAGTGTTTGGAGAGGGTATTATCCCTATGATTGACTATGGGATAGATTTGGATGTTTGCATGGCATTAGAGGAGATAAATGGACTGACATTAGTATTGATGGCTATTATTGGTGGCATGTTATTACCAAATAAGAGTGGGATATCATTTCCTATGGGATTATTAGATGTTATTATAGATATGTTGGTGAGTGTCGTAGAGTTTGCATGGAGACCTTACATTTTTGTATACTTGTACAGAGACTTACGTACCATCATGTACAAGGAAGTTGTGAGCATAAGGTCATCCACATTACTATAAGTGTGGGCATTGGAGCACAATTGGGTTGAGAGGCTCATTGGGCATTTGAGAGTGAGGGTAGTCGGAGAACCATTTGCTTATGGATGGTACACTATGATATGAGCGCAAATGATGTGTATGGGTGATTTGAATTTCTATAGGAGGGATTCATATGAGTTGGAGCCTACAAATATTACATGGAGATGTTATAAGGAAGTGGATCCACAGTGGACACAAGATGCATGATACATGGATTATGTGTTGACACCTTGTTACATTATTGGTAGACATGATTACATCAATTGCTCTAGACCAGATAGGGTTCTACAATAGTTTGGGATATGATAGGATGTACTAGCATGACCACATGTGTTTGTATAAATAGTACAAGATAAAAAACAATGGGGACCATGGATAAATTTGGGGGTGGTAGAGGACAATTGGGCACAAATGTAGACTGTACCAGACCAACCTTAGAAAGGCATAATGGATGCAAGGATGACTAAGGCTTATACAATGTGGTGGGAATAAATACAACCTATTAGATTGATAGCTCTATACATGTGACCTAGGATATGGAGATAGAGACTATATGTGACATTTAGAGTGTGAGAACGTAGGATAGGATAAAAACATGTACCTATGTAGGTAGTTATCCAAGGAGATGGAGGACAGGCTAGTGGGGATAATGTGCACATTAAGGAGACACGAGTTGTGGAGGTAGAGGTGGAGGAGGTAGAGGGAGAGATAACATGAGGAGATACACATGATTTTTATTGATAGTGTCAAAGAGGGAGATGGGGAGGATATGATGATGCATATTATACTAGAGATCCATATAAGGGGAGATGATGAGGCTGAGCCATTATGACCGACTCAATCAGTGGAGGATGAGGCCTTGATTGCTAGGCATCACAAGGAGATTAGAGTAAGAGATATGGATATTGTAAGTTTTTAGGGGGATGGAGGAGGAATAGGGAGTCAGAGATCTATAAAGATGACTAGATTATAGGTGGAGGTGGATAGGTTGACTATAGAGGCTATGAGTAGAGAGGAGGGCTTGGTGAATTTTGATGTGGGTACATAAACAAAGAATTATACTTTGTTAGCACATAGATATCAATGAAAGAGAGATGCAACACAAACTGAGATTCAAAGAGTGAAGGCACTATTGACTCCACCAAGCCATCTGAAGGCCCTACCATATGCAATGAGGGTGATGGAACATGTGACTTATTACAAGAGTCTTTATGAGTGAGTAGTGCCACTAAAGAAAATATTACATCCTAATTCTTCACTAAGCAAACTACTTGATTATCTATGGATATTTATAGTTAACAAATTTAGATATATATATTTTAAAATAAACTTTGAAATATGTGATTTTATGAGATAGTAGGATATTACTTAGGTTAAATGATTTTATTTACTATGAGTTGGTTTTAGTGTATACATCTACATGATGATCATGTTGATTTGTTATTTCATCTATATTTTATGATGAATGTACATCATGTTGTTATGATCTACTAACTACTTGTTGTGAGGTTGACACAAGAGAACTCATCCCTCAGAGTGTGATGGAGAGAGAGCATCATCGGAGAGGGTGACATAGATGGAGATGTTGGAGGATGACAAAGAAATCAGTTGAAACCCTGCACACACCACATAAGTACTTCATGTTAGATGCATCATGGAATGGTTAGCGTTAAATGTTTTGGATGCTACGTGCATATAGATATTCATTTGCACATGGTTTGCTAGTATAGTTTAAATAGTTATTTAGAATTTGTCTTGCATGATTTACGTGTGTGACTTTTAATACTTTCAAAAATGTAAATTTGTGTAATTAGTGTAAATTCAAGGTTGATGATTGATGGACTTATTATTAAACCATTTTGACATTTGAGATGCTAATTAAATTAGTGAATTTACTAGTTTTTATAATTAATGTAAAAAAATGATTATTTTTTAAAGAAATTTCCTATTGAAAGGAAAAATGAGAAAAAGAAAACAATAAATAAATAAATAAAAGGGAAAGGTTTAAATTTAAGAAACAACTATAAATAGAGAAATACATAAAATATTAATAAAAACAAAGAAGAATAAAAATAAAAAGGAAAAAAAACTCTTAAAACAAAAGCTATGCTTTACTCTTAAGCATGAAATGAAATAAAAGAAGAAAAGGGGCACAAGAGAGGGGAACAAGAAGGTAGCATAGGGGAATGGAGGAGAGAACTAAAAAAAAAGAAAGAGCATGCAGCTCACAAAAGTAAAATATGATTGGAGAAGACAAAGATGCAAAGGAAAAAAGTGCAACAAAGCGATCTTGCCAAGCAGGCATTACATTTAATTTCTATATATTTATGTGAACTGTATAAATGAATATAGGTATGTTTGCTCATATATATATATATATGAGCAAAAATACCTATATTCATTTATATAGTTCACACACACATATTGATATATATTGAACTACATACGAGGGGAGACTTGATAAAATAGATATATATTTATGTGCATATAGTAAACAACCCTGTTTTAGCTTATAAATTAGATGAACAAACCACTTATGATGGTGATTCATTTGGTTATATGAAAGTATTTTGAAAATTTGCATATGTAATGATTTAAATAATTATAAACTCATATGCAATGATTTAATTAATTACATATAGTGATCTTCACGCTGCTATCAAATGATATTATAAAGAATAGAATGTTATAATAATTGAGCATACATATATCATAATATTGATATTGTGAATATGTTGAACATATATATTATCATATTGACCTTCTATATATTATGAATGCAAATAGGAATTAAAGAATATAATTATAGGCAACACTTAATATTTAAGGTGCAACGACTTCTAATGATGGGCAGTAATTCACAATTAAAGTACAATTATTTATAATGATAAGTAATGATTCATGATTAAAGTGTAACAACTGATGAATATTGTACAATGACTTATAATATTAACTCTATATACCAATGATTATTCATTGATTGAAATAACACTTGAAAATTGTTGAGTATTTATCTGTTAATATGTCATAGTAGTCCACGCCTTCTATAGGAATGGGTAGAAAATAGTTTATACTGTAATACACCTCCTTATAGTGATTTGGGTATCGGTTCAAAACTGTATAACAAGGGATTTGAGTATAGAAGAAATATTATATTTGTGGAGAAGGTGAACTATATGATATTTTTCTTAAGTCGATCTACAATGTGTTTACATACCTCTCTAGGAATAATGCAACACAACATCGACCCAATTCTTTATATAAATATTATACTATATGACAGATTTATGGACTATATTTTGGGTGACAAACCATGAGTATAAGACAATGATTCATATTTTTGGGTAGAAATGAATAATAATTTAAAAATTTTGAGTAGAAAATTAACTTTACCATATACAGATCAACAACTTAATTTAATAAGTGGTGACTTATTTCAAGACTGGTGATCTATGTATGCAATAATATGTAGGTAAACCTGTCCAAAAAACCAGTACTAAAAATTGGACGATCTATACCCTACACATTAGATGTATTTATATGTACTACTATTGGTGATCTAGATGCTACCACCAGGATTATTATAATAATAACATTTATGCTAAGTATGTTACATGCAGTATATAAGTTAATCCGTAAGATGGAACCATTATTATTATGCATAAAATAAGAATATCTGGAAATGAAATGGTTTATTTGATATTATTATTATATCATTTAGTAATCTTCTTTATAATTGAATCATCACCAAATGTCGGTTGATATTAAATAAGAATAGATTTATTCATTGATTATATATATATAGATATGGACAAAATTGATAAAAGAGAATAAGATGGAATTATTTTGTAATAAGATTGTAGTCATTTGTATGCATTTATAGCATACAGTAAGTCATAAAGAGCATTGATAAAACATATTATATCTTAGCATAGATTTTCATTATCTTGAGATAAGCTATGTGATTTGAGATCCTCAGTTAGAGTTATAAATGATTATAAATGTTCTTGTGCAATATTTATTAATATAAGAACATGTGTACAATGCTTGTTATGGATAGATTAATTTATTCGGAGGTGAATGTAAAAATAGTTTGTATTGGCATATAGTGATGTATGTCCATAATTCTATTAATTATTATCAGTCATGGACTCTAGAAGAGTAAGATACCAACTACATATTTAGGCAACTCCCTTAAAAATTATGAAGGATAATTATAATGCCAAAAATTTCATCTTATAAAGATCATCAATATACTCTCCGAGCAGGAAAGTTCTTAAGGATTTATGAATTATATGGAGTTCTTGATTAAAAAGTATAGATGAATATTGGTATAGTATTTTCATATCATTTAAGTACTTAATATGGTGCATGTACAAGTACTCATATATAAAGATTATATCTATAATTAAATATATGATTGAAATAAGTCATAAGGTGTTTGTGGGACCAAAACTATAACCGCATGAAAACAGTCACCTAGAAAAAGAATTAAATTGTTAAAATGAAAAGATTATGGAATAACTTAGTTATGAGTTATCTAGCTATTTGAGAATAGCATGACTGAACTCTTGAAATATATTTACATACAATAATGAATACTTGTGTGTATTACATATTGTGAGTATATTATGTATAGGTGTTTAGACTTATATAACATATAATAGTGTATTATGATGTGTGCTTATAAGTTGTGTTTCTTTTTAATATTACTATGTAGTTTAAACATAGGGTATATCTGGGTGGTGTAATCCATACTTTCTTGATTTATATTTATGAATATGGGTTGTTTAATTCTTGAAATTATAAGACTAGTGGTTCGTAATTGAGTAGTGTGCTCATGTACAAATAAACTATGATATTATGTGATGTTATAGAGAATATTTTAGTTACAACTATAGTCTAAATGCATGTTATATTTAGGTGGTCTAAATTATAATTGATATTATTAGATACATTCATACATTTTATGGATTAAATGTATGCATGTTGGTTATTTTTATGAATAGCGTATACATGTACATAGAGGTGTGCACTTATAATTATAGTTCAATAAGTGGTCCAAACTATATTATAGATTCCTGTAAAATAGAATCTTAGTTATGCATGCATACAACTCTTGAGAATATAGCAAATACTAGAATGAAATATTTTATATTCATGTGAACTAAGATTTTCTTTGTTAAATTTAGTTACTTGAATAGAGGTTTATGTTTTCATGTATTTATGACTACTTTATTAGACTAGTTGCGGTACTTAGTAGTTATACTTAAAAATACTAGACTATGGTAATATGGATTATCATAAGGAGTAATATGTTTGAAAACTAATTGTGGTAGTTAAAATCTATAGTTAAATATGTATTTTATCCAGGTGCTATTAACTATAGTTGTTATTTCTATTATGAGATAGATAATAACGTGAGATTCATTCATACATTTGATAGAATAAATGTATACTTTTTGATTACTCATATGCTTAGCATGATAGGTGGTATGATTGCTAGTAGGATGTAAATTGTATGAATATTTTGGTTATATTATGATAACCAATCTCATATTACTAATACAAAAGAGTGAGATGGAATTCACTGGCTTACTAGCATCACAATGCCAAATAAAGACAATCTTATTTGGTGGTGTGTATGAATTTTAACTAATATATAGATTGCTATTATTTATAATTCTTGAAAACTTTGACCAAATTATGTTTAGTGAGACATTATTATTTCATGAGTATGATTTACATATTTGTGTAATATCTTGAAATAGAATGGGTTTTCTATGATACCCCACATGTTTAGTTTTAGAAATCATACATCACATGGGTACTTGCTTATCTCTTTGGATTCATGTGCCATCACTATCTACTAATCTGTTAAAGGAGGGCCATTCTCTGATAGGATTAGTGTGGGGGATTGTTGATCCATGATTGATGTGAAAAAGTGCTCAGATGATGCTCTCCTTTCCCATAACAATACTACTTTTGAGATGACACTTGAAATTATCATAGATGCTGGAGAGTTTGGGGAACTCATGCTCTGGGGAGACATGTATCTTATTTATGTACATTATGTTATATTGTATTTATTATTGAGACATTAATATGATGAGATGTAATTATTTATTTATTTTTACTTTGGTAGTAGTGGTTGTATTGTTATACCATCCATGGCTGGAATTTATAATTACTTTCCATATTGGTTATGATGTATTTCATATATTCATAGTGATAAGTGACTGTTAGATGTCACGTGATTATTTACAGTTATCATATTTAAAATGTTTTATATGATCTATGAATAGATTTTTGTGGTGTAATCTGTTTATAGTGTATGTGTTTAATTAAAAAAAATATTGTATTTTTAGGTATATTTCCGTGGGAATGTTATTACATGTGGTATCAGATCTAGGTTCGAACTCTAGAACCTAATGAGTCCATTAACATTTTGGCATCCTTTTATTTATTAGAAATGATAATAGTAAAATGTGTGTGGTATATTGAGCTTGTACTCTTAGGATCACTTATACCCTCATAGAGCTGCTAAAGGGTTGGCTTATTAGGTGTTTTGATGGTGTTGATTGTAATCAAAGTTCGGTAGGTATGTGCATAACATATTTCATTAGTTGTGAACAAGAGATTCTTACAATAGTTTGATCACTTAGATCAAACACCTCGAGTATGATTACATATCCTTCTTATTAAGCAAGTCACCTTCACCATTTGTGTTTTGTGCTATGAGCATTTAAAAATCATGGGATGCTTCTCACTTAAGTATATGTGTATTAGTTTTGTGTTTTATATACAATAATCCTAAGAGTGAGAAATCTTATAAGATTATTTTTAGTTTGGTACCACCTAGTGTGGTGGAAATTTTCTTATAGTAGAGTGTAGATGTGTTGGTTGAGAATTCTTTTATGTTAGGAGTTTTTTTATGGATTGGCACCCTTATGTTATGTGGATTAGGAAGAAGTGTCATCTATCATAGTTAGCATAAAGGTGAGTTGTCACTCTCTCACTTTATTTTTACACCACTATAAACCCACTGAGAGGAATTATATGGCAATGGTTTAGTGTTTCCTTAAATAGATACTTGTTTTTGAAATGTTGTTTTGGACCATGTTCCTTGGAGTTCATAGAATAGTGACTTCTACTTCTTGTTGATATGAAAGTTGTAGAAGTGGAATGGACCGATGCATCTTTGTGGATTAGTATTTTCCTTCCAGTTATGGAAACAAATTATGATACTAATCATATAAGATTGGTAATTGAGTAGTGATATGGCAACCTAGGTCGTGATATTTTTCTTTATACCATATCAGGGTATTTAAGAGTTTGTTGTTGAGATGATTAGTTTTCTAATTTCCACTTATGACTTTTTAGAGTCACTACTTTATCTAACATGTGAACCTAAACCATGTGGAGTGGTAAACCTTGAGTTTATATTAGTTCTAGATTAATAATTATAAGTTGGTTATAATCATTATGTTATTATATACCTTTGATTAGATTGATATTATTCTCTTTTTACTTAAAGTATGTTGTTTTGAAGATATATTTATGTACCTTTCACTAGGAGAGAGAAGGGTATAGGATATGTGGAACATCTTTTTACTCTAAGGGGTTGAGATAAACTTTTAACTTATTGTGTACTAGCCGAATAAGCAAGGAGACATTGTCTTGCTTGTTCCTTTATAAGGTTATAAGGATGATGTGATCCTTGACCTTTGTATGTTATGATAATTTTAATATTATTTCCTCTTAACTATAAATATAACATAATAGGTTAAGCTTTAAAATATGATACTAGTTATGTTTGGCTAGTGGCAACTTAATACAATTACATAATGATTATATGATTTTTTCTTGTATGTATGTTGGTACATCTAGAATTATTTAGCATATATTATTGCTTTCTATGATTTATTAGTAAATAATTATGATTCATTGAACCTTGTGCACATTTTAGAGATCATTAGTTTTTGGAGACCTAAGGGATGCGTGGTGAATTAGGAACATGAGTACTAAGTGATGGGAATGGATCCCACTTAGTCTCACATTAACTCGGTAGTTATTGGATTTAGATTTGACAAGGGGATCTTGTCAAATCTAGGATTTGATAGATGAACTTGTCAAATTTATTAAGTTTAGATCCACCAAGGGGAGCTTACCAAATCTAAGATTCGACAAATGGACTTGTTAAATGTAGTTGTATGTCGCTATGCATGTATACTATGGAACGGGTATCTCTTAATTTTAAAATGTAGTATACATTACAAAATATAGTATTTCTAATTCCTATTCATCATCATACTTGTTAGGAAGCTACGTGGAGTAGTGGTAGTATTGGCATGTTATACTTACATGACGCTACATAGAGCAGTGATAATATTAACTTATATACATAATTTTTATCAGGCTCCCTAAATACTTTTCTTTGAAATAAGAAAAGCACTCTCTAGGATAGAGAGATGTGCAAAGGGGGATAGAAGGTTTTGTGGAACTCTCCTTGGCCATTTATTTTTGGATTTTATAATGCTCTCATGTGCTTTTGAAAAGTTAGTAAAAATTTCACTGAGATATGTGGGACCCTTCGAGGTATCATAAGTGGTCAGTCCTATAATATATAATCTTGTCTTATGGTTTGAAACCCTAGAGTGATCATGATATAACCATTCAGAGAAAGTGACACTCGTAAAATTTCTTTTCATAATAGAGAGATGTCATAGAGCAAGATCTTTTAGGATCAATAATCTATAAATAATTATTTTAATAAATTCTACAAATGAATTTTACAACTATTTGCTTGATTTAATACGTTACACTATGTTATTTCTTTAATTGAACAATAATTTTAATTTAGAACTTATGTTTGAATAAGAGTCATCCAGGATGATGACTAGCTTCAGGGGAAGGATGTTACATCTTGATTCCTCACTAAGCAAATTATTATCTATGGATATTTATAGTTAAAAAAATTTGGATTTGACTATTTTTAACTAAGCTTTGAGATATATGTTGTTATGAGATAGTAGGATATTACTTAGGTTACACAATTTTATTTGCTATAAGTTAGTTGTCATGTATATATCTACATTATGATCATGTTAATTTTTTATTTCAACTATATTTTAGGATGAATGTATATCATGTTATTATGATCTAACTACCTCCTTGTTGTGAAGTTGACGTAGGATAACTCATCCCTTAGATTGTGATGAAAGGAGATCATCATCAGAGAGGGTGACATAGACGAAGATGTTGGAGGATGATAGATAAATTAGATTGAACCCTACACACACCACATAAGTAATTCATGTTAGATTCATCATGGAATGGTTAACGTAGTATGTTTTGGATGCTACTTGTATATAGATAGTCAATTGCACATGGTTTACTAGTATAGTTTAAATAGTTATTTGAAATTCATCTTATGTGATTTGCGTGTATGATTGTTAATGCTTTCAAAAATATAAATTTATATAATTAGTGCAATTTTGAGGTTAATAATTAATAAACTTATCATTAAACTATTTTGGCATTTGAGATGCTTAATTAAATTAGTAAATTTACTAGTTTTACAATTAATGTAAAAAAGTGAATAATTTTTTTTAAAAATTTCTATTGAAAGAGAAAAAAGGAAAAAGAAAAAGAAAAAGAAATAAATAAATAAATAAATAAATAAAAAGGAAAGGTATAAATTTAAGAAAAAATTAAAAAAATAAATACATAAAATATTAATAAAAACAAAGAACAAAAATAAAAAGGGAAAAAAAATCTTAAAACAAAAGCTACGCTTTGCTTTTAAACATGAAAAGAAATACAAGAAGAAAAGGGGTGCAGAAAAGGGGAAGAAGAAGGTAGCATAGGGTAATGGAGGAGAGAACAAAAAAAATAGAGGCATCTCACAACATTAAAATAAGATTGGAGAAGATAAAGATGCAAAGGGGAAAAGTGTTGCAAAGAAATCTTATCAGGTAGACATTGTGTTTTATTTCTATATATTTATGTGAACTGTATAAATGAATATAGGTATGTTTGCTCATATACATAGAACTACATATGAGGGGAAACTTGATAAAAAAGATTTATATTTATGTGCATATAGTGAACAAACCTATCGTAGCTTATAAATTGGATGAACATACCACTTATGATGGCAATTCATTTGGTTATATGAGAGTATTTTGAGAATTTGCATATGCAATGATTTAAATAATTATAAACTCATAAGCATTGATTTAATTAATTACATATAGTGAAATTCACGCTGATATCAAATGATATTATAAAGAATAGATCATTATAATAGCTGAGCATATATATATATATATATATATATATATATATATATATATATATATATATATATATATATATATATATATATATATATATATATATATATATATATATATATATATATGATAATATTGATCTTGTGAATATGTTGAACATATATATTATCATATCAACCTTGTATTTATTATGAATGAAAATAGGAATTTTAAAATATAATTATAGGCAACGCTTTATATTTAAGGTTGAATGACTTATAATGATGGGCAACAGTTCACAATTAAAGTACAATTATTTATAATGACAAGCAACGATTCATGATTAAAGTGCAGTGACTCATGAATATTATGCAATGACTTCTAATATTAACTTTATATACCAATGATTATTCATTGATTGAAATAACACTTACAAATCATTGAGTATTTACTTGTTAATATGTCATAGCAATCCACACATTCTGTAGGAATGGGTAGAAAAGGGTTTATATTGTAAGACACCTCCTTATAACAATCTGGGTAGCTATTTATAGTTGTATAACAAAGAATTTGAGTATAGAGGAAATATTAGATTTTTGAATAAAGTGAATTGTATGATATTTTGCTTAAGTCGATCTATAGTGTATTTACATACCTCTCTAGGCATAATGCATCACAACATTGACCAAGTTCTTTATATAAATATTGGACTATATTACATATTTATGGACTATATTTTGGATGGCAAATCATGAATATAAGGAAACAATTCATGTTCTCAGGTATATATGAATAATAATTTAAAACATCTGAGCGTAAAATTAACTTTACCATATATAGATCAACAACTTAATTTAATAAGTGGTGACTTATTTCAAAAATATGGTGATTTATGTATGTAGTAATATGTAGGTAAACTTGTCCAAAAACTAATACTAAAAGACAGATGATCTATACCTTGCACATTAGATGTATTGATATGTACTAATGTTAGTGATCTAGATGCTTCCACCAGGATTATTATAGTAATAACATTTATCTTAAGTATGTTATAGGTATTATATAAGTTAGTCTATAAAATGGAGTCATTATTATTCATAAAACAATAATATTTGGAAATGAAATGGTTCATTTGATATTATTATTATGTCATTTAGTAATCTTATTTATAATTGAATCATCACCCAATGCCGGTTGATATTAAATAAGAATATATTTATTCATTGAGTATATATATATGGACAAAACTTATAAAAGAATAATAAGATGGAATTATTTTGTAATAAGACTATAGGCATTTGTATGTGTTTATAGCATATCGTAAGTCATAAAAAACCCTCAGTAAAGCATATTTATATTTTAGCATAGGTTTTCATTATCTTGGAATAAGCTATGTGATTTGTGATCCTCAGTTAGAGTTATAAATGACTATAGGAGTTCTTGTGAAATATTTATTATTATACAAACATGTGTATAGTGCCTTCTATGGGTAGATTAATTTATTCAGAAGTAAATGCACAAATAGTTTGTATTGGCATATAGTGATGTGTGTCCATAGTTCTATTAAGTATTATAACTAAGTCATGGACTCCGAAGGAGTAAGTACCAAATACATATTTATGCAACTCCCTTAAAAACTATAAAGGAGAATTACAATGTGGAAACCCTCATCTTATAAAGATTGTCAATATAATTCGTAAGCAAGAAATTATGAATTATAGGGAGTTCTTGATAAAAAATTATAAATGAACATTAGTATAGTATTTTCATATCATTTGAGTAGTTACATATGGTGCATGCACAAGTACTCGTATATAAGGATTATACCTATAATTAAATATATGATTGAAATAAGTGATAAGGTGTCCATGGGACTAAGACTATAACTGTGTGAAAACAATCACCTAGAAAAGGAATTAAGTTGTTAACATGAAAGGATTATGAAATAACTTAGTTATGATTAATTTGACTCTTTGAGAATAGTATGACTGAACTATTGAAATATAAGTACATATAGTAATGAATACTTATGTGTAGTATGTATTGTGAGTATATTATGTACACATGTTTAGACTTATATAACATATAATAGTACATCATGATGTGTGCTTATAAGTTATGTTTCTTTTAAATGCTAGTATGCAATTTAAACATAATGTATACCTGTGTAATATAATCCATACTTATTTGATTAATATTTATGAATATAGGTTTTTTTATTCTTGAAATTATAAGATTGGTGGTTAATAATTGAGTAGTGTACTCATGTGAAAAAAAATATTATATTATGGGATGTGATAGAGAATATTTCAGTTAGAACTAGTCTAAATGTATGTTATACTCAAGTGGTATAAATTGTAATTGATATGTTTAGATACATTCATACGTTTGACAAACTAAATGTATGTGTGTTGGTTATTTTTATGAATAGCGTATACATGTGCATAGAGGTGTGTATTTTTAGTTATAGTTCAATAAGTGGTCCAAACTATATTATAGATTCCTGTAAAATCAAATCTTAGTTATGTGTCCATACAACTCCTAAGAATATAGTGAAGGCTAGAATTGAATATTTTATATTCGTGTGAATTAAGATTTGCTTTGTTAAATCTAGTTACTTGAATAGAGGCTTATGTTTCCATGTATTTATGACTATTCTATTAGACTAGTTTAAGCACTTAGTAGTTATGTTTAAAAATACTAGACTATGGTAATATGGGTTATTATAGAGAGTAGTATGTTTAAAAACTAATGGTGATAGTTAAAATCTACAGTTAAATATGTATTTTATTTAGGTGGTATTAACAGTATTCATTATTTCTAGTATGGGATAGATAGTAAAGTGATATTCATTCATATATTTGATGGAATAAATGTATGTTTTTTGGTTACTCCTATGCTTAGCATGATATGTGGTATGATTTCAATTAAAATATAAATTTTATGAATATTTTGGTTAATTATGGTAACTAATCTTGTAATGCTGATATTAAGTAAAGAGTGAGACATACTTCACTGGCTTACTAGCATCATAATGCTAGATGAAGGTAATCCAATCAGGTGGTGTATATGAATTTTGACTGATCTATATATAGCTATTATTTATTATTCTTGAAAACTTTGACCAAAGTATGTTTAGTGAGATATTGTCATTTCCTGAGTATGATTTACATGTTTGTGTCATATCTTGCAATAGAATGGGTTTTCTATGATACACCACATGTTTAGTTTTATAAATCATACAACACACAGGTACTTGCTTATCTATTTAGATTCTCATGCCATTACTATCTACTCATCCGTGAAGGGAGGGACATTCCATGATGGGATTAGTGTGAGGGATCATTGGTCTGTGGTTGGTGTGAAAAAGTGTTCAACTGATTCTCTCCCTCCCCTAGTAGTACTACTTTTGAGATGACACTTGAAATTTTCATAGATGATAGAGAGTCTAGGGAACTCATGCTTCAAAGAGCCATGTGTCTTATTTATGTAAATTGTATTATATTGTATTTATTATTGAGACATTAATATGATGAGATGTAATTATTTACTTATTTTTACTTTGACAACAGTGGTTGTATCATTACACACATCATGGTTGGCATTTATAATTACTTTTCATATTGGTTATGATGTGTATCATATATTGTTAATGATCAATGACTATTAGATGTCACATGATTATTTATATTTATCATAGGTAGAATATTTTGTATGATCTCTAAATATATTCTCATGGCGTAATCTCTTTATAGTGTATGTGTTTAATTTAAAAAAATCTCATATTTATAGGTAGATCCCAGTGGGGATGTTACAATAATGAACACCTTCATTTAGAGAGTACTCTAGTAGTAGGAGATCTAGTGTAATGTAACCTTTCCCTAAATGTGATATTATAGAAGACCACTAATGTGTTTAAAATTTTTAGGCTAAGTTAGGTGTTTTAATGGGTTAATTGTGTGTCAAATCATTATTCATATTTATTATTCACTAACACTATTCATGGTGATGTGGTAGGTGATGCAGATGATGATGTAATAATAAATGTGGCTTGTGGATGATGTGACATAGCTCAAAAAGCATATTCATAGGGTATAACTAATTTTAAGGAGGTGGGTCATGAAATCTCACTAAGGGACATATCCTCTTGTCCTTAATGATTCACATCACGTGGAAAATATGTGGGACACATTCCTAGGGTATCCCATGTTTCTCAAGGCCAAAAGCTGATTGTAATTTGTCTAAAGATCTTGTGTGCACATAAAGGAAGAGATAAGAGTTACTATTAATGATTTTTTCTCACTTGTGTGAAGGTGAGGTACCATTTTAGAAGCATGTGAAAGTGGGGATGATATTGTCAAAAGTGAGAGATTTACTTTTGACTCTTGCACATGGTGACAAGCTTGTCACTATGGATCAATAGCGATCCCACTATAAGAGGGATGAATTTATTGGATTGACCATGAACTTTCCCTCTTTCTCTTTCTTCCTTAAAAATGCTATATATTAGCATGCTCTCCCTTTGTAAAAAATCATCTTTTACCATATTATAAATCTTTCATGTTTTTCATAGAATTGTTTGAACTTATGTTCATTCATGACTCTTCTATGGATGAAAACCCATTGGATTTTGAGATGATTAGATGAAACCCCATTTATTTCTAGGATTAAAGGATGAAACCCCTTTGATTCAGTATGACAATATCACTCAGAGATTGTGATTATAATTCAGAGTTGTGATGACATTGTGATAAATTCTATGTAAGTGTGACATTGTAATTTAATATTTTAATGTAATCTATATTTTAAATTTATGTTGTGTTTGGATGTGAATTTTTATGTGAAATTCCAAAATATCCCATTTGAGGATATTAAAATGGTATTAGAGCTGTGTATCCTATCAACCTATTTGGGGAACTAATATTTTGTAGATCTTCAAGTAGAGAAACATGGATATGATTAGCATGATGAAAGGACTCACTAAACTTGCCCAAAGACATCAATAACTCTATGAAAGGCTAATTAAAAAAATGGAAGAAAAATATTTGTATACAAGTGCTAAAGGATCCACCATCCAAGTGAAAGTTAAAAAAATATGTGCTTGTTCAAGAAGAACTCATCAATCTCCCAAAGATTGAGTTCATTTCATGTGATGCATTTGCTATCAAAGAGGATGATGAAGAAATAAAATTTCTAGGGTAGTCAAGTGAGGGTTTATAAGAAGCTAAGGAACAACAAGAAGGGCTGAAATTAGAAGACATTAGGGAAGAAAAATGAAGCATCTTGGGGCAGCCAAGTGTGGAATTTTTTGAGCCTCACAAACCTGAAAAAGTAGAGCAATAAGAAGAGTTATTTCAAGAGTAGCTAAGAGTATTGATATACACTAGTACGGATCTTCATCAAGAGGTCTTCCTTTCTTGAGAATAATCAAGGATCAAGAATTGCATAAGGCCCATAGATGAAACAACCCATTAGTTGTTACAATTACTTGAGATAGGTGCAAAATTATCTCTTGGTTCAAGATATTTTGCTTATGATAATATTAGAGTGGTACAATAGTATCCACAAGTAGGATCAAGGATTGAGAATTACCAATTCCCATAACTGGTTTGGGATCTAGATATTTGGATCCATAAATTTAACTAGATTGTTTGGGGACAAACAATCTTTGAGAAGGGAGGATGTAATTTCCCCTTTCCCTAAATGTGACATTTACAGAAGACCACTAGCTTATTTAATTCTTGTAAGCTAACTTGGGTGTTGTAAGGGGTATATTGTGTATCAAATCACTATTCACCAGTTACTATTCATTAACACTATTCATAGGTTACTATTCACTATTACTAGACATGGTGATGTGGTAGGTGATGTAGGTGATGATATAGTAGAGGAGGTCATTTATGGATGATGTGGCATGGACCATAAATAATATTCATGGGGTATAGCTGATTTGAAGGAGGTGGGGCATGGCATCCCACTAAAATGCATATCCTCTTGTCCTTAATGATTCACATCACATGGCAAATATGTGGGATGCATTCCTAGGGTGGCCCATGATTCCCGAAGTCAAAATCTAATTACAATTTGTCTAAAAATCTTATGTGCACATGGAGGAAGAGACAAGAGTTACTGTTCATTATTTGTGATCACATGTGTGAAGGTGGGGTGTCATTTAGACGAATGTGGAAGTGGGGATGATATTGTCTAAAGTGGGATATTTGTTTTTAACTCTTGCACATGGTGATAGCTTATCATTATGGATCAATAGTGAACCCACTAGAAGAGGGGAGTATTTCTTGGCTTACCCATGAAGTTTTCCTCTTTCTCTCTCTTCCTTGTAAATGTTATATATTAACATGCTCTCCCTTTGTAAAAAATCATCGTTTGCCATGTTATAACTCTTTCATGTCTTTGATGACATTGTTTGAACTTATGTTCATTCATGCCTCTTCTATGGATGAAAACCTATTGGAGATTGAGATCATTGGATGAAATCCCATTGATTTATAGGATCAAAGGATGAAACCCCTTTGGTTTAGTTTGAAAATATCACTTAGATATTGTGATTGTACTTTAGAGTTGTGATCAATTTTATGTAAGTGTGATATTGTAATTTAGCATTTTAATGTACATTTTATAGTTATGTTATTTTTGGATGTGCATTTTTATGTGAAATTATAAAATATCCCATTTGGGTATATTATATCTAGATTAGGGATGAGGACATCAAAGACAAATGACATTAGATGATTATGTTGGCTAGTCATCTCACCATGCCATACAGCCTCCATGGAGTACACCAAAGTGATTGTGATCACCTCTTATAGAGGGACATAGAGAGAGATAGAGGATAAATGATATGTCAGGAATCTAGAACAACAAACATGCTCTGACTCCACTGTTAGGACCTGGAAGCACCAATGATTACCAAGCAACTTAACATGCAGAATTAAACCAGAATCACAAGTAACTAGAATTCAAAAATAACACAGAATATGAGAGACAATACCCAATTGTATTAATACTCTTCTATAAAAGAATTATAAATGAAGAGACGCCACACTCTTCCCACCTTACAGGCTTCCCACACCAAATGTTCAGTAATTCACCTTCAAGAGCTCACTCTCTCTCTTACGGTCCCAACACACAACTCAAACACAGAGTTGGTGTTCACCTCCACTAGCTAGTAACAACACCACTAGTCAACCAGTCAGTAACAATACTGCCAATACACTGAGTATACACACATACTCAAACTGAGTACACAACGCACTCCAAGTAGATCTCCCATGAACTTGCAACAACCTGCAACTCAAATGATCTTACTTTGGAAGGAACTACCTTGACTTCCTCTTTGCTCTATAATCGAGTACACACCGTACTCAAAGTAGATCCTACCTGATCTTGCTACCTGTTGTGTTGCTGATCTCCCTGATCCTGCTGCCACCTGCAGATCAATCTGGTCTTGCACACCTGTCGACCAACCTGGTTTTGCACACCTGCAAACCTAGATCTTGCACACATGAACACCTACAAATCAATGATCTTACTTACACATGTAGATCTCCAAACATGGCCTTGCACACCTGCTGACCAAGATCCTACATACATGAAGAACCCTTCTGATTCTCCAAACCAGCACCCACACTTGGCACTAAGAGGAACACACCTTGCTCTCTTCACACATAGAAGGAGCTAATATTTGCTCTCTTACTCTCTAGCAAAAATTACAATATAGCCCATGAGTCTATTATATAGATCTCATGCAAACAATAATTAGACATCTAATTACAATAATTAGATCCGCAGCTCAAGTCTATAATTGGCCTTTTACATGCAAACAATCGGTTTGTTAACTAACTATTCGTAAATTGGCAGTTCTGGAATTGCACAGGCGACCGACGTCGGTCCCTATCTGCCTGGAGGTGACCGACGTCGACCGATCCATGACCGACATCGGTTGCTCTTCTCATTGTATATGATCGACGTTGATTGATCAAACCGACGTCGGTTGCTCTGCCACTCAGCAACCTCTCAGTAATCTCCTTCCCTGTTTGCATCACTGAAGCTTTTAGCTCCACAACCTAACAATCTCCCACTTGGAGATAAATAGCTGCACTATACCTGTACCTGTACACCGTCTAATCTATTTCCTGGCTTGTATCCCTCTTCAAGCTCAACCTTGAATACCAACCACCACAACACCTGTGGTGAACCTCCTGTCATCCAAGTAACCTGCCACATCTGAACCTACAAACCCATGTAGTGAAGTCTTGACCCTGCATAACATGTATACCTATTGTTGGTCCCTCTCAAATACCTAAGAACCCACTTCCCCGAATTGGCTCCTAACTCTCTGACAGCTCCCACTGTTGGGGAAAACTCAAGTATATACTAGACCTCATGTGATTTTGGACACTGAACTGTCCAGCCCTTGGTGTGCTCCAGTTCTGCATCCTACATATTGAACCTCGCCAACCCCTGATTCACATCAGCTCTCACTGGAGACAAAATCAACCTGTGATCTTCCATGTCTCTCATGCCAAAGAATTTTGCTGCTCCAAATTCCTCATGACATGCCACTAAACTAACCTTACCCTTAGCTCAGCAAAACCCTGTATGTCTGAACCTGCTAGCTAGCATACCATCCACATACAGTAACAGGATAATGTTGCAATCATTATCCACCCTGGTAAGACAAACACAATGGTTACAATGACACTGACTAAAGCCATGTTTTATCATCCACCTGTCAAAACCTGTACCACTATCCTGTAGCTTCTTCAAGACCATATGACCTGGCCTTCCATCTCACGTGTCCATTCTCTCTATTCTTTAACTAAGGTATCCATTCATCTTTTAGTGCTTTCTTCTAGTTGGCAACCCTACCAAATCTCTCGTTTGGTTCTGCATCCTAATCATGCCATGCTCCCACTGTTTCCTGGATCCTTCTTGCTCTGCAGTGAGCAACGAGTATAAAGAAGAGGAACAATGAATTTGAGGCTTACTTACCACTTTTAGTCCTCCACATGGGTGTTTGAGACTCCTTGACAGCGTGCTGTCTACCCAAAATCTATTACAGTGATCGACCTCGATCACCACACAATATACATCCGATCGACGTCGATTCCATGTGATTGTCCTTTCTGCTAATGCTGGTTTCCTGACCGACGTCGATCTTACCCAATCATCAATGTCGGTTCTCTGACTGATGCCGATAGCCACCCTGCCTGACACCACTAGCTCTGGTCTGCACATGACCGACATCGGCACATGTCTGTTCGACGCTAGTTCCCCTTGACTGACGCCGGTAACTATGTTCGCCTGTGAGTGATGACTTTTTACCCGCGAGCTTTCTTTGAATCAATCCCATGTCTAAACTTCCTTGCTCAAAAGTATCTAGCCCCATCCACTGGTCTCTGTCTGTCATCTCCTCCAAGAACACCAAGGCTTTCTAGTTCTTAAGTTTATCAAACACATCTGTCTTCCACTTAAGTACATGCATCTCCTTTTTGTTCATGTGACCAAGCCTAAAAAGCCACGTCTTCACAATAGAAGAAGAATCAGTAATACAAGTAAGTAGATAAAGAGTACCTACTTTTTTACCACACGCTAATTCAAGTGTATCCATTGTGAGAGTTCTTGTGCATCTCTCATCACCCAACTTTCTTGAAGAAATTAGCTGCATCTTCAAGATCGAGCCCTGCATGACCTCCTTCAACACCCATGTGTTGGCTGCTTGTAATTTCAGCTTCACTTCCCCTTTGCCAATTCTTTGGCAAGGCACACCAGCCCCTAAATAAATCTTTCCAAAGTCTCAAAAGACCTTAACATGGAAAAATACTCTATTTCAGACTGCATGGAAAGAGGCAACAAAATTTATAAAACAAGATTCTACTTTATCCAAGGAACATCCCAGAGCATCCTATGCAACAACACCTGCAACATCTGCTTCTTCAATTCCTTCATGCTGATCTCCCACCAACCAGCAATATTTCTTTACCTACTCTTTCTTTGCATAACACCGTAATTGACCATTTGTGCTTTTCAATTCCTCCATTCTTAGCTTACTTTCTTCTACCATTGCTATACTCCCACTCAATCAGAAACCCCTGAGAGTGACCTGTAATCAAACACAAACTTGCTCCCTACAACCTTAGCTTTGATACCAACTGTCAGAGATCTAGAACAACAAACATGCTCTGACTCCACTATTAGGACCCAGAAGCACCAATGATTACCAAGCAACTTAATATGTAGAATTAAACCAGAATCACAAGTAACTAGAATTTAGAAATAACACAAAATATGAGAGACAATACCCAATTATATTAATACTCTTCCATAAAAGAATTACAAATGAAGAGACGCCACACTCTTCCCACCTTACAGGCTTTCCACACCAAGTGTTCAATACTACCAGTACACCGAGTATACACACATACTCAAACTGAGTACACAACACACTCCAAGTAGATCTCCCATGAACTTGCAACAACCTGCAACTCAAATGATCTTACTTTGGAAGGAACTACCTTGCCTTCCTCTTTGATCTATAACCGAGTACACACCGTACTCCAAGTAGATCCTACCTGATATTGCTACTTATTGTGTTATTGATCTCCCTGATCCTGCTACCACCTGCAGATCAATCTGGTCTTACACACCTGCCGACCAACCTGGTTTTGCACACCTGCAAACCTAGATCTTGCACACATGAACACCTACAAATCAATGATCTTACTTACCATGTAAATATCCAAATGTGGCCTTGCACACTTGCTGACCAAGATCCTACATACATGAAGAATCCTTCTGATTCTCCAAACCAGCACCCACACTTGGCACTATGGCACGAGGAGGAATACACCTTGCTCTCTTCACTGAAGGAGCTAATTTTTGCTCTCTTACTCTTTAGCACTAATTACAATACAGCCCATGAGTCTATTATATAGATCTCATGCAAACAATAATTAGACATCTAATTACAATAATTAGATCCACAGCTTCAAGTCTATAATTAGCCTTCTACATGCAAATAACCAGTTCGTTAACTAACTATCTGTGAACTGGCAGTTTTGGAACCGCACAAGCAACCGACGTCGGTCCCTATCTACCTGGAGGTGACCGATGCCGGCTGATCCCTGAATGACGTCGGTTGCTCTTCTCAATGTATATGATCGACGTCAGTTGATCAGACCGACGTCGGTTGCTCTGCCACTTAGCAACCTCCTTCCCTGTTTGCATCAATGAATATTTTAGCTCCATAACCTAACATGATAGAGAAATATTTTAAAGATGTATTTGAGATGGATTTTATGTTATATACATTTTGTATATGTATATGAAACACATTTGATATATATATATATATATATATATATATATATATATATATATATATATATATATATATATATATATATATATATATATATATATATATATCAAATGTGTTTCATATACATATACAAAATGTATATAACATAAAATCCATCTCAAATACATCTTTAAAATATTTCTCTATCATGTTAGGTTATGGAGCTAAAATATTCATGTATGTATGTATGTATGTATGAGGATAACAAACACAATGGAATCATTGCACTCTGTTGGCCAGTCATCTCACCACACCATATAGCCTCCATGAGTACACCAAAGTGATCGAGATCACCTCCTATAGAGGGACATATCAGTAGCTAGAGGATAGATGATAGAGACACATTTTTGAGATGGATTTTATGTTAAATACATTTTGTAGATGTACAAGAGATACACTTTATATATATATATATATATATATATATATATGGCTTAGTAGACATGTGATTATGTTATATTTTTATGGATGTTTTATATTTATATATGTAGTAGATGGATATATGTATTATTTCTTTGCATTTGATACGTGACACATGTTAATCTTTTGCATTATGAAAATGTATTTGAGAAAATGATATGGGTTAATAGCTAATTTGAATAGGGTTTGCTTAGATTTTTCAATAGTAATTCCAACTTGAAGTTTTTGACATGAGTTGATAAATTTTTTTATTTTTATGTTTATGTTGCATAAGATAATATACACCAGTGATATGGAAAAACCATGATATCTATTGCATTGTATGTGTAAAGACTGATAGAGTCACAAGTGCAAGACTTAATGCATCATGATGTGAAAGATCTGATAAAACCATTTTTAATGCACATAGTGATCTAGAATCAACAAATAACAACAGTGAAAACAAAATAAAAAACATTTACAATAATGAAACTAAGTATTAAAAAAAACAAGAAAGTAAACAGATAATTATAAAAACAAGTAAATCACAGAATTTGTACATAGAAAAAAAAATTAAATGTATAAAAAAGAAACAAATCTATTTTTATATGTCCTTGATTACATTAAAATCCTTTGTCATATGAGATATTTGACAACGGTAACTGTTCTATGAGTAATTCATGTAAGGAATGACTATGGTATGTTGACTACGGACAAATTTTTTTAATTAGTTTTTATGATGGTTTTTTTTGGATTGTTGGGAATTTTCTAATGTTTTTAGATTTTTGGGTGATGGTGGATGAGCTAACCTCCAATAATTGATATAAATGAACACTATTTACATAGTCTATATGGTCCTTAAACTAATGTATTTCTCCCAATGTGGGAAAAAATGAAAAGTGTTGATATTAGGTAAGATGATGATGAATAAAAGAAAGGTACCCTCCTAAGAAATGATGATAGATGATGGGATTTTATTGTGGATGGGTGTTTTTATGTTAAATGGATGAGTTATTTATCTAAGTATTATGTACAAGATTCTATTGAAACATGAGCAAAGGTGTATCTACATAACCATGAAATCAAACCTTAAGTTATAATGTCATAGCTAACTAAAAATATGGGATATAATTCTTGATCCACCCCCCCACCATTCCCCCTAGGGGCAGGGGTGTGTAGGGTGACATCACTGATCTCATAGCTAGTGGTCCTAAAGCTAGAGGAGTGCCTCTCCTCGCTCTCATTGGCCATCTCCTCCCTGAGAATATTGTAGGGGTGATAGAGGCAATGGTGGCAGAGGGTTAGAGGCTCCTTCCATAGGATAAGTTCCTACAGTTGGAGTTGGCCATTTATCCTTTCAAACATGAATCTAAGCAATAGAATGATACTAAAATTAACCAACAGACTGACAGTTGGGACCCCATCCTAATTAATGAAGACCCCTCAGCTCAGGGGGTAGGGGAACCCTCAATATCCTCTACCTCCTTTGCCTCTACATACTTCCATGTTCATTGTTGTTGCTTAATGATTTCCTTATTATTATGCTCTTATCTTTCTCTTTTCTTGATTTATATGCACTTAAGTTAACTTAATTGTGGTTCTTTAGCCATTTGGTGGCTTGGTTTGGACTTTTCTCTTCTCAAGGCTTCTTTAACTTGGTTTGGTTTGATCGAGGTGTGACTTTTCAACCCATAGTTTTTGTATGATTAACAATGTATTATATCTTGTTATATTAATGAAAGTGCACTTTTCAATAAAAAAAATGGATGTATAAAATTTGATAATGGATGGATCGATAATGTTAGGGGATGATCCCAAGTAACTAGTGTGTATATAGACAATGATTTATAGGTTGCACCATAAACTAATTTTCACCATGGTACTTTTTCAAAGTGCCATAAAAATGGTTTTCACTTTTGGACATTTGTTTTTATTTATCTTTTTTTTTTCTATATATATATCAATGAACATTATGCACCTTGAACACTTGCATGCCTAGATTTCTTTAGCACTGTATGGATTTGTGTGTGTGCACACACACATACCCATACAACACTAGAGTAATCTAGGCATGCAAGCGCTTGAGGTGCACACACACACACAAACACACACACACACACACACACACACACACACACACACACACACACACACACACACACACACACACACACACACACACACACACACAACACTAGAGCAATCTAAGAATGTAAGCACCCAAGATGCATAATGTTAATTGGATTTTGTAGCTAGTTTATAAGCACTTGATCCATATCTGTTAATTATGATGTATGGACCTAACCAATTAGGTTCAAACTTTAATTTATTTTTGTGATCGACATTAGTGTTCTATTGGTTTTATTTTAAAACAAGATTTCTGATTTTAAACTCTATTTCTTTGATTTTATTATTATAGCTATGACAAAGACGATTTTGATATGTTTGTAAATGGTTAAGGTCATTAAGATGTTTTTCATCCAGGAGATTAAGCTCATGTAGCCTTGATATTCAATATGCTTCTTTATCAGCAAGGTTTTTTAAAGAGATTCATAATATTGAAGCTCAAAGTTAACAGGTAATGTGGACTCGGTGTTGTAAACAAGGGAATATGGGATTATCCTCATGGGTGTGTAAATACTAGTATGGTAATCCCACTAAAGCTTTAAATTCCAATTATGACCAACATTATTGATAACATGCTTTAGGAATCTAAGGATGTTTTTGTTTGATGTTTCAACTTGACTGTTGCCTTGGGGATAGTACGGTGTGAACCATGTATGTTTGATGTGGTATGCATGATAAAGGCTCTTAACATATTTGTTTTTGAAATACATACCATTGTCAAATATAATGGTAGAAGGGGCAATGTAATGAAAAGTTATATGGTTTAAAATGAATTTGGAAATATGTTTTATGGTTACACAGGTTAGTGGAATGGCTTTAACCCACTTAGTAAAGTACTTAATAGCGGTGATTATATGCTTATGACCATCTAAAGAGTTGGGGTTGATTTTATTAAGGTACAATCCCCATGTGGATAAGGGCCATGGAGTGATAATGGGTTGAAAATATTGGGATGGATTGTGAATTAAGTCACCATATTTTTGGCATGAGATACATTTCTTGACATATTGGCATGAATTAGTTTCCATCATTGGCTAGTACTATTTGACATGCAAAATTTTCATTGAAAGGACCATGCCACTAGTATGAGCCCCAAAAATATCATCATGAACTTATTTAATGACTAAGGCTACCTATTTAAATTTTAAACACCATACTAAAGTTCCATCATAACCCCTATGGTATAATGTATTTTAAAGGATGGTAAACTGATAAGCTCATTGAATGAAGGATTTCTTGTGATTATGGGATAAGTTAGGAGAGATCACTTTGTCATGGAGGTAGGTATATATATCCTAGTACCAAAGGGAACTAGGACCAATAACCTTGAAAATGATTTTAGATTTGGGAGTATCATATGTTGGATACATCAATTACTTAACAAATAACTAACTGTGACTATCATCTAGATGCATACTAAGGAGTGAACCAATTATGGCCATAGTATTAGCTACCCAATTATTGACTCAAGGAACTTGATCACATTTTATGAATTAAAAACATAATTTAAGACTATCCACCATCCATCTATAAAGAATTAGCTTATCATTTTTGTCTTGGTATTCATTAGTTACTTGTTTGATGATTAGATATGAATTCCCAAACACTAGGAGATATTGGATGTTCCACTGCATTATGTGCTTGAGACTAAAAATAAGAGATTCATATTCTACTATATTATTGGTATAATTGAATCCTATCTAAAATTCTTTTAGAATGAGATCATCATGTGGAGTGATGAGAAAAATACATGCCCTCGAGCCATGACTTGTGAAAGACCCATCAAATTAAAACTACCACTATAATGATTTATTCAAGGATATGATAGCTTCATCTAAAAAAATTGTGATGAGAGGTTTGGAATCTGTTAATGGTGCTTTTGCTAAGGTATATGCAAGTACTTTTTCTTTGATAGCTTTTTGGTTGACATACTCTATATCAAACTCACTTAGAAGCATGCCCCACTTAGCCATTCTCCTTATTAACGCTGATTTAGAAATGAGATACTTAAGTGGATCAACTCTGGTAATGATTTGGTTTGATTATCAAACATGCATTGTCAATTTTTTTAGGAATAAAAAATAGCTGCTAGACATGCTTTTTCGAAGGTAGAATACTTTAGTTCATAGGATACCAAGGTTCTACTCAAAGAGTATAATGTTATTTATGTTCCTTGTTCATCATGTTAAGATAATAATTCCCCCACTGCATATTGTGCTACAGAAATATATAGTATTAAATGTTTCCTTAGAGTTGGTGGCATTATGACTGGTGCATTTTCTAGATAGTGTTTAAGATTTGAAAACACTTGTTTGCATTCCTCATTCTAATAAAAATCAATATTATTTTTTAGAACAAATGTGAAAGGATAATATATGTTTGAAAATTATGATATTAATCTATGGATTACTTGAATATTAACTTTAAAACTACTAAGTTTTTTGAGATTTGTCAGTGAAGGAATTTATGTGATAATTGTGACCTTTGCATGATCCACTTCTACACCTATTTGTGATAATTGTGACATTTATTTGGATTAAGATGAACCTTGTATTCCTTCAACCGTTTAAAATTTTTATGTATCTCCATGGAATGATCTACTATAGTTTTTCATTTTGCAAAAAAATCATCTACATAGTCTTCAACGATATCTTGAGACATATCGTGAAAGATAAGTTTCATTGCATGTTAACAAGTAGATATAACATTATTGAGGCCAAATAACATTACTTGATAACAAATCATATCCCAAGGTGTGATAAATGATGTCTTATGTTGGTATTTAGGAGCTATTTTGATTTTATTATACCTTAAAAAATCATCCATTAAGGAAAACATCTCATGAATTGTCATGGAATCAACATTCATGTTTATATTCGGTAAAGGGAAGTCATATTTAGGACATGATTTATTAATATCTCATAAATATATGTAGATTTTTCTCCCTTCTAGTTTCTTAGTGATTGGTACCATATTGGATATCAATTATGAGTAGCCTATTGGTCATATGAATCCAACTTCTATTTTTTTTACAAATCCTCCTATATGAGTAGTATCACCTTAGGATGCATTTTTTGAGTTTCTGTTTGATTGGTTTTGAATCTTTATGCAAAATAAGGTGATGAAAAACTAGTGAACAATCCAACCTTGGCATGTCTGCATATTATAATGCAAATAAATCTGAATATTCCTTGAAGAGTAAAGTTGATGTGGCTTATTATTCTAGATTAAGGGAAGCAACAAGTTTCAAAATCTTAGGATTTTCTTCTATTCCTATATTGATGTAAATGGTATTTTCAATAAATATATCGGATTATTCTTGAAACTTTGTTGGAGGTGGAGGAAGATTAAGTTACTCCTCAAAATCTTGATTATTGGGACTAATTTCATATGATATTGTAGAGGATGTAGCTACATGGTTATGATTGTTTGAGTTTGAAAGATCCCCAAAGTATGAAAATTTATCCAACTGAATTAAAAATCCCTTCTTGTGATCTAATATTTGTATTTGATCTCTAATTATCAAAAACTCAGATATGGCCTTATCATTCTAAAAACAATCAAGGGTTGTTTTTGTTGGTGCCATAGGATAAGTTGTGTAAAGGTTAGTTCGAGGGTCAAAATGATAGTGTCATGAAATAGGTTGGTTATTACTAAGTAATCAAAACAACTACAAATGGAACTCATTTAGATGTTGTAAGGGGATTTTTCAAATGTGGTAAAAGAGTCACTATCATATTTGAATATGCTCTCACTAGATGGTTTGAATCCAATACCTTGAAAGGCTTCATGTGTTATAAATATTATAAGCTTGATGAGAACTTGTTCATGGAGACCAAGAGCTTTTCATTTATAGTTCATGATATTACACATAATGGATTTAGGTATAGGTTATCAGTTAATTTGAAAACACATAGTTAATTCATCATAGTAGAGCCAAGAAGAGTTATAATATTCAATTTATTCTTAAAAAAGGAACTTGCCATCCACGAGAGAAATTTTACCAATTTTACAAGCCACTTGTGTTTATTTTTTGTGATGGGGCTTGCCATGATTATTTTGGGACATATGAATTTTTATTAAATCATGGACATCATGAATTTCATATTCTCCCATACTTGCATCCATAATGGAAAATCTATATGGTGGAAATGTGGACTTGGATGTGGATGGTGGATTTTCATATTTAGATGGGTGATTGGTGGATGTATAAGGTAACTTATCAAGATGGGTATAATTATAAATGTTTGGTGACTCCTTGGTAAGTTCATATGTATTTTCAGTAAATGGTAAATAGTTAGAATTTTGATATCTCCATTCCAATAGTTTTCAATATTGAAAGGGTTGAGGATCACCTGAAATAGTAACTTCCATACCGTCATGAGAAAGCTTTAACATTGATGGAGGGTGGATGCAATAAAATTCATGGCATGGATCCATGGATGGACAAGGAGTAGGTTGTATGGGATATCTAGATCAAGAATGTGAATGAGGGTCTATTGGATGACAGGCCCTAACATGAGTGGAGGTAGATAGTTCCTACTAACTAGCATTCATTATTATCATATGTCTTTATAGTAATGGCATTGGGCTCTAGTGCTATCTTAGAATGTCCCAAATGAGTTATAAAAATTAATTTGAACATATTTAAGATGGACCCATTGTCTATAAACACCCTTTTTATTTTATGCTTAGAAATGAAGACTTCTATGTACAATGGAAAATTATGATATGAACCTATGGGTGAAATTTATGAAAGGTCAAAAGGCACTTTATTATTAGAGGACTAATGTCCTACAAGTGCTTTGAATTTAGAGCGATTTATATGTCCTGTAACTTTGGATTCTCACAAGGTTTTGTACAAAATGTACTTATATGTGGGAGAAACTTGAGAAGGTCTAAAATGGAAATTTAGGCTAGTGTTTTCTCAAGCTGATTTATGATGTTATTTTTTTCTTCAAGGATAGGCAAATGGACACTTGGATTTATGATATTTTAATGCCTCATGGTGATTTCATAATTTTTAGATTTTATTTTAATAACATAAACATGATTATCCATATAATTAATGTGATTGACTATAAAATCAAAGTGATGAGTAACTTGGTTGACGATATTCATTTGGTCTTGACTTTGGTTTTGTTTAGTATGCCCTTGTTCATGCTTCAAAAAGGGGTCTTGATATATCCCTTATTTTTTATTGTTGGATGTTGATGCATGATTCTTTACTTCTATGTTGACACAATATATAAATTCTTGGACATGATGCTTAAGTCTCATATAATGATTGGTGGAATGCCCTTTGAGTTTATGGTAATTGTAATATTCATTATCTCTTTACCACTAAGTTTTTGGAACATTTTCATCAAAGGGTTTAGTGTTTGTAAATGTTACCATGCTTGTGAAAACCAACTTATGAAATATTACTTCATGTGATGCTCCCAAAGGAGTGAATTTTTGTTTTTAGTTTTCTTGTCAAAGTTGACCACTAGGTATGGTAATGTTATTGATAGGTTGAGTTATTTGGATTTGTTTAACATCAATTACACCATCCCCTATAAATTTCTTGTTCTTTGCATAAAACTTGGGTTTTTCATTTTGGCTTGAAGTTGAGTTATTTTATTTGAATATTTTGATAGTACCCTTTGAAACTAGTGCTCTTTTAATTTGGACTCAATTTTACATGATTTCATCAAATGATGTAACACAATGGAATCGTAGTTGATAAGCCAATTACTAATTGAGATTGTCTATAAAGATAGCTATAAGTTGTTTTTTAGGAGGTGACCATGTAAACCAGCTTGCCAAGGCACACAAACTTTATAAGGAGGCAAAGCTTTCCCCATTACATTGTTTAGTGTTGTATAGATCTAACATGGTCAATTAAAATTCAACATTATATAAAAATTGTCACACACATTTTTCAGATTTGTCCTCAAAGGTTGTGATGGATCCTTTAGGTAAGTGTAAGAATTATTCTAATGCTTGTCCCCTAGACTATGCAAAAAGAGTTTTAATAGATAATTATTGTTATAATCAACATTTGAACATGCCATATAAAACTCTTTAAGTTTTTCTCTAGAATATCATTTTCCTTTATATTTGTCAAAATTTTGGAGTTTAAAATGTGAATGGAAAAGTACCACCATTATACTAATGTCAAAGGGATTGATTTGGAGAAATTTATTCAAATTTAAACTTCTTACTTTGGGAATAACTATCATCTTGTAATACTTGTATTTGATCCATACTTTTTAATTCTTAGACAAATGCCATGTTCTTAAGTGGTGATATTTAGTTTTGGTTTTGATTTGGATTTGAACTTGAAATTTTGTTGGGATTTGAAAATTGAAATTGATTTGGATTCGTGAATTGAAATTGATTTAGGTTTGAACCTAGATTTGGATTTGATTTTTTATTTTGATTTGCATTTAAAATTACATTTGAATTTGGATTTTTATTTTGATTTGTTAATTGATTTTGATTGAGGTTTGGATTTGATCAGAATTTGAAGTGAAATTAAAATTTATATTGATGTTTGGATTTAGATTTGAAGTTGAATTAAACTTTGGATGTTAATTTTTATTAGTGCTTGGATTTAAATTCAATTTTAAATTCAAAATTGGATTTAGATTTTGATTGATGCGAGTTAATCCTAAGCTATTGTCATTGTTGATAGGATGACTCTGATTTGAGTCTAGATTGGTTGACTTGTTGTTTGAAGGATTATTAAAAATGTTGGATATAATATCAACTAATTCCTTTTCTAACTTTTTGACATGATCTTAAAAAAAAAAGACATGGTTTTGTTGGGTTGTTTCATCTAGAACCACCTTTCCCTTATCCATTTAAGTTTGGGAGACATTTTCAATATTAGTTTTGGAGGACCTTATGATGGACTTGTTATTACCTAGATAATCATAGATGTTTCTTGATCTTGTATAAGAAGTGTTTCATTTATCCTAGAAATCAAGAGAGATTAGTATTTGGGTCAAAATCAAATGGAAACTTGGATCATATCCCTAAGAGTTGTAACAAAACTTCATTATTATTTTCTAGGAGGTAATCAGTAACTTGGGATAGTTGTTACTTATGTAAATTGATAGCATGTTCTTATTCCTCTTTAAAGAGTCCCTTATCATTATCACTGATCTCAATATGATGTTCTTGGTTTCCAAACTAAAAGGGATCATTTCCAAAAGGTTCTTCTCTAGACCTAGGATTATTCAAAAAGGTTTTATGTCTTATGATGGTATACATTGTTTTAAGTTTGTTCTCGATTCCAAAAAGGTACATGACTTCAAATTGAAAAATACAAATGCTTGATAAAAGTTTTGAGTTATTTGTTTT
Organism: Torreya grandis; assembly: GCA_037957365.1. NCBI lineage: Eukaryota > Viridiplantae > Streptophyta > Pinopsida > Cupressales > Taxaceae > Torreya > Torreya grandis. The sequence continues at coordinate 2,176,854 of JARHVA010002580.1, read as the reverse complement.
TTACACTTTCTTGATTAAGAATTTTATTGATTTAGAATTTGTTTTAAGAATTCAAAACTTTGATTTTGAAACAAAAAATACTTCAATTACATGGATTTCACAAAGAGATAAATGAAAACAAATATACACTAGTAATTTATATTTCAATAAAAAATAAACATGCAAGTCACATAAAAGGATAAAATCTAGGCAAAGGGACTTGAATGACTTGTAGGCTCCCATATATACTGGTTTATTTGTTTGAAATTATCAATCTAATGTTTTAGGTCACTAACTATGGAGGTAAAACCATACCCAAAGCCCACTAAACCCAATTTTGAGGGTAAGTTGAGATTAACTCCCTAGAGTTAACTGCTTATCGATGCACTACAATTCAAATGACTAAAAGGTTATCTTAATGCTTAAGGTTTATATAATTTTATCTAATGGATGTCCTATATTTATCTTGTAGTACATTGAAGCCAAAGACTATGGAAGAAGTTTATTTTATGGACTTACACAAGAGGGTCTAGTCCCTATGTGCCCACTCTAGTTGTAAGTTTTAGTGGAGTGACATTAGAAAAAATTAGACTTTGAGGTTTCTATTGAAACCTTAAGTATTGGAGGATAAAATCCCCTCATGTCAAAGTATGCTTAAAACACATAACCACTTAGGAAATTGAAATAATGGATCCTCAATTTGTATACCCCACTAGTACATGGGATTTGGTCCAGTGCATGGTGGTGAAATCTATGGTCTATAAATCCCTTAAAAATAAAAATAAAATACTAACATTTATTTCTATTCTACAAGTATCATCACTAATGTGGCTCGGAAAAAAGAGCATATGCAATGCAATTTAGGTAACACAAAATCACAAAAGTTGTTTTTAATTTCTAGGAATCGCCACCAATGTGACATCAAGGAAAGAACATATGTGATGAGTGTCATTTAAATATTCATTTAACCAATATATTAGTGATGTATATCAAACTAAGGATGGTGTTTAAATCTATCTACAACAAGGTTTTTTTTTTTTTTGTAGATATATAGATTGGTCTTTGGGGGGGTTTGGTAACCTTAAACTAACTCTTACCAATGAAAAGATGTTTCTAGACTAGTTGTTTTACACTTACTGAAAGAAGAAATTAATTATCAATCTAAACTATTTCAATCCTTTTGCTTCAAATCAAAATACACTTAATCTAATTCACACCTTCTTAAAAATGTAAACACTCAGCTTGACTGTTTAACAAGAAATACTATGCTAAAGCACACTTACTCTGAAAGGAAATAAATGTTGAAATGTAAATCTTAAATCTAGTTCTTATAAATCACTCCCTCATGTATGTATGTAAAATATTTAGATTATCCAATATCATGAAATCAACTAACATAAATATAAATACCATATAGAAGTTCTTGGTTCCAAGGAGAGTGGGCCCTTGCTCTTCTTAGAGTCAGGAATGAAGTCGACTTAGTATTGAAAGCTAGAATGATATTACATTAATCAATGAAAAGTTGGAACATTTATGATATATCTAAAATTTTGAGTGTAACAACTATATTCATCCTCCTTTATAAGATAAAATATTTGCATATTTATGCTAATATAATCAAACTAAAAATAGTATGCAAAAAAATATAACTACTTAGTCAATCTATTTATCCTTAAGATATAAGATTTAGATTGATCAAGGTCCTAAAAAATCTATCTATCTTGATGAGACAGTTGTATTATCCCTATAATAGTTTTAAGGTCAAAATATATACAAAATATATCAAGATTGAATCCTTCAAAATAGGGAGTGAGTATTTATTTGATGTGATTCTAGCTGGAGCAATCTTCCTCTTTTGGACTGGCTATAAACTCACCTAATTCTTAGATTTTGAACCTACAAAATCTGTAGTAATAGATTTGCAGAGTCCATAGATGTGCTCCTACAGAATATGTAGATAGATTTATACTATCTTCAAGTTGTTGATGATGACAATGACTTCTTTGCTACTTTCCACTTTGAATCATCCTTTAGTCTACACACATAGCCTCTACCCAAGTCTATAGATGTGGACTGAGTGAGTTCGTAGCTTAACAAAATTGGGATCAAAACTAGAGTTTTTATAAAATAATGCTTCTGTCATCTTTCCTATATATTCTTCAAAACTCAAACACTAAAGCATATTGATTGTTAGGCATTAATGATAAAATAGTGACTCAAACTTTGTTTTGATATAAATGAGATAAAGTATCTATTTTCCATGCCAAATTTGGCTAAAAATATAATATTTTCATAAGATTATATCTTTAAAGAGATGAAATGAAGGAAACACCATATTAATATTGAGTCATATTTTGAGCTCATAAATATGCAAACTCTTGTGACATAAACAAGCAACCTTATAAATATATAAAAGTGATTTTATTACTACTTGATTAATTAAACCAAACTTTAAATAAAAATAAGGTTAGTAAAAATAAATTAAATATTTTTTTGGTTTAGTTTTTTAATTCTTTGTCAAGTGATCCTGCATAATACTATTATTATTTTGCCTGCAAAGGTATTAATAATTGAAGGAACCTATAAGTTATCTAAAACCAAATTTAAAAAAAGATAAAGTAAAAAACTACTCTTTAGAACAAAATCACTATTGCTCTAAGATAGAAAATGATGAAAATATTAAAGGGTTAGAAAAAATGAAAAACTACAAAAAATGAAAGAAATTCACAGCTCATAAAACCATTGAAATATTATATAAAACTACCAATTTATGTGATAAATTCACCAAAATGTGTTACAAAACTAAAATTCTGTTAAAAAAATTGTTGAAATGTGTTTCAAAATCATCATTCTCTAGAGAGGCAAAAAAACAAAAATAGAGAAAGTACAAATAGGAAAAATTGTAAACAATGAGTGTTAGAAAGATGAAAAGGAAAGAAAAACTAAGAAAAACTATAAAAACTAAGAAAAACCTAGGAAACAATGAACAAAAAAACATAATAAAAAAGATTGTCATTTAAGGCTATGAAACTCCCATTCTGTAGGACAAAACCACTGTTGCACTGGATAAAAATATTGACAAATTCTATGAAACCACCATTATCTAAAACCCAAAAAATAGACTATAAAATAACATAGAAAAAAAATGATGAATACAAAACATTAGCACTCCAAAAAATCCATAAAATCCAAACAAAAAGCTATAAATAGTTAAAGAAAACCCATAAAACCACCAAGAAGAAAACTACCAAAATGTTTTTCAAACTTGCCAAAATCTTCTACAAAATTGTAATTCCATAGGGTGAAATCATCATTTCATAGAAAAATATACATCCACACAGAAAAATCTAAAAACTCACATCAAAACGATAAAAAAAACTTTCCAAACCAAGATTAAATAGTAATGTACCTTGAAATAAACAAAAAACAACTAATTTTTTTTAAAGAATGCAATTATGATGAATAAGATACGTTAAAGGTCCCACCAATCATGCCAAAATATGATAACTAAATTTTAGAATCTACGTGAACTAGGAAAATAAATGAATGCAACTTCATATTCTAAATCTAAACTAAAACGTCAGATTGAACTACTCAAACGAATAAAAACAAATGTAAACAATACTTCTAATATTATCATCAAAATGAAGTGCATCACCTTCTCCTATTTAACCCTAAAATGGATTATATAAGTACTTGGTGTTAACCTTAGATTACCTTTAAATGGGTATATATAAATTATAATGCACAAGGGTGATAATCAAAACTACAACAAATCAATTGGGTGTTAAACTTAGATATAACATATGTTGAATTTATAAAATTAAGAGTAGGCTAAATATACAAGTAAAACTAAGTTATGTATGGAAATTAAAAATAAGTAATATACTTAGTTGTTTTAGATGCTAACATAGTGTTAGATCTAAAACATGCAAAAAGTAGATGAGAAGATGATTTTATAACATTTGCCTGATTTTGGAATAGGTACCTTTGGAGCTTTGGACACTTGTGTTAGCCTGGGATAGTTACTTTAATTCTACCATCTAGGTTCAACATAGGTATTTTATATTGAATACTTACTCAAAAAGGATGTGACCACCTATATGCTTCTGAGTTTGTCTTCACCTTCACTTTGGTGCATTCAGATCTAGGTCATAGACTATCACTCCTCATTAAATTGTAAAACCCTAATTCTTCATCTTCATTATTACCTTAGAAAAAAATGGGTTAGTGGGCACATGGGGTTACTTTGACCCCAAACACCCCTCTATTAATGAGTGTTTCCTACATAGCCAATACTCTGAAGAGGGTCTCAAACTGATGTAGTTTTCCCCTATGTGTTGGCTTGTGTGTGAATCATGAAATATGTGATAAACAAGTACAGTAGTGACCTAGCTTGTAACTTAGAAAATATATCTCTCGGGATACTCTTTTAGTAATTTAGACCTGTAGATGTGTTTTTCATATGAATTATATAGAAATAAGAGAAAATAGGGAAGATTTATCAATTGAAGGCTCTTTGAATTTTCTTTGGTAATTTGCCTGGTGAGTAAGAAATAAGTTTCTAGGCAAGGAATGAATGAGGGTTGATTTTGTATTTATATCAATCCCTTTAGATAATTAACTTATATTAAAGCACTTAAATCGACTATTAGGATTGTTTCATTTGCAAATTGGATGAATTTAGGGCACTAAACACTTGTGTTAGGTCAGGACACTAGCATTGACATAGGTGTCTATCCTAAACGCTAGTGTTCAAAGACTAAGAAAGCAGGTACAAGATTAGAAATTTTAGAGGTGGAAGATAGGTATATTTTAAGAATTTTATAAAATATATAAGGCTTAGGTCATCAACATAAGACTGTTTGGATTAAGAGATAGGCCAAAGGGCATAAGATAGAGTAAATGTGAGACTTACTAAAATAGGAAAGGTTCAAAACTTAGAGGAAAAACAAAGGCATGAGTTTTCAAAGTGTATAAGATTGAGGTGATATATAATCCATAAATATTCTCTACATTTACAACCCTTTAATCTAGTAATTAAATTACTAGTTTAAAAGAAATGAATGTGTACTTGGGTATGTATAACACTCCTTGTATTTATGTGTGTCCAACTTTAGTGCTTCATTGATGACTAGCCTATAACCAAAAGCATGTTACAATATATAATCAATTTATATAATATGAAATTGAAAGCACTTTAAATTTACTAAAATTGAAAGTGTAAGGTTTAAAAGTACACCTATGTGTCGATGTAACCTCCTTAACTATTGGAAAGTTTACTTGAAAAGATGTATCATTGTAAGGCTCTAAAATTAAGATTAGGACAAATATAAATAAATCTAGAAAGTGTATATATCCACATAGAGAGAGAGAGAGAGAGAGAGAGAGAGAGAGAGAGAGAGAGAGAGAGAGAGAGAGAGAGAGAGAGAGAGAGAGAGAGAGAGAGAGAGAGAGTTGAAAGACATGTTCCCCTAACCTTGGAGTAAAGGTGAGTTGCCACCTGACAGTTAAGATTAACTCAACTATGCAACCCAATCATACTTACAACTTGGTAATGTTGGATAATACAATTAATTCCAAATTGAAAACTTGGAAATATTAAGTGATTTAATCACCTCAACCATACCAAAGGTGAATGAACTACTTCAATAGACTGGCTCAATAAAGTCCATAAAATTACAACTGGAGTATTAGTATGTAAAAGTCTATGATGTGGTAGCAATCCATAAAAGATTTTTTGAATCTTAAACTGATTTGGATTTTATATTACTAAGCACACATTGCATAACATATGCACCCTAGATATGTCTCATGCTAAAATTGTGTATAATAATGGTACCAAAGTATATAATTCTACCATAACTGTGAATCTAAATCATATAACTGTGTGCTTTGGCTAATTCAAAAACTATGAAAATATGGAGAATGTGCTTCCAAAGCATGCCCCCACTATATATGGAGAAAAATGAAAATTGGTATAAGTACCAATGTGAAGAACATGTTTTCAAAACATTCTCCATTATAATCTAAAGATTTTGAATACTCAATAAGTGTGGAGAACATGCTTCCAAAGCATGCCTCCATTGAATCTAAAAATTGTGCCAAGTATGGAGAATATGCCTTTATGACATGCCCTCACTGATATGGCCCCCCTTTGAGTGGAGGAAAAAATAGGAATTGGTATTTACCTCACCTCAAAAGGACAAGACAACTATATAATATGTGAATGGAATCATGTAACATATATAAAGAACATGTCTAGGTAGATATAACATTAAATCACATAGAACCAATGTGATCACACGAAGGCCTAAGATTCATGATAAATATTATGGAAACATCTAGATAGTATTAGTACAAGCTCAACAAGAAAATAAGCACAAACACACGAGCACTAAAAAACAAGTCAAAAGGTAATGGTCCAAGGATACCACAAACAAAGGGCATGTTTAAAATGCTGCATAATCAAAGGGACATGACTCAATCAGATATCCATAAAATTAATAATGACATATTCAAATGTCCATATAATAAATAATGACATATTCAAATGTCCATACAATAAATAATGACATATGGAAATGTCAAAAAAATAATATATAAGCATGGGGGCTAAAAATAAAGGAGCATATTCAAATGCTCAAATAAGGAATGCAATAGCAAGGCTAGAAACTTAAGGAAGTGCATAAAGGAAAGCATAGTAAAATAACACAAACATGTCATAGTAGCCCATGGATCAAATGTGTTAGGAAGCAAATATCAAGTGTATAACATATCAAGTACCCTATGTAAGAGATAATCATGGATAAAGGCATGTGTAAGTAAAAATGTGAGCTCAAACATGATAATGAAATGTGACCATCAAGCCATATAACCTCTGTGTATCAATATTGAATAAGCAGGTGCCCCTAATGTCCACATGACATGAGTAGAGGGAAGGACCAACATCTGAAATAAGGATAGATCATGTATTTATGTATTCATGTATCACACTAAAATATAAGTGTTACACACATGTGTATGTAGAAGTAATAGGTATGTTATCCATCAACATGGAACTAACACATAGATGCCTAAGATGCAATAAAAAATGTGGGTGTCAAAAATATTTTTGTATTCTTTTTAGTATTTTGGATTATTTTAAAAGGAAATATCATCCTATGATGCCATCCAATAGATGGTCATAGATATTTCCCCACTGTGAACTTGGTGTAATAATATTGTGACCCTATTGAGGAGCATGTATAGGTTGAATATATATCATTTTAGTATTGGTGATTATCTACATATTTAAAATAGGACTTTATGGTCATGAAGAAGTAGTAGGAGTAATAGGAGTAGGGGTCGATGGAACCCATCATTGAGTGCTTTATGGTTTATTTAAAATAACCATAATAGGAACATGGGTAGGTGCTCTAGATATCTGAACATGGTGTGTAGTAGATGGGGATTCTATGGAATCTAATATATCTCTTTGATATAATGGTCTCTCAAACAATGGCTACCTAATAAAAGGGATTCCCTATTGCTTACCCTGTAGTGTATTATCCTTATTAGGGTTTGTAATTAAATTTATGGGTATAAGTTTCTCTTATTAAAGAGAATGTTTATATGGAATTCTAGAAACTTTAACTACCCTATTGGCATAAATTTATTTAACACACCCATGTGCTATAGAATAAACTACTCAAAGTGTATGGATCTAAAGTATTCCCTATAACATATAAAAGATTCCCATGTAAGGTATAATTGAAAACATAATAAACACATGTGCAAGACTAACCTATAAAGGTAGGTCAATCTCTCCAAAAACCTTCTAAGAGGTCCTATCGAATGCTCTAACTAATTTAGTATAAGAATGAAAATCATGATGATTATAAACCAAGAGTGTAAATAATGTCATGGCTTAAACATTCTCACTTTCACCATTATCAATCATAACACTACATATAAAGTGTTTATCAAAGTATTCTAAAATTAATAAAGAATGAAGATCAGAGTCATCATACTTAATTTCATTGTCATAGAAAGTAATAGAGGGTCTATGAACCATAGGAAGTGTATGTCATGTATAGGTACCAATAATCCCATCTAATGGATGTCCATAATTTGATGGAGAAGGATGTGCATTATATTCCATTTTCACTTCTAGTTCATTTTTATAATGTTCCTACAAAGGATTGTTAAATATTTTTTATTTTTGGTGCTCACTAGGTTGTGAACCTAATTCCTATGTAGGATCCTCAAATGTAAGCTTTTGATCGTCGATAAGATCTTGGATCTTGTACTTCAATATAAATAATATATTCATAAAATGCCCTTATTCCTAATGATAATCACAATAAGAATTCACATCATATCCTTTAGGTAGAGGTCTATTTATATTAACCTCTATAGGATGATGGAGAGATACAAGTTGACACTTTATTAACTATGGGAGTAATGAATTTGGGGACTCAGGTAAATGGGAGAACTATCTCTTTACTGAATTAGATAAGACAATCTAATTAGGCTACTGTGAAACTATGTTAACTATAGTGGTTGTTTCCATTTTAGGATCATGAGGCTTTACATTATAACTTGGTTTGATTGTGAACTTGGTACTAGATGTAGATGTAACTAGTGTGTTTTGTACATACTTAAGCTTATTCAATGAAATAAACTTAATTTCATAGTATCGTATAACATGGAATAAGTCATCAAAAGATTTAAACTTCTTAAAAATAATGAACTCATGTAAAGGACCAAGAAAAATTTGCTTGAATATGTCTTGAAACTCCTTATCTAACATAGGATTGGTCATATTAGCTAGCATTGTCTTATATCTCAAGTGATTCATTGATACGTCATTGGTTCCTTTTTTGAATTTATAAATTTGAGCATAGGAAACCTTTTTATAAATATTAATAGATAAGTGTGCCAAAAATTGATCTACAAGAGGTTTGAATGCTTTCATGGATTGGAGAGGTGAATCATATAACCACCTTAGAGCATAGTCCTTGAGACTTCTTGGAAATAATTTGGTCAAAATTTTATCATTGGAGGAATAGTCAAGACATGCTGTATAAAAGGATTGAATATGTTACTTAGGATCACCTTTGGCATCATAATATAGAAATTTAGGTGCAACACAACTAATAGGCAAAGGGTGCAAAGATATGTCAAATGCAAGAGTGTTATGAAACACATCTTACAAATTAATAGCATGAGGGGATTTTAAATCATTTTATTCAATGTTTTTAACCTTGTTCTCCAAGGTATTTATAACTTGAAGGAGTGTTTGAATTGTGGACCCATTGGGATTTAGATTAGTAATTTGAGTATGTACCAAAGCAGATTTAAACATGGTTTGAGTAGTAATAGGCATTAACACTAGGATTTATGTTGGATAATTGATAATTCCATGTAGACATAGAATGTTGTTTTGGTTTTCAGGAAACAAACGCTTAAACACATAACCTATTCCCACAATAGATGTTATATGTTGTAATGTGTTCAAGGGGAGGGATGTTTCAACTATACCATTTGAAATCTTTGTTTCCATTATAGTTTTTAGGATCTGATCAAGATATTCAGGAATAATGTAATTATTTGAATTTGGTCATGGTCTATTTTCTTATTTTCACTTTTTTCATAGTTTTCATTATCAAAATATTTTTTTATGATAACCTCATTAATATCTTTTTCTTTTTCAACATGGGTATCATCATGATCCACAGTATGAGATCCCTCATTGGTTTGAGACATATTAGATGGTGGGAGGGGAAGATTGATGTATTTAATAGGCACACATCATAATCTAGGGTTATTCCTAGGTTGCATGCAAAATAATATAACTAGGAAATGAAAAAGTACATCAATTTGAAACCATATCTGACTAAAAACCCTAAGAATAAAAAATATTTGCATTCATACGAGTCAGGTTCACCAAATTTTTAACTCTAAAATGGATGTTTAAGTACTTGGTGTTAGTCTTAGATTAAATTTAAAGGGGTATATATAAATGACAATGCACAAGGGTGATAATAAAGTCTATATTAGGCCAATTGGGTGTTAAAATTAGATATAACATATGCTAAATTTATAAAATTAAGAGTATTATAGAAAGAGAAAGTATAACTAAGCTATGGATGTAAATGGAAAAGAAGTTATGTACTTAGCTAATTTTAATGCTCACATAGTGTTGGATCTAGAACATGAAAAAATTAGATTGGAAGATAATTCTAAAATAATTACCTTATTTTAGATTAAATGCCTCTCAAGATATAGACACTTATGTCAGTCTGGGATGGTTATATTGATGCTACTGTCTAGGTTTGATATAGGTGTCATGTATATAATACCTATTGGAAAAGGATGTGACCACCTAGATGCTTCTAGGTTTGTCTTCACCTTCACTTTGGTGCATTCAAATCTAGGTCATGGACTATCGCTCCTCATAAAATTAGAAAATCCTAGTTCTTCATCTTCATAATGACCTTGGGAGAAATGGGTTAGTAGGAACATAGTTTTGAGCTAACCCCAAAGACCCCTCTGTCAATGAGTATTGCCTACACATCCAATACTTCAAAAAAGGCCTTAGACTAATATAGTTATCCCCTACGTGTTGGCTTGTGTGTAAATCATGTAATATGTGATAAGCAAGTACAATAGTGGCCTATCTTATTACTTGGTAAATATAAATCTTGGGTTGTTCTTAAGGGATGTAACAAATAATGATGAAGTAATGACTAAGATCTCAATTTGTCAAGTTATAATCTAGGTCACTATTGTAATTTATTTCCACATATTGCATGATTCACACATAATCTAACATGTAGGGGAGAACTACATCATTCTAAGGTCTTATTTAGAGTATTAGCTATGTAGTCAACCTCATTGATAAAGGGGTATTTGAGGTTAGATCGACACCATGTGCTCACTAACCTTTTTTCCTAAGGTCACTATGAATATGAGGAACTAGGGTTTTGAATTTCATGAGGAGTGATAATCCATGATTCATATCTAAATGCATCAAAAGAAAGGTGAAGACAAACCCAAAAGCATTCAGGTGATCACATATTTTTTCCATAAGGTATTTCATATAGGACACCTAAGTCAGGTTTAGACAGTAACATCGATGCAACCATCTAAGGTTGACATTGTTATTGATTCCATATCAATTAGCTTGGTGAAATAAACATCACCAAGCTTGCACTTCCCATTGCCCTTCACTACCAATGGTGGAGCTAAAGGTTTACCATTATATTCTAGGAGGAAAACTTTTAGCTCTTGAACCTATCTGAGCTCTTCGAGGTTAGGGGTATCATACACACCAAGATTAACCCCATATTCCTTCAACCACCTGAAGGTTCTTCTCATAATTTCAAATGCTCTCCAAGGGATGGAATCGTTCTCCTTAAAATTGAAGTCTACATGTGAGAAGGCTTGGGCTTTAATATTGGTTACATTATATACTGAAGATAGTTTCATCTTATCATTTGCCATGTCTTTAGGGATGGGAGCAGTATTCTAAGCAATAACCTCCTGCATTGTCAACCTCATGTAGTCTAATTTGATAACATAGTATTCAATGGTGTAGTTGGCCCAGATATCTTCATAATGTGATTGATGTAGAATCACATTGGTATCCATGTTCACCAATTATCTAATATCATAGTTGGGCCTAGGTAAAATATTTACAACTGTATACTGGCCCATTTATTGTTCTAATCCATTCATTTTGGCAAAAAAAGACATGAATAATATCCAATCATAACTATAAACTTGAAGGGACTATTTATCTTTTTTACCACTATCATCTCGTGCGGAGGCATCATCTATTAGCTCAACTTCATTACTGTTATCAGATCATCTAGGTATCTTCATAATTTATGTGGACACCTTGAGTAACCACTTATTTTGATATAGGTGAATGTTTTGAATTAAATATAAGAGGCACCATATCTCTCAATTATTTCCTTGAGCACCTTGGACATTCTATTGAGGCTTCTCAAAGGAAAGAAAACACTCACCATAGTATTGAAGAATCAATTGTAAACCCTACATAAATTCTTCTTGAAGCCATCCATAGTTATTTTTGGGTATATCTCATAAATTCTCACCCCATTAGGGTTCCTAGTGAGCCCTTAAAATGTCCTATTGTGTATAAAGTTGTATATTAAGTAATATGACATATAAAAATACCAATGAATGCCTCTTTTGAAAGAATTATGGCCTAGAGCTACATCATCTACCTGTGTAGATTATCATTCAGAATGGTGGCCTAGTCTAGCTTCTTTTATCTCTCCAACATGCAGATTAGGATTAAGAACATATAGGGCTCAAATTTGTCCATAGTGGGCATCCCATAAATCTTGGCAGCCATGGTGATGATGTACTGGGGAAACTCATTAAATTTCACCAATTTCATACTTTTGGACATTCTATAGACCTTTTACCTTCTCTTAGCTAGCCAATAGGAGTTGATAATGTCCCAAATTAATTTTTCATTTTTCTTGATGTACTCCTAACATTCCTTCAAGGAGAGTGTAATGCTTTCGAGCTGAGGAGGAATTCAAAGCATGGTGTCGAGGGCCATATGGGTGAAAGATCAAACAACCAATTGGATACCATAAACAATGGTCCTAGTGTCTTTTTGATATACCCTAGCACATGTAATAACCAGTTTTGGGTATGGGGCAGCCAAGGGGAATGCTACCATAGGGATGATGTAACTCATGCCAACATTAGAAACTATTGGGAGGAGGTTTGGCCACTGTAAGATATTCAATAGGGATACAAAATCTAACCCCTGGATATCTATATCTTTAATCCCATCTAAGATAGAGACAATATTGCTCTTCACAGAAGTTAAGGATACCACCATTTTTTCCTAGCTCTCTAGTGTAATACTTTGAATTTGAACAAACCCTTCACTAAATCAACCCTTAAAATACCTATCAAATCCACTCAAAGAACACAACATAAGGAAATGAAAGTAAACTTATTATTAACCCAGAGGGTTGTAGACAATGGAAGCTAAAAATCCATGAAGAATTTGCCATAATCACTTTCTCTCACTACACATAGCTAGGGCACATAAATAGCTCGAAGGCCCAAATGGAAGATCTGAATGCAAAGGGTAAATTAAAATGAAGGAAAATGCCTTAGTTATAATCCTTTTCATTTTGAAATTAGGGTTTCCATTAATGCTTTAAAGCATAATGGCTAATTACCAACTACCCTCTTTAAGTCATTTGAGCTTCTTTCAAAAAAGAGAGAGAAGGTGCAAATATTTCCTTCATGCTGAACAATTCTCCTTGAAACACGTGGATGGATATAAGTGGAAATTAAATTATGGTATATTTTTGAGCCTTTGGGGACTTTTACATTTTTTCACTTGTTATTTCCTTTGGTAAAGTGGTACAATGTGCCTCGAGCTCCTCATAGGATGTAAGAACACCATGTGTCATTATTTAACTTTAAAATCTAGGCATTCAGGCCTTTGAGGAACTTTTGAACATTTCCCACCAAAAGGTAAGTGAATTAATCTTTAAAAAGGGGATGAAACCTATAAGACCCTAAAGAGTTGCCATGTGGCATCACTTTCTTTGCACGTTCAGGCACTCGAGCCTTGGAGACTTTTTACACCTTGCCCACTAAAAGGTAAGTAGGGAAATCTTTAAAAAAGGGCCCAAAATTTATAAATCTCTGAGAACCCACCACGTGTCCAACTTAGATGTAATCTTAGAATTTTGACCACTTTTTACCTTTGCACTAACTTTCTTCATTCGGGGAAGGGTGCAAGATCTTCCTAACTCCTGCCAAGATTCATAAGAGTCCCTTAAGATAGACACATGTCCTTCATCCAGTTCATCAAGAAATTCCTCACCTCAATAATCAAAACATGTTGAAGGTGTAACTTGGAAATTTCATTTAGGGCCCAAGAATTTATTTTTCGAATGCAATGCAACAAATCTATGTACATAAAAATGCTTGGCTACACTTTTGTCTTCTTACTATGAATTGTCTCACCATGCAACATTTGGTCGAACCCTATAATTCCTTAAAATTATTAAAAACATACTCCATCTTCAAAAAATTCCTTTCAAACTCTTTATTATAGATAAATTTTTTGAACTAAAATAACCAAAAACACTTAAGACCCAAAAAGTAAGGTATGGAATTTTTTCAAAACTTTTGGAGTGAACAAAATGTTTGACAAAAATAAGTCTTCAAAGCTTTTATTCAAGTTAAAAATCTTGAAGATCTATTTTTTTCAAGCATTAAGTTCATGATAAAAGGCTCAAAATTTCAAAGGTATAGGACATTTTCACTTGGAAAAATCAAGATAAAAGACTTCAAAAATTACAAACATGAACTTTGACCTCCTGAAGGAATATATAGAGACAGGACTAGGGATAGTGACTTAAACATTGATACTCACCCAGTTTGGACTTGAGAATTTTTACTAAAAAGGGCCCAATTACACTAGTGCAATTTTGGGCACTAATATAGGATCTTTCTTAGGGATGGGTACCCCAAATAGGTATGTAGAGAACACTAGACTGGGCACCTATCCATTGGGCCATCGAGTTAAAAGATTTTTCCATAGAGGCAAGAAAAAACACACCATGGGTGAAAAGAGTTATATTGAGGCATCTGAAGAAAACAATGGAGGAAAGGAAAAGACACAAAATTAATGAACACAAACCAAAATATGACCACAAAACACAAAGAGACTATATAACATGTATAAATTTACAAAAGCTAGCATGGAATTAATCTAAATAATGCTTGAGGTGTTTACCATTAACTGACAGCTCTAGGATTTCTCCATTAATATCTTAGAGATAAAATGTACGGTTCCCTATCTGATAATTAGTGGAGTAGGGACCCATCCATAGGGAATCAAATTTACCATGCTTTCCCTTATCTTCATGTCTACTATCCTAGAGTAGGACCAGATCACCAATTTGAAAGTCTCTTAGGGTGACCTTCTTGTCAAAAATACTTTTGAGCCTTTCTTTGAACTTTAAATGATTTTCATGAGATTGTCTATGAGATTCATCAATCTCTATGATCTGGTTGGTCCTTTCTTCATAGTGGTTTATTTCTTCCTCATCCTCAACTATTTATTGCATGAATTGGTAAGTAGGTAAGTGTAGATTTAGGGGTAAAATAGCTTGAGCTCCATAAACAAGCTCAAAGGGGATTTTTCTAGTAGACATCTTTAGATTCAAGTTTTCAACCTAGACAAAAAACTTTAACTTCTCACCCCATTTCCTTTTGTTGGCATCCACAGTCCTAATGATTTTCAATAAATTCTTATTACTGGACTCTACCTGTCCATTTCCTTGTGGATTGTGATTGGAGGCATATGATAGATCAATCCCATACTCTTCACATAATGTAATTCATTTTTTGGCTCTAAATCACATGGCATTATCACATACAATTTTAATTGACATTCCAAATCAATAAATTACCTTATTCAAAAGGAAATCAATAACTACCTAATGGGTTGATTTTTTAGTAGGGATTGATTCAACCCATTTTGTGAAGTAGTTAGTAGCCACTAAAATCCATTTGTGACCATCACTTGAAGCATCTAATATTTCACCCATGAAGTCCATTCCCTATTTCTTGAAAGGTCCCTCAATAAGAAATGGTTGTAAGGGAAGTGATCCAGATTCTTTCATTCTCCTAGAGAATTGATGGCATTCTTCACATCTTCTTACCATGACAACAACATATTTGAATATTGTGGGCCACTAATACCTGACTCTCAAAATATTGTGTGTAGTGAATTTATGAGAAAAATGATCACCACACACACCACTATGAAACTGTGTAACAAGTTCAAAAATCTCACTTTCCACTAAGCATCTCAAGAGGACACCATCTAGGTTCCTCCAAGCTAGATCATCTTGTAACAGAAGATACTTTTAGGATACTAACTTCAACGTACTCTTTTTATTTTTTTCTAATTAGGGAGGATAATTTAGTCTTCAAAGAATATACTATGTCTTTGTACCATGGAGATTGGTTATACTTGGATTAAGGTATATCAACCACCCCTTCTACATTATTCACTTTTACTGCCTGTAAGTTAGTTTCAATCATCAATTTGACAAGACCCATGACTTTAACCAACTTTGTAATTTGAATCTATAGGTCATATTATTGAAGTTTTTTGACCCATCATCATCTTTTGTTAGTAGTCTCATTCTAAGTTAATATGTCCTTCACCATAGTGTGAGGAAAATAGGCTAAAATATTTGAACTCAGTATGTAGGATCTAAATTGTTTGATGGCCTTTAAGAAATCAAAGGCTTGTTTCTCCATTATGGCATAGTTTAGTTTATACCCCTCTAATGCCTTAAAAAAAATGTAATTATATGCTCATGACCCTCATCATTCTTTTGTAGTATTACTGCAACAATAGTATGTTCAGAGGTAAACAAAAAGATCTAGAAATCTTTTCTATAATTAGGACTAACAAGCATTAGGGTAGTTTTTTAAGCTACCTTGATGTCCTAAAATGATTGGGTAGACTTCTCCTCCCACTTTATAGTTTGATCTTTCTTCAACATTAAAGTGATGGGTAGAGTAATCTTTGCAAAGTTAGAAACAAACCTTCGAACAAAATTGATTTGGCCAAAGAAAGATTGGATACCTTTCTTGGTCTATGGAATGGGCATCTTATTAATGGCCTCTACCATTTTAAGGTCTATCATGACACCTTGATAAGACATAATGTGCCCAAGTAGCTTTTCCTTTTATACTGCAATGTGAATCTTCTTAGGATGGAGGGAGATTCCAAACTCCTTGCATCTGATAAGCATTTATTCTAAATGTGCCAAGTGGTCATCTCTTTTCTTAGAGTCCATTATGACATCATCTTGATAAACAAAAATGAGTTGGTTGATTAACCTAGTGAAGGCTATATCAATTTCACTCTTGAAGGTGACATCTACATTTATTAAGGCCAAAGGCATTCAAACATACACATAGGTGCCCCATGGGGTAGTGAAAGTAGTCTTAGGCCTTTCAGACTCTTTCACTACTACCTGGTTATAGCTAGAAAAGCCATCTATAGTTGATAACAACTTAGACCTAATAACACCTTGGAGCATGATATCCATGTTAGGAAATGGATAATTTTCCTTCAGTGAAGCCTTGTTCAAGTTAAGGAAATCAACATAGAGTTGGATGTCTCCATTCTTCTTTTTGACAAGGACTAGATTTCCCACCCATGATGAATACCTGATGGGTTGAATGATCCCACTATCCCTTAATTTATTCAATTCTTCCTACATATTGGTGGCCAAGATGGGATTGGCAGGCTACTATTTTTGGTGGAATGGTTTTGTATTAGGTTGGAGTGGATAACATGCTAAAACAAGTCCTTATAAACCTTTAACTTTGAATATGACCATGCTAAACAGTCCAGGTACTTTATCAACAACTTGATGAATGCTTCCTTCTCCTTATTGCTCAAGTGAGTACCAAGCCAAATCTTCCTTAGATTTTTATCTATCCCAATGTTAACCTCAATCACATCCTTTTATATATAAATATTTCTAGATTTGAATCTGTTAGCTCCATCAAAGGATGCTTCCAAAATTACCAATTCTCTAGGGATCGTATTAGTCCTTAACTGGATAATTTATTTTCTATACAAGGTTTTTTTTCCGTCATAGACCTATACCATAGAGTCTAAATCTATAATGGTTCCTTTGATCTCATCTATACATCACATAAACCTTTTTATTTGATCATCATTGTCAAATACTTTCCAATGATCAATGTTATTTGGGAAAAAAGGCCTTACCAACACCTCAACCTCGTATTCATAAGAGGGATTTCTATGTTCAAATTTAAACTCTATAGACCTATTCACAAGTGTATCTACCACATGATTAATATCTTGAGCATGATACTCAATATTGAAAGCATCAAACCATTCCAAGCAGTCCCATATAATGTATCGATACTACTTCAATATTTTCTATTTCATGGTGTAAATAGCTCAGACCTACTTCACCACTAGTTATAAATCACCCTTCACTAACAACATTTTGATTCCATATTCATGGGTGATCTGGAGGCTAATCAAGAGTGCTTCATAGTCTACAATATTATTCATGAACTCAAAGGACATCTGGAAGGAGTATCTATAAGCTTGTCCATTAGGGGCATAAAAGACAACCCTAGCTTCATTTCCAATGTTTAAACATGCTCCATCAAAATGCATGGTCTAGAAGGAGTCTTCATCAATAATACCAGATTCAGGAGGTACTTACACATACTCAACACTCCCCATAAAATATTCAATGTATGTATCCACATATAAAACTTCATTCAACTGGTATTTAGGATCTTATAGGACATGAAGCATTTGTGGCTCCCAATTTTGGCAAACCATCTTTCCATCTAGAGGTATAGTGGCATAGGAAAATTCCATCTGTACACTACCCCCAATACTAGTAGCCCATTTTCTGGATAGCAACATACCCCACTTTGGTGGACAGCCTACAACAACAATGTCCATACTTAAGAATTTACCAAGGTATTATGTGAGCTACACCACTAGTACTTTGACCATGCCAATAATAGGTACTTCTTTGAAATCCATGGTGAGGCATCATCCATAAGTTGTAGTTATCCTTATACAAAGTTCATTCAACACAATCAATGGTATAATTTTATAGGATGCATCAGAGTTAAACATTTATTTATGGAAAATTAATCTATTAATTAGCAAGGTGGTACAGAATAAGTCGACATCCATCTGACTCTCTACATTGTTGTTCCCAAATACACCTCCAGGTGATGTTCAAGGGATTTTGAGGTGTTCTCACTTTTCATAGGGAAAATGAAAGAAGGCTCAACTTCAACAATATCATTGGTAGTAACTTTCTTGATGAATCTCAAATACTCAAAAGTTCTTCTCCTATGCTCTAGAATTTTGAGTAATTCCATAAAAGGCACTATGACCTTCAATTAACTCAATACATGGGCCATGCCACAAATATTATATTTGGGTAGAAGAGTGTTAGCAAGTAGACTAGTGACACTCTTATTTGGAATGCACCCCTCAAGAGTCAGGGGGAGAGGATTAAGATAAATTGCATGTTTTATTTCACTTTGTAAGGCAGGATTCTTGGGTTCATACTTCTTGGGAATACTAGATAATAGGGGAGTTTTATTCTTGGCCTGGGTGCCTCTTGACTTGAAATTATAAGGTGAAAAACTAGGCTTGGTGGAATTTTGGACCTCCTTATTCCCTTTGGTCTCCTTTTCTTTAGTCTCTGCTTTAAGGGCAATAAATTCTTTATCTTTCAGAGGAGCATTTTGATTTTTACTTATCAAATTGTACTCTTTATTCTCTTGGGAAATTACTGCATGAATCATCAATTTCCAATCCTCAACCAATGGAGGTGAATCTCTATGATTTTATTTCATCATTAATCTTAGAAACTCAAAATCATGAATAGATAATTCATATTCATGTATCATGTTTATTTCATAGATAAAATTTGGGGTTGAGACCCTTACATTTTTACATGTCTCCAGAATGTTTGAGCAATGGTAGTGCTTATCAGCTTTGTAGATAGAGAGGCAACCATCACATCTAGATAATTTTTTTGGAAAGTAAAACATTTATAGGCTAGAGTGTCTTCATAATCAAGAACATTTGGAGCACTCAAAAGTTCCTCTTAAAAGGTGTAACTTTCCATTTCTTGGAATTCAAAAATGTAGATATCATATTCATCAGATGAAGATTCAAATCCTTCTACATCTTGACCATCATCATCAGCTACATTATATGGGGGATGAGGGAGGAATCAATTTTCACACTAGCTGATATCAAAATTGACTCTATTGACCTTTGTAGCTAAAGGATCTGGTACTTCCCTTCCACTTCCCCAATTATGGTTTCTTTCATATTTGTCATCCCTTGCCAACCCCTTTCCTTTGTCATTACTCCTAGATTGGAAAGCTATCCTGTCTTGACCCTAATTTGGGGGATGATTTCTTTCCTCCCTCTTGTGATCCCTCCTATCCTCATGGTTAGAAAAATCTTGAGACAACATTTTTTTTCCTTTAGCCAACTTGTAAGAGATCTCTTTGACAATAGTGGATAGAGTATTCAAAGTTTCCTCTAGATCTACACTCTTGTAGGAGGTTTGAGTATTTCTAAGGTTTACTAGAATGATATCAACCCTCTTATTTAAAGGTTTAACCATAGCTTTGATGTTGTTTTCTATTTGGATAGCCAAATTGAAAGCCATCCTCAGATTTGTGGGAGCCCTATCTCTGAGATAATAGGTTGTTTTCTTGTCAAATGCATCACAATACTTAATCAAAAAAGCATCACCACTAGATTTGATGTCCTCTGGTAGCCTTCTCAACACTTTACTGAATCTAGAATTAAAATCCTTGACACATTCATTATGTTTTTTCTTGAGGCTCTCAAATTTGGCATGCAAGAATCTGGGATCAATGTTATCACTGAATTGCATCTTAAATGCATCAATCATAGCTTGCCATGTGTCTATGGATCCATCAGGGAGGTATTTGAACCACTCTTAGGATTCATCTTCAAGTGTGTTCACAAAGATTTTTATGCACACATTTTTTAGGTCTATTTCATAATATTCTATAACATTTAAGAAGGTTTTCAAATGATGTTCCCTAGACATGATATTGTTCTCTTGAAATTTGGGTAGTATATTCCTTACTTTGATGGGAACCTCATTAGAGAAACTAGGCATACCATTAAATTTGGTAGGTCTAAACCTTAGGATCATAAATGGTTTGTGTCTATTAGCCAGACCTTGATCTTCTTCCCCATCATTATCATTGCCTGCATTAAACATCCTCCTTCTCAAGTCACAGTCTCCCATCTCTAAATTTGAAGATGAAGATGAACTAGGGGATGATTGAGAATGGATACTATGAAGAGGGCTTGAAGGGGGAGAATTAGAATGAAACCTTAATGGTCAAATATGAGGAGAAAGGCTTCTTTGGGGAGAAAGATCTTGACTTGTGGGGAGCTCAGATTTCTGTGAAGCACTTTGATATCCTTCAACCAAAGGGATATTTGGGAAAGGGGGTAGATATAGTGGGGGAGAAATTGATCAAATATTACTTGACTACCTGAGTTTTGGCCTATAATAGGTTTCCACACTTATCTCCTTTTGGATGGAGCTTTTAACTCAGGGACAAGCTCTTTATATGGATCTTTTTAAAAGGAAGACCTAGTTCCCTCTAGATTTGTAGATCTAAAGAAAACTCTTCAAGATGAAGAAGAGTACATATAGTAGGCACTGATCTTTAAAATTTGAAAATAATGGAGTCACCACTAGAAGTAAAATCTTCTAGACTAAAATAAAAATAAATACTAACAACACTTGATAGAGTAAAAATTTCAAACATTGAAAATAACTTCAAGAACATTGTAAAAATTCTTATAGCACATAGATAAAAATCCCCAGTGGAATCACTAAGAAAGTCTATAAAGAATTTGATGAACCAAAAATTAAGTAGTCGATGTAGTAAAAATAGAGAAAAAAATAAATAAAATACTTATAGCTCTTTATGAGTATTCTCGATAACAGGGTGACAAAAATTGTCCCTAATAATGGTGTCAGAAGGATGTTGGTTCCCGATTGTACACCTCTATCGTTGGACCTTACACACTTGAAGAGAGTAGCAAACAAAGATATAAAAACTACTTAATATGTTGTTATAGCTAGGGAAGGGTCTGACATCATGACTAGATTGAATGTATAAAATGACTGGGAGGCACCTACAAAGGGTATGGTCAGTTCCATATTGCTTCTGGCTCTACCTAAACTGAATCAAGAAGATATAAGGAGTAGATTCACTCACTTGAAGAGATTCAGTGATTTAATATTCATGGGGATTCTTAACACAAGAGGATACAAATTTGACTGGAACACAACCAAGCATGCTTAATCCACTTGACAAGGGTTTTCACATAGAGTGAGCAAATGTTATAGGCTAGATACAAGCTATTAAATATAGATATGGACATGATTGTAATTTCCATTCTAAATAATTTCCAATAATAGAGGGCTAAATGAGAGATTATAATACTGAACTTTAACATAGAAAATGCAAACACATGCTAATTATACAATATTTATGCTCTCATAGGCAAACAACACTTTAGATATATAGAGGATGAGTTGTATATAGGGTAAAATAGGGTAGGACAAAATCATCAGATAATAGAGATTAAAGTGGAGGGTTAACATATAATCATAAAGAAATTCAAATAAACTACTATGTCACCTTTACCTAAAAATATACCACAAATCTAAAACAAATGAAACTAAAATCATGAAAAAATGATATCCTTCAAGAACCCCTTCTAATTGAATTTGTAAGCCAAAGACTACCCTTAAAAAGGATATCAACACCCTAGTCCCAAATCTCAAAGTAAAAAAGATTTTATAATCTAGATATACACTCTAAATGACCACCACAAAGATGAATACATCAGATCACCAATCAACTAAGCATTTAAAACATAGGATTGTACTTCAACAATATAAAGAGAATGGAAACCACACACATATTTCATTTATCAATTAAATTAGAAATGAATACAATGTGTATCAAAAAATATAATAAATTAAAACCATGCAAGAATATCTTGTGACAAGGGAGACATGTATTATGCTCTCAAATCTTACCAATCATTTTACATCAAAATCAATTTGGCACTAGAAGTATTACATAGTGAGAACTCTTCGAGGTTATAACTCTTGACTCAAAAATTTAAAAAACTCTTGTAAAGGGAAATACCCCCTTTACTTATACAACTGAGCTAAGCATAACATATTCCTAAAGATGTTCTAGTTAAAATATTCCTTCATGGGCCTAGAGTCTGTTAGACCTTGTACCAAACATGATTCCTCAGATTGTGCTCATGATCTTGTGATGATGGCAAGATTGATCCTCCACTAAGGTATAATTTTCTAGTTATCCACATGAAGGATGATCCTACAAAGGATAAAATAAACCTTTATCCTCTTGTATAACAAACAAAAATGTCCCTTTCCTATGCACATTATTACACAAAACTACCTTAAAAGGGACATGCCACTATCAAGAAAAGTACAATGGTTTCCCAATGGGAAATGAGAAAATAAAAAGGGAGAGAAGTGGCACCAGATTAGAAGAAATTGAAATATTTGATTATGACCCAGAGTCGATCTGAATAACAAAATCCTTCACCAACTCATTCTTATACCTGGTATATTCTTTATGTATGGGGGCAAGACTCCCTTGGTCTGGGCTTGCTTGTTATTTGAATTTGACTATATACTTCTTAAGCTAGATGGAAATCTTTTGAAGCATGGTTTGCTTCTATCTAAAGAGTTCTTTGAGCTGGTCACAAGATTTCTCAAGTGACACTAATTGATTTATCTTAATAACATCAAAAGACTCTTGTGGTACATCAATGAGGTTCTTTAGAGTAGTGTATATTTCCTCCTCCCACAAATCACCTACACCATCAAGGCTCAACATATTTGTTAGTAGATCATCTATCTCTTTTGTTGTAATCTTGAGGGGTTGCTCTTTCCTTTTTAAACTGAAGATGCCATCTTTGAGCATCATTAGATGATGCTTGATTTCTAGTTGATATTCCTTGGGCCTTTTGTGATCATTTGGAGCAATGATCTTTTTTGAAATCAAAGTGTTTGTGCCCATCTTATAGACTTCATTCATCTTCTACTGAGATTCCTCCAACTTTTTGGTACCTAACTCATAGGAAAACATCTAAGCATCACACTCCCTTTTGTTTTCCACTATGTTATTCAAGCATTTAAATGCTGAGTGGATTATTTATTCTACACTAGTACCCAAGTCTTTTTGATATTCTTCTATTGCTCATCCTCTAGTTTTCAAATCATCAATCTTACCAAAGTCAAATGATGAAAATGAGAGATGGAGAGGACCTAGAGCCATGTTAGTAGTTGGAGTCACCACCTTAGGCTTGTAGACACCTAAATCTGGCCTAAAAACACTAAAACATGTTAAATGATGTGAAACTGACATATTCAAGTGCCAATTTTGGCCAGTGTATCACTAAATGGGATAATACAATTTATGGGCCAACTAACTTTGATCAATTCATTTCGAGTCAAAGTACCAGTTTTGTACCTGGGTGCTCTGGATTGATCTTTTCTATAAAATATCTTACACAAGACATGCGCTTTTGTTATTCTGTGTTGATAACATCCTAAATGAGATAATGAATCTAACGCATTTGACATCAACTTTTATTCCAATTGAGTCAAATTTTGGACCAATAACAAGGAATTCTAATTAATTTGAGTAATTTGTGCACAAAGTGATTAATCATGCTTAAGAGATAATAAATCCAAATTAAAGCCTAATTAAGAATTCCATGTAAACTTGTTGAATACTTATTTTTGGGAATGAATATTGAACATCTGCATCATCAGGTGACCTCATTTCTTGGGAAGACATCCCTAGGCCATAAATACCACAAATATTAGGATTCATGCCTCCCATGCCTCATCAATGCCCTCCATGCCTCTTAATTTCTCATCTATCCCAAATATTGATGAGCCTATTTATGAATTTTAATTTCAAAACTGGATTAATCCTTAGCCACACATGTCAATCCTAAGATGGATGATTCAGGTTGATTCTACCCATTTGCAAAAATCTATAAATATGAGGCCTTATCACATGCATTTTAAGTCTTGATAATGCAAATTTATAATGAAAAAATGATTCCAAAAGCTATTTAAATTAGTGTTACCATGCCAAATTGATTCTAATCCAAGCCAACCAAAAGTCACAAGGTGCTAAGGAGAAGAGGAGATAGTCAAGCCTCCTTTGATGAAGACGTCATGAGCACAAGCCAAGTAAGCCACTATAAAGACATTTAGAGCATCCAAGTAAGGTGAAGGATTCTTATTTTTCCTTAATTTTTAGTTGTGTTTGTCATTTGTTTTTGTTATTAAGCTCACCTTAGTAACTAGGCATGAAGGTGTTAGTTTAGTGTGTTGTTTGTCAATTTGCTTTGTTCATTTTGTCACTAACATAATACTAATGTCATCTTCTTAGTGAGTAATGTAAGTTTGAATAATCTCACCATTTTATTATCTTGAAACATTTATCATCTCATCATTATTGATCGAGTTGAGATATTTCAAAAATTCCAAAAACATTTATAAAATTGATAGAAAATAATAAAAACACTGACCACTTCTTTACCTTAAGGACTGGGAACCCTTACTAAGTTGCAAGAAAATCACTTGTTTCTTAGTTTCCACATCCTTTTTTCTCTTTGGCTCTCACACACTTTCCATTTTTCAAGACCATTCCTATTCTTCTATCACATCCATTGTGTTTGTTTTCATCAGTTATCACATTCTTCCCATTCCTTAGGAGAACTACATTTGGCCTAAATTTTTTTATTAGATATTACATCCATAGAACTATGTAGGCAACACCCACTTTCCTAGTGCATATGGAGATAACTCAACCACCCCATTCCTTTTTTTCTATTCCCCCATTTTATTCATTTGTTAAGTTGTCACCTATTTTCTAGGAGCAATGTTCTTAAGGTTTCTATTGCATTGTTTGTTTGTTTGTCTCTACTTATTTTTATTTGTTTGTCTACCTGTTTGTTTGCTTTCAACATTATTTCATTGATTTAATTTATGTGTGTTCATTGGGTTATTCCTTGCGCACACTTATACTCTAATCCATCCATATTCATATGTTTACATTGTCATCATGATTTCTATCATTGGTGCATTTTTTTTATTGCGTATTAGATTGTGGGAGTTTGTTCTTATACATATTTTAGCCAAGATTTCATGATGCTATACCATGATGCCTACCGACACATGCTAAAACAAACCTTAGCTTCAATAAGTCTATTCAACAATGGCAACATCGACATCCTGATTTAATCTCAATCATATCCCAAATAGAGTAGTTAACCATGAAATAATTTAAACCTTTATTAGTTTGGATGAGTATCTCCCTACAAGTAGGTTGTTCCAATTCATCATTACCCTCCGTATTAAGTTATCATCATCCTTAACCAAGTTTGAAATATTTGCCATAATCATGGTCTAATGATTATAACTGTCTATGGGAAAATCGTTGCACACTATCCCACTTAAATTTCTCAATGATTATAACCACCTTTGGGAAAATCATTGTGTTCTCACCACTTTACTTTTTCTGCCCACACATGGACACATTGTTATCTTGTTTGTCTATCCTAACTGGGGTAACTCCATCTTCTCAATAATTATAACTACCTTTGGGCAAATCATTGTGTTATCATACTATGTTGCCACTATCAGGGTACAATATTTATAACCACCTTTGGGAAAAACATTATACACTATCACACTTACATTCTCAATGATTTTGACTACTTTTTCAATACATTATATTTTCACCCCATCATCTTTCCTTTCTTTGGTCCCCTCATTTTGCTTCTTATCGAGGGACCATTTGTTGACCTACTTGTGTCAACCATTCCCTCAAGGGGGTATCATACAATTAGTTTATCATCTTCTTTTTGATATACATGCCTTTTCTCATTATTTGTGAAGACATTTCTTTGCTTTGGATTTGTGACATCTTCCCAAATAAGGGCAAATTATAGACACCTAAATCTAGCCATCGATGACCTCTAACTAGGCTTTTGACTAAATTACACCTAAAGTGCATAATTTGGCCTAAAAACACTAAAACATGCTAAATAATGTAAAATTGACATATTCAAATGCTAATTTTGGCCAGTGTATCACTAAATGGGATAATGCAATTTATGGGTAAGCTAACTTTAATCAGTTCATTTCGAGTCAAAATGCCAATTTTACACCTAGGTGCTCTAGATTGTTCTTTTCTATAAAATATCTTGCATGAGACATGTTCCCTTGTTATTTTGTGTTGACAACATCCTAAATGGGATAATTAATGCAATGCATCTAACATCAACTTCTAATTCTAATCTAGTCAAATTTTGGACCAATAACAAGGTATTCTGATAAATTTGAGTAATTTGTACACAAAGTGCTTAATCATGCCTAAGAGATAATAAAACCAAATTAGAGCCTAAATAATAATTCCATGGAAACTTGTTGAATACTTATTTTTGGCAATGAATATTGAATATCTACATCATCAGGTGACCTCATTTCTTAGGAAGACATCCCTATGCCATAAATGCCAAAAATATAAGGATTCATGCCTCCCATGCCTCATCAATGCCCTCCATGCCTCTTAATTTATCCTCTCTCCCAAATATTTATGATCTTATTTATGAATTTTAATTGCAAAATTGGATTAATCTTTAGCCACACATCTCAATCTTGAGATGGATGATTCAGGTTGATTCTACCCATTTGCAAAAATCTATAAATATGAGGCCTTGTCACATGAATTTTAAGTCTTGATAATGCAAATTTATAATGCATAAATGATTCCAAAAGATATTTTAATTAGTGTAACCATGCCAAATTTATTCTAAGCCAAGCCAAGTAAAAGCCACAAGGTGCCAAGGAGAAGAGGATATAGTCAAGCGTCCTTTGATGAAGAATTCATGAGTACAAGCCAAGTAAGCCACTATAAAGACATTTGGAGCATCTAAAGAAGGTGAAAGATTCTTGTTTTTCCTTACTTTTTAGTTGTATTTGTCATTAAGCTCACCTTAGTAACTAGGCATGAAGGTGTTAGTTTAGTGTGTTATTTGTCAATTTGCTTTATTCATTTTGTCACCAACATAATATTAATCTCCTCTTCTTAGTGAGTAACCTAAGTTTGAATGCTCTCACCATTTTATGAGATTGAACCATTTATCATCTCACCATTCTTGATCGAGTTGAGATACTTCAAAAATTCCAAAAATAATTGTAAAACTGATAGAAAATAACAAAAACACTGACCACTTCTTTACCTTAAGGATTCTGGGAACCCTTACTAAGTTGCAAGAAAATCACTTGTTTCTTAGTTTCCCCATCCTTTTTGGCCTTTGGCTTTCATGCACTTGCCATTTTTCAAGACCATTCCTATTCTTCTATAACATCCTTTGTGTTTGTTTTCATCAGTTATCACATTCTTCCCATTCTTTAGAAGAACTACATTTGGCCTAAAGTTTTTTATTTGATATTACATCCATGGAACTATGTAGGCAACGTTCACTTGCCTAGTGCATATGGAGATAGCTCAGCCACCCCATTCCTTTTTTTCTATTCCCCCATTTTGTTCATTTGTTAAGTTGTCACCTATTTTCTAGGGGCAATGTTCTTAAGGTTTCTATTGCATTGTTTGTTTGTTTATCTCTACTTATTTTTTTTGTTTGTCTACCTATTTGTTTGCTTTCAAAACTATTTCTTTGATTAATTATGTGTGTTCATTGGGTGATTCCTTGTGCACACTTATAATCTAATCCATCCATATTCATATGTTTACATTGTCATCATGATTTCTATCATTGGTGCATTTTTTTATTGAGTATTGGATTGTGGGAGTTAGTTCTTATACATATTTCAGCCAAGTCTTCATGATGCTATACCATGATGCCTACTGACACATGCTACAAAAAACCTTAGCTTCAATAAGTCTATTCAACAATGGCAGCATCGACATATCTTTAGCATTGATATCCTGATTCAATCTCAATCATATCCCAAATAGAGTAATTAACCATGAAATAATTTAAACTTTTATTAGTTTGGATGAACATCTCCCTACTAGTAGGTTTTTCCAATTCATCATTATCCTCTATATTAAGTTATCATCATCCTCGACCAAATTTGACATGTTTGCCATAATCAGGGTCTAATGATTATAACTATCTATGGGCAAATCATTGCACACCATCCCACCTATATTTCTCAATGATTATAACCACCTTTGGGAAAATTATTGTGTTCTCACCACTTTACTTTTTCAGCCCATATAGGGGCATATTGTTATCTTGTTTGTCTATCCTAACTAAGGTAACTCCATCTTCTCAATGATTATAACTACCTTTGGGCAAATCATTGTGTTATCATACCATGTTGCCACTATCAGGGTATAATGTTTATAACCACCTTTGGGAAAACCATTATACACTATCACACTTACATTTTCAGTGATTTTGAATACTTTTTCAATATCATTATGTTTTCACCCCATCATCTTTCCTTTCTTTGGTCCCCTCCTTTTGCTTCTTATCGAGGGACCATTTGTCAACCTACTTGTGTCAACCATTCCCTCAAAGGGGCATCGTATAATTAGTTTATCATCTTATTTTTGATATACAGGCATTTTCTCATTATTCGTTGAAGACATTTATTTTCTTATGATTTGTAACATCTTCCCAAATAAGGGCAAATTATAGATGCCTAAATCTGGCCATCGATGACCTCTAACTAGGCTTTTGACCAATTTACACCTAAAGTGCACAATTTGGCCTAAAAACACTAAAACATGCTAAATAATGTGAAATTGACATATTCAAGTGCCAATTTTGGCTAGTGTATCACTAAATGGGATAATGCAATTTATGGGAAAGCTAACTTTGATTAGTTCATTTCGAGTCACAATGCCAATTTTACACCTAGGTGTTCTTGATTGCTCTTTTCTATAAAATATCTGGCATGAGACATGTGCCCTTGTTATTTTGTGTTGACAACATCCTAAATGGGATAATGAATCCAATGCATCTGACATCAACTTCTAATTCCAATCCTGTCAAATTTTGGACCAATAACAAGGCATTTTGATCAATTTGAGTAATTTGTATACAAAGTGCTTAATCATGCTTAAGAGCTAATAAAACCAAATTAGAGCCTAATTAATAATTCCATGAAAAATTGTTGAATACTTATTTTTTGGAATGAATATTGAATATTTTCATCATCAGGTGACCTCATTTCTTGGGAAGACATCTCTAGGCCATAAATGCCACAAATATAAGGATTCATGCCTCCCATGCCTCATCAATGCCCTCCATGCCTCTTAATTACCCCTCTCTCCCAAATATTTATGAGCCTATTTATGAATTTTAATTGCAAAATTGGACTAATCTTTAGCCACACATCTCAATCTTGAGATGGACAGTTCAAGTTGATTCAACCAATTTGTAAAAATCTATAAATAGGAGGCCTTACCACATGAACTTTAAGTCTTGATAATGCAAAGTTATAATGCATAAATGATTCCAATGACAAATTTATTCCAAGTCAAGCCAAGCAAAATCCACAAGGTGCCAAGGAGAAGAGGAGATAGCCAAGCCTCCTTTGATGAAGACTTCATGAGCACAAGCCGAGCAAGGAACTACAAGAGCATTTGGAGCATCTAAGGAAGGTGAAAGAGTCTTGTTTTTCATTAATTTTTAGTTGTGTTTGTCATTTTTTTTATTATTAAGCTCACCCTAGTAACTAGGCATGAATATTTTAGTTTAGTGTGTTGTTTGTCAATTTGCTTTGTTCATTTTGTCATTAACACAATACTAATCTCCTCTTCTTAGTCAATTTTCTAGTTCACATAATGGCATGCCCAGTGTGACCGAATAGCTCCACAAAATTAATCAAAATTATCCCTCAAGAAACTCACTAACTATTTTTATGTAGAATCTTAGAGTGGGATACTCAAAAGAACAAAAAAATCAAGAAAAACATGTTTTATCCTAAGTGGCAGGTTTGACTGGACATAGTCACGAGATTGTCTTGTAACTCACGGTATTATCATTTAGACTCATAGTATTGTGCTTAGAGATTTTGAATAACTTTGTTTTTTATGTAAGTTTAACAATACCACTACTTTAGAAGTCATGGGATTGCTTTACAACTCATTGGGTTGTTTAACTGAGTCATGGTATTGTCTAACTATTAACAGTTTAGCGACAATACTATAATTCATGAAGTGGTGAGATTGTCTTGTTATTGGCGGGATTATCTTGTTAGTAGTGGGATCATCAAACTAAGTCATGGTATTTTGACCTAACTACCTATGGTTTACAATACCATAACTTTTAAAGTTATGGTATAATCTTGCAAGTAGCAAGATTGTCATTCAGAGTCACGGTATTGTGACTAAATGGTTAGAGGTTAGTTACAATATCACAACTCTTAAAGTTGTGAGATTGTCTTGCAAGTAGAAAGATTACTATATAAAGTACTAATATTTCACCACTATGTCAACTCGAGATCTCATTTTCATAAGTTAATTATTTCATCTTTAAAAATGATTCAAAGCTAAACCATATACTAACATTTTTTTTGCAGGACCAACTTGGAAAATTGCTAAAACATGTTTAAATTATCTTTTTTATGATTTAAAATGAACTAGGAACATTAATTTGGTGCTTAATGTAACATTTAGGTGATTAAGTAAGTTTTTAGCATTAGTTTTCAAAGTTTACAATTTTAAGACCAAGGGGTCAAATGAACACCACCAAATCTTTCATTTGGGCTTAAAATTGAACACACTTGTCATTTTTGTCTTCAATAGTTGCTTGATCTAGTTTTGTTTAGCAAAGAGAGGGGTGTTGCGTGTATGCTCTTCCATTTGTCCCCTTCAGGGAACCCTTGGAATCAAAAGCACCATTTCTATTACAAATTTCCTAGTCTAAGGCATAGAAAGAACGTCATCTAAAATACTTCTCAAAAACTCATAAAAGTATTGGGTGACTTTTACAATGACCCTAAATTATTTCTATTATATGCTTTTTTCATTTCATGCAAACTTGGCTTGTGAGGGGGATGTCATTACCTCTCACAAGTTCTTTAGGGAAGCTTTGACCTTGGGTTTCATCTCCCAACGTTGATTTCATTTGGATCCATATTGGAGTTGCACACAAGACATAGTGTCACTTTAGACATAGCAATACACTGAGCTAACAATAGGATGTAGTGGTTGAAAAAATGACTAGACCTTTTTACAATAAGCCAAGTGATACAGACCTAAAATCCATGCTTTTATTTTGCATTGTTTGACATGAAATTCATTGTGAATTTTATTCCCCTACAATGTTAAGAAACTTGTAGATCTTAGACAAAATCCCCACTTACCGTGGAAGTATTGTTAGTGCAAGGTGTATCTCAATGTCCATGTCACGGTACTGTCATTTGAGAGAAGGGAGGTTGTAAAAACCCTACTATATAATGTTTATTTACTTTTGGATGAACTCTCAAAATCCTTTCAAATGACGTATATTGATAGATTCTAATAATACCAAGCAACCTTATCAATTTAGGATCTAAGAGTGTTTAATTGATTAGTTTTGTCCTAGATTAAAGTCTTGTTTAGAGTCAAAACTTGGTATAAACAAACAATGCAAACCAAAACATATGCTCCTCATTTTCCTTTGAATAAAGAGTCATTATGCTGCCTATGTGAAATCATCAATTTGCCTTGTTCAAAATTCATCAAAACTTGGAGTCATATGATCCACTTTGGCACAATTATGTTGCCCAATTGAGTCTAGACCTTTGACAAAGTTGTTTAAGTACTTCATTTATAATCTAAATTTGAAATTTCACCTTTATAAGTTCATAGGGTTGATGTGTTAAGTAGATTTTCCAATTGCACTAAACTTGATGGAACTTCAGTTCAATTCCCAATTTGGGTTGAAGGTTGTTTAAGACTCATGATCATTATCACCACTTGATAGACTTAAGTTATTTTGTGATAAACACTTGCACTTTGAGTATATGCACCAAAACATTTTGATTCAATAAATGTAGTGTTATGATGTCAAATTTTTGAGAAATTATCTTTGCCTTAGTGAGTTTTTGAAACAAGCATTTTTTCACATCTTTTGGGTAGTCTAGCACTGTTACGCTACCCAAAACATTTCATATATTATTTCATAGGCCCTCTTAAATAGAGTTTAAATTTGTTTCTAAATTTTCAAACCAATCTGAGTATACCTTTATGAACCTTTATCTAGCATAGTTACTTTGTTCACTTTTTGTCTATCTTATTTGTCAAAAAAACCAAGTTTTATACCATTATTTTTGATAAAATAAACTATCTCTAAAGTTCCTTTTATTTTATACCTTATACCTATTTGATCGAGTCCATGTTCAAGAATCAAATGCCTAGTGTTTGTTAGAAATGTTTCAAAACCATTAGATTAAAATTTTCATCTATTTTAAAGTCTAGCTTTTGACACCGTTTGGTCAAGAGTCCTAATGCATGCCTTGTTTGAACTGATCTTTTGATGTCACATTTAGCCAAAAGACCTAGCAACTTTTAATTTCCTAGATTAGACTGATTTGAAACACTTTGACCTTAGCATTTGGAATTTCAATTTTTAGTTCATTTACTTAATATTTTTGTGTAAGACGTATAGCGTTAGACACTTAATGTTAGCTTGTGTTATCACAAATATTTGCATAAACCTTTTGATCCTTTTGACGAATCTAGACCAAGTTTTAACATCAGCTTTTAGGCTCTGAGTTTATATAACTCTCTTCCCTTTCTATTAAAAAAACATTTACTATGGATCCCAACATGTATTCCTACACTCATACTGGACTCATGTACAATTCAAAGATTAGTAATGTGGTTGTACATGAAGAAATGGTGCAATACCCCTACGTAGATACTATTGCTTATGAGATGGATCCCTATCCCCCTTATAATACTCAATTAGGGGCACAAAGCCAAGATCCATTAGATAACTATTTGGTTAATACACCACCTTATTTAGAATAAGACAAATAATAAATCACACAATACCTAGCTATAATACTCACAATTGATAAACCAGTTCCTCAACAATCATGTTCTACTAATATTCCTTCCATGTATGATCCATTTTTGTTTGAGCATCATTTGTTGGAGAAAAAAGTTGAGATTTTTGTTCAAGCCATAAAGGTAAGGGCCAAGTTTTCAGCATACTTCCCCCATGAGAATTTACCAAGCCTAGTAAGAATGCCCCACAACATAATTTATGATCAACAAGATTCTTCTAGTAATCCTTTGGCTCCAGTCCAAATAACATATTAGGACCCTAATATGCCTAATAAAGGCAAAAACATCATGGAAGATCACTTTAACCAAATGTAGACAACATATCAAGCCTACCTGAATCTAGCATGTAACTTTAATCAGATGATCATGGTGAATAAACCTCTTATTGACTTAGTTACTTCAACAAGAGTGTTGATAGAGTTAATTGGTTAAGACAATCAGAATTTAAACCCAATCACATAAAACACTTTAGTAGATAGCTTGTTGCATATGCCAATTATTGAAGAAGTGTCTTTTACTTTATGTAAAATAATGAGCAAAATTTAGTAGATAATGTGCAAGTAACATCTAATCCAAATCAAAGTGGTACTAACACACAAATAACTAGTTAATAAAATGTGCCTAGTTAACACTGTAAGTGATTCTCCAAATCAGGGAGTAGGAGTTTATACATCCCAACCTCAACCAATTGCTTTATCAAGTGTACAACCAACAAGAACATGCAATCAACCAGCAACTAGTGCAAAGCCTCAACAATAGAATGTGATGAATCCTACTCCTCAACAAATGATGAGTAGTATTTCATAACAATAGGTACAATCTAGTGTACCAACACAATAGAGGCCAAATGTATTGCCACCTCAATAAAGGGTAATTAATGTTCCACCTTGTTAGGTAGTGACAAACATACCTCTTTATTCATAGGATATTGTACTAATATAAAACCAAATGATGGCTAGCTAACAACATGTCAATATTGGTCAGCTATAGATGCTGAATCTTCAACATGCTTTCGCTTCCCAAAAAAGATTTTTGCAACAAGGTGGTTCTCATTTTTCTCAAGTACCTACTAGATAACAATCAGTTCAAAATGTGCCACAAGTTTAGAGATAGAGTCTTGGTCCACAAGTTCCCACTCAACATCAAGGTTTGATTAGTCGACATCATGTCCCTTTCCAACCACAACAGGCACAATATAGTTATATCCCTCCATCCTAACCACAAAATCCTCCAAGTCAAAACTTTATAGCCAACCCAAACCAAAATATCACACAACTAAATGTGCAATTTTAAGTACATCCTAATCTATATATGCATACTCTTGGTCCATTTCCAAACCAAACCAATGTACCACAACAAATATCTCCATCATACCCTAGTCAAAGTGTATCACTTATGACCTCCCAACCATGTACCTAAACCAATATTATCCCTCAAACCAATGTTCCTTCTAGTTTCTTATCCCAAGAATTGCAATAGATGAAGGATGTAATTGCTACCATTTAGGCTAAGAAATAGACTAAAAAGTTTAATTTGGATGACATGTGTTCTTATCCATTCAACGTGGAGTACTTGTAGATACCATTTATTCTAGGATACGAACCACTAAGATTTGACTAATATAAAAGGAAAGTTGACCCTAGGGCCCATTTAAATGAGTTATTTATTGCATGTCAACTAGTGGCATATAGTGATATATACCTTTTGTTGTTGTTTCCAAGGAGCTTGGCTAGACAATCCTCGGAGTGGTTTTTAAAGATGCTCAAGAATTGAATAACTCATTTTGATGATCTTTCTGATAAGTTTATGTAGCACTTTTCCTATAATCTCAAATATGATATTTCATTGGTTGACTTGACATAAGCAAAACAAAAATTTAGTGAGAGTTTTGCAATTTATCTATAATGATGGAAAACCCTTGTAAGCTGATTCACCCATAGTTTGCTAGAAAATAATTAGCCACTGTGTTTACCAAAAATTTGCATAGTGAGATAGCTTATCATCTTGAACTACAATGTACATATACTTTCAAGGAGATCATTGACAAAGGCTTGTTGATTGAGCAAGATATTATTAATAAAGGGATCATCAAGCTTACTTCAACTAATCAAAATTAAGGTATCAATAAGGGAAGTGGCTAAAACCAACATCGAATGTAAGCGTAAGCGTCACAACTAGTATAGGTCAATAATCAAGATAGACAAAAGCAATTTAATTGTAATAGGAATGTTGTGGGTAATGGAGTAACTGAGTCACGTCATGTCCAAATAGTGAAAACATCATCTACACCACCTTTTCATCTTATTCCTACCCAACAACCTCTCCAACCAATGCCACAAGCACAATAACCAAGACCTATGCAACAAATACAATAACCTTTACCATTACAAACCTCTCCTCTAAGGAGAACTATGCCTATAGATAATTTATTTAATGACCTAATAAAACCTATTAGGTATATATTTCATAAACTTTCCACTGCTAATCTGATTAGTTGGACTATACCAAAACATTATCTACAAGGCATTCCTTATCCTCATTGGTACCATGAAAATGAAATCTGTTAATATCATCGGGTCAATGGCATAATCTATGAGGATGTGTGCAAATAAAGCATTTGATTGAGAATATATTGGAGAATGGGGAGATAACATTAGATAATGGTGCTTCCACCTCCAATCAAACTCTTGAGATTTATCAAAACCCCTTTCCCCAACATAACACACACATCAACATAACAATCAACAACAACACTGATCAGTGAAAAAAAAAATCAATAGTATCAAAATCAAAGGCTGAACTAGAAGAACCAATAGAATCAACAACAAAACCCACAACACCATAATAATTGACAAAATCAAGGTTAGAATGATAACAACCAACAAACCTACCATGAAATTGCACATGACTACAATAGGGTTGTAGGTTATATTGTAGGGGTAGTGTTAATACCATTTCCATTAATCATAGACTAAGCACTAATCAACCTAAACCATTGTTAAATAATACCATTCAACCAAATTACATGGATAATCCTTATTTGACCTAGGACTACACATAGGTGAACTAGAAAATCATGACTTCCACTTTTGGACCTTATACCAATAACTCACCCTTACCATGTGACCACATACAAGTGTACTAATAACTAAGACTTGTCTTATCTGGTTCCACACCATTCCCAATATTTCTTAGCAATTATAGTCTAGCATCTAATATCAATTGTGAAATCATAAATTTAAGGTCAAAGATTACTATCCTAAGTCCATAACTATCTACCACTTTGCCTGTTATCCAACGAACTATTCAGCCTCAGGATAAACCATTCACCATTGACCAAGACAAGAAGTTTGATATTGTGGAATAATTAAAAAAGACACTAGCACAAATTTCTATTTTAGATTTGCTATGAACATCAACAATCCATAAGAAAATTTTGAATGAGTTTTTAACCCAATCCACTATTACCAGTGACATATCACTTGATAAATTTCAATCTTTGGTTGGACACCTAGCTCCAGCCCAACAAGTCACATTCATCCAAAGCGATATGTCTTCCTTTGGCCCGCTCTATAATAATCCATTATACATAGAAGTTTATATAAAGTGGCATAAAGTGAAATGTGTCCTTATATATAATGGATTAGGTCTCAACATAGTGTCTCTAAAGCTCATCAATCTTCTTGGATACACAATGGCAGATCTTGAGCTAGAAATGATAACTATCAAATCCTATGATAATCAGGAAAGAGAATCATAAGGCACCATTAGCTTACCAGTTATCATTAGGCCTTTGACCCATGATACACTTTTCCATGTGCTTGATCTTGAGTTTTCATATAATATGCTTTTAGGTAGGCCTTGGTTACATGAGATTCGTGTAGTCCCGTCAACACTACACCAATGTATCAAGTTCTCCCACTCAAGGATGGAAGTGAGTATTCTAGGAGATTTACACCCATATGAACATTGCAAACATCTTGAGGCCAAATTTCAAATCTATAATTACCAATACAACATGAATTCAAGTTCTAAGTAGGATAAAGGAAGGGCCATACTTATTAATCCTCCATAGGATAATTACATAGATCCTAATACCTTAGATTCCCTTTCCCACATACTAACTCTTAAAGCTTCTAATCATTTCACCATTTTAGATAATGGCCAAAGGGAGTATGTGACCCATGATACCTTCCATATTTCCAATCTTCCTTAGAATATAAAGACCTTTGGGTGACCTAAAAATAACCCACACATGCATTAGCAATAAAAAAACAAAGATAAGGGACCTATCATGTTTGTACCAACATTTGGCCTAGAACCAGACCCTTTTGAAGGGGACAAATCATGGTTTTACAATGACAACCAATCTAATTTATATAAAAGTGGGAAGTATTCTATTCCTAATAGGATCATGGAGCATCAAGATTATGAAGGAAGTGGCCTCGAACTAAATCAACAAAGAACCATTGAACCAATTTCCACGACTAAGTAAAAAAGACCCTATGGATTGGGATTTAAACCACATGGGAGTGACTCCACATATCTTATTTGAGTTATATCACTGGGGGCTATTTATGATGATGTTGACAATGAAGCAGAGTTTGATCACAACCTCAGTTTTGATAACCTAGCTGAGACTAACTTGTTTGATAACAATGCCATATGTACTCTTACCCCAATCATTCATCACAACCTATTGAAATTACACTATCCCCAACTGATAGATTGGGTCCAACAAGAATCTAGTTTACCAGTTGATGAGTTTCAAAATGATGAGGCATTTTATGATTTTATGGACCTTAGAGACAATGTTCCATTAGGAGATCATAAATCAAGATTCTCAATTACATTGGATTCCGAAGCCTATTTTGGAGAGTAGGTAAACACCCTTAGCCAAAAACAAATAAATAAAACATTGAGGT
This sequence comes from Torreya grandis, assembly GCA_037957365.1. NCBI lineage: Eukaryota > Viridiplantae > Streptophyta > Pinopsida > Cupressales > Taxaceae > Torreya > Torreya grandis. Next base: position 2,138,170 of record JARHVA010002580.1, on the reverse strand, counting down.
CCCAAAGTGAAAACCTCTTTGAGGTACTTTCTGACTAGTGAAAAAGTAAAGATAAAAGCTAGTCTAGTGGTGAAAACCTATTTCAGGCACCATTAGATGGGGGTGTTCATTCTTCTTCAAATTTAGACCAAGAAACCACCAATAATGAACTTGCCTATAGATTTGAGTTTAATTTTGCATAGCAAAAAGTATTTGATAAAAAATTTCAATAATTTTCAATTGTTTTTATCACATGGATAGATCTCCCATTAGGGGACTCAGATTCATCATGCCTAGGAGACATTGAAGAGCAAGTACTAATATAGTACCTTGATATAGTAGTCTAACAGTTCAAGTCTTTGCATACTATCCTAGAAGATAGTTCAACCCTTATAGTCAAATATATAATAGAGGTAAACATCAAGACTCCATTAGACCCAAAATGTATAAAATTAGGCATGTCCCTCATTGAAGAGGAATGTGAAGTATTTAAAGCTCTGTTGAGAGAATTTGTAGATATTTTTGCTTGGACTTATTTTGACATGTCAGGTTTGGATCTTGCCTTGGTTCTACACCACCTTGTGGTCAATCCTGATTCTAAACTGGTGAAACAAAAGCTGCGTAAGATGCATCCTTGCATTGATATATTGGTAAAGAAAGAGTTGGAAAAACTCTCAGAAGCAAGATGTATCTGATCCATTGACTACTCAAAATGGATATCTAATGTTGTACCTGTTAGTAAAAAGCCTAAAGGAATCAAAATCTATACTAATTTTTGAGACATAAACAAAGCTTTTCCTAAGGATGAATTTCCATTGCCTAATATTGAAATGATCATTGACTCCACAATGGGTTATGAAATTCTTTCACTCATGGATGGATTTTCAGAATACAACCAGATTAGAATAACACCAGAAGACCAACATAAAACAACATTCACCACTCCATGGGGAATATTTTGTTATCAGGTAATGCCATTTGGTCTTAAGAATGTTGGAGCTACATATCAAAGGGCCATGGCTATCATATTCCATGATATGATTCATAATATTGTTGAAGACTATGTCGATGACATATTAGGAAAATCCAAGACTAGGGTTGACCATCCAGTATTGCTAAATAGGATATTTGAAATATTATGAGAGTATAAAGTTAGACTCAATCCAAAGAAATGTTTGTTTGGAGTAACCTCAATAAATTTAATTGGATTCATTGTGTCTTGTAGGGGCACTGAATTCAATCTAGCCAAATCCCATGTTATAATCAAGTTGCTACCACCAACCAATTTGAAGTAACTCCATAGTTTGTAAGGTAAGATCCAATCAATCTGATGCTTCATCTCTCAGTTAGTAGCCAAGTGTCATCTATTTACACATATTATGAATAAGAGAGTTTCATTTCATGAGGATGACCACTGAAAAATGTAGAAACCTAAATTTGGCCACCGATGACCTCAAATCAAGGTTTTGGCCAATTTCCACCCAAAATGCACAATTTGGTCTAAAAACACTAAAACATGCTAAATGAGTTGAAAGTGATAGATTTAGATGCCAATTTTGGCCAGGGTATCCCTAAATGGGGTAATGTAATTTATGGGCCAGTTAACTTTGATCAGTTCATTTCGAGCCAAAATGCCAAATTTGTACCTGGGTGCTCTGGATTGCTCTTCCCTATCAAATCTCTTACACAAGACATGTGCCTTTGTTATTTATTGTTGGAAACATCCTAAATTGGAATATGGTTCTAATGTATCTGACATCACCTTTCAAATCTAATCTAATAAAATTTTAGACCATAACAAGACATTCTGATCAATTTGTGCACAAAGTGTTTAAACATGCTTAAGAGATAATTAACCCAAATCAAGGCCTAATTAATAATTTCATGGAAACTTGTTGAATACTTATTTTTATAAATGAATATTGAATATCTACATCATCAAGTGACCTCATTCTTGGGAAGACATCCCTAGGCCATAAATGCCATAAATATCAAGATTCATGCCCTCCATGCCTCATCAATGCCTTCCATGCCTCTTAATTTCCCCTTATTCCAATGTCATGATGAGGATAATTACAAAATTAATTCTAAAAATTGAATTTATCCTCAACCACACATCTCAATCTTGAGATGGATAGTTCAAGTTGATTATAATCAAATAAAAAAATCTATAAATAGAGAGGCCAAAAACATCATTTTAAAGCTATTTTGGTGCAAAGTTATTATGCTCAAATATCTTCAAAATCAATTAAAATTAGTGTTACCATGCCAAATTAAAGCCAAGATACAAGCCAAATGTGCCAAGGAGAGATGGAGGTAGCCAAGCTTCCATTGCCAAGGACTTCATGAGAATAAGCTGAACAAGCCATCACTACAAAGGCATTTAAAGCATCCAAGGAAGGTGAACAAATTCTTGTGTTTTATTCCTTACTTTTTGGTTGTGTTTGTCATTTTTTTTGGTAACTAATATCTCCTTAGTGTCTAGGCATAGAGATGTTATGCTATTAGTCTATTTATTTCATTTTGTTTGTAATTTTGGAACTAACACCATACTAACCCTCTTCTCTTGAGTCAAATTCCTAGATCACATAATAGCACACCCAGTGGGACTAGATGCATCTCACACTTGAATAAGACCATTTTTCAACTCTAAAATATATTTTTGGGCTCTTAAAACTCTTATAAATTGATTTTCTAACCTTATTTTGCCATTTGTTGTTTGTCATAGTTTTACACAGTAACCAACGTCAGGAACTAATACTGACATCGATTGAATATCTTAACTAATGTTAGTTATGAAGACTGGCATCAGTTATATATCTATCAAGATGGTCACAGTGGTATAACTAATGTCAGCAAGATAACCAACATTGATTAGCCAAAGTCACCATCATCGGTGGTAATAACCGATGTCAGTCACTGTGTTTTTCTTAAAATATAGACTTGAGAGCTACTTTTCTAAATTTCATTATTTCAAATCAAAAAAATAATCAAATCTAAAGGACATGATAACATTTTTACTACAGGGCCAAGCTTGATATTTGATCAAAACATGTTTAAATCACCTTTTCATGCTTAAAAATCAATTAGGAACCTTATTTTGATGTTTAACAAAGAATTTAGATGCTTAAATGAATGTTTTAAAAGTTTGTAACTAAGACCAAGGGGTCAAATGAACACTACCAAATCTTTTGTTTTGGGTTTAAAATTGAACACACTTGTCAATTCTTGTTTGCAATAGTTTTTTAATCAAAGTTTTGTTTGGAAAAAAGAGGAATATTACGTGTATGCTCTTCCATTTGTCTCCATAAGAAACCCTTAGAATAAAAAATGCCATTCCTATTACAAGGAACCTAGTCCAAAGCTTAGAAATAAAGTCATCTAAAGCACTCCCCAAAAACTCGTCAAAGTTTGGGTGACCTTGAAAATGACCCTAAAGTCTTTCTACTTTCATGCTTTATTTATTTTTATGTATCTTGGCTTGCAAGGGGGACTTCATCACCTCCCTTAAGTTCTTTAGGGAAGCTTTGACCTGGGTTTTCACCTCCCGACATTGACTTCATTTGGTTCCTTTGGAGTTGCACACAGGACATAGTAGTGCTTTGGACATCGTACTACACTGAGCGAACAATAATATGTAGTGGTTGCAAAAAATACTAGACCTTTTTGTAATAATCCAAGTAATATGGACCCAAAATCCATGCTTTAATTTTGCATTGTTTGGCATGAAAGTCATTGTGCAATTGATTCCCCTAGATCATTTAGAAACTTGTTAGATCTTAGACAAATCCCCACTTGTTGCAGAAGTATTATTGGTGTAAGGTGAACCTCAAGGTCCATGTCACAGTATTATCATTTAAGAGAAGGGGGGTGTAAAAAACCTACTATATAATGCACATTTACTTTTGGATGAACACTTAAAATCCTCTTAAATGATGTATATTGATGGATTCCAACAATACTAAGCAACCTTGTTAGTTTAAGATCTAAGGGTGATTAATTAGTTGGTCTTGTCCTAGATTAAAGTCTTGTTTGAAGTCAAAAACTTGGTGTAAACAAACAATCTAAAACCAAACACATAGTCCAAATTTTCCTTTGAACAAAGAGGCATTATGCTACCTGTGTGAGATCATCAAATTGCCTTGTTCAAAAGTTCATCAAAAGCTTGAGAGTCATATCCTCCACTTTGGTGTAGTTATTTTGCCTAATTGAGTCTAGAACTTTACCAAAGTTGTTTAAGTCCTTCACTTATAATTTAAATTCAAAATTACACCTTTACAAGTTCATAGGGTTGATTTGTTAAGTGGCTTTGCCATTTGCTCTAAACTTAAGAGAACTTAGGTTTAATTTCTAATTTGGGTTGAAGGCCATTTGAGACTCATAATCACTATCATCAATCGATATACTTAAGCTATTTTGTGCTAAACACTTTCACTTTGAGTCTATACACCATAACATTTTGAGTCAAGAAAGGTAGTGTTATGCTTTCAAAATTGTGAGAAAATGTCTTTGCCTTAGAGAGTTTTGGAAGAAACTTTTTTGTCATACTTTTAGGGTAGTATAGCATTGTTACACTACCCAAAACATTTCAAATATTATTTTATAGACCCTCTTACATAGAATTCCAAATTTTTTCCTACGTTTTCAGACCAATCCAAGTGTACTTTTGTGATCCTTTGTCTAAAGCACAGTTATATTTTTCACCTTTATCTAGCTTGTTTGTCAAAAGAACCAAGTTTTATACCATTATTTATGAAAAAATAAACTATTACTAAAGTGCCTTTTGTTTCATACCTCATACCTAGTTGATCAAGTTCATAACCAAGAATCAAATGCCTAGTGTTTATTAGAAGTGGTTCAAATCTATTAGATTAAACCTTTCATCTATTTTCAAAGTCTAGCTTTTGATGCCATTTGGATAAGAGTCTTAGCACATGCCTTATTTGAGCCTAGATTTTAACATCAAGTTTGGCCAAAAGACCTAGCAAATTTTAAATTCCTAGAGTAGATTGATATGAAACACTTTGACCTTAGAGTTTGGCATTTTGATTTTTGATCCATTTACTTGCTCATCTTTGTGTGAATAGTGAAATGTTAGATACTTTGGGCTAGCTTGTTTCCTCACAAATATTTCCATAAACTTTTTTATCCTTTTGAAAAATCTAGACCAAGTTAAAACATCATCTGTTTTAGATTCTATCCTTTTTAAGAGTTTGTAGAACTCTTTGACTTTTTATTGCAAAACATTGACTATGGATCCCAACATATATTCCTATACTCATAGTGGACTCATGTACAATCCAAGGATTAGTAATGTAGTTACGTAGGAAGAAATGGTGCAAAACCCCTATGTGGATAATATTACTTATGAAATGGATTATTATCCCTCATGTAATACTCAATTAGGGACACAAAGCCAAGATCTATTGGCTAACTATCTGGTTAACACACCCCTTATTCAAAACAAGACCAAGAACAAACCACACAATACCTAGCTAAAATACCCATAGTGGATGAGACAATATTTCAACAGTCATATTCTACTAATATGGCTTCCATGTATGATCCATTTTTGTTTGAGCAATACTTTTTAGAGAACAAAGATGAGATTCTGGTTAGAGCCATAGAGGTAGGGGCCAAGTTTCTAGCAGACTTCCCTCATAAAAATTTTCCAAGTCTAGTAAGAGTGCCTCATAATATCATTTAGGATCAACAAGATTATTGCATTAATCCTATGGCTCTAGTCCAAATAATGTATTAAGACCCCAATATATCCAGTCAAGTCAAAAACATCATGGAAGATCACTTTAACCAAATGCATACAACATATCAAACCTATCTGAATTTAGCACATGATTTCAATCAGATGAACATGGTGAGTAAGCCTCTTATTGACGTAGTTACTTCAACAAGAGTGTTGATAGAGTTAACTAGATAAGAGAATCTAATTTATAACCCATTCGTATAAACCAATTCAATAAATAACTTGATGCATGTGTCCGTTATTGATGAAGTGTCTTTAGCCTCTACACTGAATAGTGAGCCAAATGTAGTGGATAATGTGTAAACAACATCTAATCTTGATCAAAGTGGTACTAATGCATTAAAAACTATACAAAAATATGTGCTTATAGTTGATCCCTGAGTAGATCATCATACTAGGGGATAGAGGTTTTTACACCCCAGCCTCAACTAGCTACTTCCTCAAGTGTACAACCTATGAGATTAGGTAATCAAATAATGGCCAATGTCATGCCTCAATGACAGAATGTGATGAATCCTATTCCACCTCATTAATAGTGAGTATTATTCAAAAAAATTAGGTACAATCTAATGTATCAATGCAATAGAGGACAAATACATTACCACCTCAATCAGGTGCAACTAATGTTCTACCTCGCCAAGTAATGATGAACATACCTTTCCAATTGTAGACTAATATGTCAATTCAAAACCAAGTAGTGACTAGTCAATAACATGTAAATATTGGTCAGTGACAAATGTTGAATCTACAACCTATTTTCACTTCTCCATAGGGATTCATGCAACAAGGAGGTCCCCATGTTTTTTTAGTACCTACTAGACAATCATTGGTTCAAAATGTGCCACAAAGTCAGAGACAGGGTCTTGTTCCACAAGTTCCCACTCCACATCAAGGTTTGATTAGTCATCATCATGTCCCTTTTCAACCATAAGAGGCATAATATATTTATATCCCTCCATCCCAACCATAAAATCCTCCAAGTCAAACCTTTATCACCAACCCAAACTAGAATATTGAGTAACCAATTATGTAATTTCAAGTACATCCAAATCCATATATGCATATTACTGGTCCATTCCCCAACCAAACCAATATACTCCAACAGGTATCTCCATCACACCCTAGTCAAAGTGTCCCACTTGTGACCTCCCTACCATCTACCCAAACTAATATTCTCCCTCAAACTGATGTCCCTTCTAGTTTTCTATCCCAAGGATTGCAATAGATGAAAGATGTAATTGCTACCATTCAAGCTGGGAAGCAAAATAAAAAGTTCAAATTGGATGATGTGTGTTCCTATCCATATAACATGGAGTATTTATAGATACCATTTACTCCAGGATATGAACCACTAAAATTCAATAAATACAAAGCGAAAGGTGACATTAAGGCTCATTTGACCAAATTCTTTGTTGCATGTCAATTGGTGGAATATAGTGACATATACCTTTCACTATTATTTATAAAGAGCTTGGATATACAAGCCTTGGAGTGGTTTTCAAAGCTACCCAAGAATTCAGTAACAGACTTTGATGATCTTTCTGATAAATTTGTGAAACACTTTTCCTATAGTCTTGAGCATGAGATTTCATTAGTGGACTTAACACCAGTAAAGTAAAAAGATGGTGAGAGTTTTGCAAGTTATTTATAGTGATGGAGAGCCCTTGTAAGCCATTTCACCCATAGTTTACCAGATAAATAATTAGCCACTATGTTTACTAAAAATTTGCATAGTTAGATAGCTTACCATCTAGAACTATAATCTGCATATATGTTCAAACAGATCATTGATAAAGGTTTGTTGATGGAGTGGGAACTCATCAATAAAGGAGTCATCAAGCTTAATTCAAATTTTGAAAATCAAGGTACCAATTAGGAAAATGAACAAAAACAACATCCTATTCTAATGCAAGCAACACAACCAACACAGAGCAATAACCAAGAAAGACCAAAGCAATTCAATCATAATAGGAATGTTATGGGAAATGGAGTAACTGAATCTTTCCATGTCCAAATAGTGCTAACATAATCTACACCACCTTTTCTTCTTAATCCTACCTAGAAACCTCTCCAACCAATACTATAAGCACAAAAACCAAAACATGCACAATAGCCTTTACCATTGCAAACCCCTCATCCTAAGAGAACTGTGCTTGTACAATGTGTCTTTAGTGACCTAGGAGAACCTATTGAGTCTGTATTTCATAAGCTTATTATCACTAATATGTTTAGTTATCCTATACCAAAGCATTATCTATAAGGCATTCCTTACCCTAATTGGTACTGTGAAACTAAATTTTGTGACTATCATCAGGTCAACAGGTATAATCTATGAAGATGTTTCCAAATCAAGCATTTAATTGAAAATATGTTAGAGAATGGGGAGATAACATTGGATAATGGTGATTCCACTTCCAATCAAACTCTTGGGATTTATCAAAACCCCTTTTTTGACATAATAATTAGCAATAATAAAATAATTAGCAACAACAACAAGGACCAGTGCAACAATAAAATCAATAATATCAAAATCAAAGGCCAAACTAGCAAAATCAACAAAATCAGTAGCAAAACCCACAATGATAGAATAATGGACAAAACCAAGGTCAGAATAGTAGCAACCAACAAACCTACCATGTAGTTGCATATGATTACAATAGGGTTGTAGGCCATATTATAGGGGGTAGTGTTAATACCATCTCCATTAATCCTAGACCAAGCACTAATCAGCCTAGACCATTGCTAAATAACAATATGCAACCAAATTACATGGATAATCCTTCTTTGACTTGGGAGTGCATATAAGCAAACCAATAAACTAGGACTTCCTCTTTTAGACCTGATATCGATAACTCAACCTTGCCATATGACCACATGCAAGTGCACTAGCAACTGAGACTTGTCATATCTGGTCCCACACCATTTCCAACATCAGTTAGCAATAATGGTCTAATATTTAATCTTGATTGTGTATTCACAACTTAGAGGTCAAATATTACTATCCCAGACCCACAACCATCTACCACTTTGCCTATCATCCAACTAACCATTCAACCTCAGAATAAACCATTCACTACTGACTAAGACAAGAAGTTTGATATTTTGGAATAATTGTAGAAGACACCAACACAAATTTATATTTGAGATTTATTGTAAATGTCAATAATTCACAAGAACATCTTGAATGAGTTTTTGACTCAATCCACTATTGCTAGTGACATATCCCTTGATAAATTTCAAACTTTAGTTAGACACCTAGCTCCAGCCCAACAAGTCACATTCAACCAAAGCAATATGTCTTCCCTTGGCCTGCTCCATAATAATCCATTATACATAAAATTTTGTATAATATGGCATAAAGTGAAATGTGTCCTTATAGACAATGGATCTAGGCTCAACATAGTGTCTCTAAATATCATCAAGCTTCTTGGGTACACAATGATAGATCTCCAACCAAAAATAATAACTATTAAAGCTTATGATAATCAAGAAAGAGAGTCATAAGGCACCATTAGTTTTCTAGTTATCATTTGGCCTTTAACCCATGATACACTTTGCCATGTACTTGATCTTGAGTTATCATACAACATACTTCTAGACAGGCCTTGGTTACATGAGATTGTACAGTCTCATCAATGCTGCACCAATGTATCAAGTTTCCCCACTCAAGGATCAAAGTGAATTTTTCAAGGGATTTACACTCATATGAACACTACAAACATATTGAGGCTAAATTTCAAAGATACAATTATTAGTAGGGTATGAATCTAAGTTCCAAGCAGGATAAAAGAAAGGCTATACTTATTGATCCTTCACCAGATAATTGCATAGATCCTAATACCTTGGATTCCCTTTCCCACATGTCACCCCTTGAAGCTTCCAATAATTTCACCATTTCATATAATGGAATGATAGAGTATGTGACCCATGATACATTTCATATTACCAATCTTCCTCAGAATCCAAAAATATTTGGGTGACCTAAAGTCACCCCACATATGCATTGGCAACAAAAGAGCAAAGATAAGGGACCTATCACATTTATCACAGCATCTAGCCTAGAACTGAACCTCTTAAAGGGGATGAATCATGGTTATACAATGATAACCAAGCTGATTACTATAAAAGTGCAAAGCATCTTATTCCTAATAGGATCATGGAGCATCACAATTATGAAGGAAGATGCCTCAGACCGAATCAACAAGGAACCATTAAGCCACTTTTCATGACTAAGTATGAAAGACATTATGGACTTAGATTTAAATTGCTTGGGGGTGACCCCGCATATCTTATTCAAACTCCATGACTAGCGACTAGTGATGATGATGCTGAAGCAAAGCAAAGTTTGATCATAGCCTCACCTTTGATAACCTAGCTAAAACCAACCTGTTTGATAACAATATCATTTGTACCCTTATGTTGGCCATTCATCACAACCCATTACCATTATATTATCCCCAACTGATAGATTGGGACCAATAAGAATCCATTCTATCTATTTATGAGTTCTAAAATGATGAGGCATTCTATGATTTATTAGGCCTTATAGACAACATTTTGTTGGGAGATCATAAATCAAGATTCTCAATCACATTAGATACTGCAGCCTATTTTGGAGAGTGAGTGAACACCCTTAGCCAAAAACAAAAAGATAAACATTGAGGTCCCAAAGTGAAAACCTCTTTGAGGTACTTTTTGACCAGGGAAAAAGTAAAGATAAAGGCTAGTCTAGTGGTGAAAACCCATTTTAGGCACTATTAGATGGGGGTGTTCATTCTTCTTCTAATTTAGACTAGGAGACCACCAACAATGAACTTGCCTATGGATTTGAATTCAAATTTGAGCAACAACAAGTATTTGATCAAATTCTTCAATAATTTTTGACAAATTTTGTCACATGGCTAGATCTCCCATTAGGGGACTCAGATTCATCATGCATAGGAGAATTTGAAGAGTAAGTTCTAATAGAAGACCCTGACATAATCCAATAGTTCAAGTCATTCTATACTATTATAGAAGATGGTTTGACCCTTCTAGTTGAAGATAAAATAGAGGTAAACATCGAGACTCCATCAAAATTGAAATGGATAAAATTAGGCACATCCCTCACTAAGGAGGAACATGATGTCTTTATAGCTCTGTTAAGAGAATTCGTAGATATCTTTGCATGGACTTATTCTAACATGCCAGGTTTAGACCCCACCTTGGTTCTATACCACCTTTTGTTTAATCCTAATGCCAAATTGGTAAAACAAAAGCTACATAAGATGCATCCTTACGTTGTTGTATTGGTAAAGAAAGAGTTGGAAAAACTCTTAGAAGCAGGATGTATCCGATCTATTGAATACTTAGAATAGATCTCTAATGTGGTACTTGTTAGCAAAAAATCTTGAAGGGATTAGAATTTGTACTAATTTTTGAGACATAAAAAAATCTTGTCCTAAAGATGACTTTCCCTTACCTAATATTGACATGATCATCAAATCCATGATTGATTATGAAATACTTTCACTCATAAATGGCTTTTCAGGATACAACCAAATTAGAATAACACAAAAAGACTAACATAAAACATCATTCACCACTCCATGGGGAACATTTTGTTATCAAGTGCTGCCATTTGGCCTTAATAATGATGGAACCACATATCAAAGGGACATGACTATCACATTCCATGATATGACATATGATATTGTTGAAGACTATGTTGACGACATATTAGGAAAATCCAAAACTAGGGTTGACCATCCAACAATGATACATAAGATATTTGAAAGACTATGAGAGTACAAAGTTAGACTCAATCTAAAGAAAATTTAGGCACATTACTTGGCTTCATTGTGTCTCGTAGAGGTAGTGAAGTTAATCCAGCTAAAGTCTATGCTATAACTGAGATGCCACCACCAACCAATTTAAAGAAACTCTATAATTTATAGGGTAAGATCCAATCAATCCGATGCACCATCTCTTAGTTAACAGACAAGTGCCATCCATTTACACACCTTTTGAAGAAGGGAGTTGCATTCCACTAGGATGATCACTACCAAATAGCTTTTGAACAACTCAAAGACTATCTTGTCAATCTACCTATTTTATTACCTCCTATACTAGGTAAGTCATTCTTTTTATACCTATTAGCTAATGATCATTATCTGGGGGCGCTTTTAGCTCAACATGATGACAATGGAAAGGAGAATGTTGTATACTACCTAAGTCATACCTTGGTTACATATGAACATAATTATGTACCTATTAAAAAAGCTTGTCTAGCCATGGTTTTTGCAGCTCAAAAACTACACCATTACATGTTAAATAATAAAATCATGGTCATTTCAAAAGTAGATATACTCAATTATTTACTATCTAAAATATCTTTTCAAGGTATAATGGCTAAATGGATCATGCTTCTCAGTGAGTTTGACATAGAGTATGTCAATCAAAAGACAAGTTCTTGCAGATCAACTTGTTGAAGCACCTCTCATGGACACACAACCACTCATGTTTCAACTTTTTTGATGAATCTATCATGACCATCATTGACACACCCCTTGAAGAGTAGCCTTAGAAGCTATATTTTTATGGTTCATTTACTATATATGGATTGAGTGTAAGCCTATTGTTTATTACGTCATAGGGGGATCTAATCCCTAAATCATTCAAAATCAACTTTCCTTGTATAAATAACATGACTGAGTATGAAGCACTTGTTGTAGGTCTTTGAAAAATAATGCAATGGAATATATCTCATATTCAAGTTTATGGTGATTCTCGGTTAATCATCAATCAGGTCACAGATCATTTTTAGACCAAAGATGACAAGCTAGTTCCATATAAAGCCATGGTTGACACTCTTAAACAACAAATTGCCAACATTCAGTTTGAGCAGATACCAAGGGCTAGTAGTAGAACTGTAGATGCCATGGCTACTATTGGCTCTCTAATTTGACAAACAAATAAAGCTAGAGAGTATCAATTCCTCATCGATAATTTGTTAGCACCAGCTCATGAACCTTTAATTATTGCCATGATTTGTGATATTGTTTGTCCTAATTCTATATGGTACTCAAACATTTAAAACTACCTTCATGACCAAATTCTATCACTTAATCTCTCTAAAAAACAAAACAAATCCTTCATTCATCATTTCACTTGTTATACTCTACTTGGATCCACCCTTTACCATCATAGTTTTGATGGAACTTTGCTTCGTTGTTTAACTTTGATAGAGTCTACATTAGCGTTAAGAGAAGTTCACAAAGGAGTATGTGGAGCCCATTCTAGAAGGGAAATCCTATCCAAAAATTTCTTATTTACTAGTTATTATTGGCCCATAATGGACGCATATTCCACTGCATATGTAAAAAAGTGTGACAAATGTCAATGACATGCTAATCTAATTCATGCCCCAACAAAAACTCTTAAACTAATGTTGACACCATGGCCATTTTCTACATAGGGACTTTACCTCATTGGGAAGATTAACCCCACTTCATCTGATGGCCATAAACATATCCTTACCACCACTGAATATCTCACTAAGTGGGTTGAAGCTATACCCCTCACTTACGTGACTGGAAAGAAAATTTCCAAATTCATCTTCAACCATCTCATTTTCCACTATGGTATCCCCTCTAAAATTATATCTGATAATGGAGGATCATTTAAGAATAAGGATGTAGACTAGATATATACTAAATATAACATCACACAACATTTTTCTATAACATATTACCCTCAAGGTAATGGCCAAGCTGAGGCATCGAACAAAACCATTGTCAATATTCTCAAAAATATTATTAATGATGACAGTCATGATTGGAACCTCTAGATATTCCCTACCCTTTGGGCATACCATACCAATCATCCTACCCCCACATGAGCCACTCCACACTCACTTGTTTATGGTATTGAGGCCATCCTTCCCATTGAGGTCAAATTGCCTTCACTACACATCTCTTTCAAACATGTCTTGGATGGTCATGCCTATCGAGTAGGTCACCTGTAAGAGCTATACCTACTTGATGAGAAATGCATAGCCACACTCAACAATATTCAAGCATATCAAAACTGACTCAAAGGCTACTATAATTAACATGTTAAGAATATAACATTTGAACTTGGTGATCTTATTCTTAATGAAAACCAAAAGAATACCATGACTGAGAAGAAACATAAAAAAAAATTCAAACCAAACTGGATAGGGCCTTTCATCATTACTATAGATTATGGATCAGGGGCATACATGCTTACCACACCAGAAGGAGATGAACTTTCTGAGCTAATGAATATTATTCATGTCAAGTGATACTATGCTTTAGTGGTAAGGTGTATTTTCTATGATGAACATTTTAGTTATGCCATTTATCACTATTCTTCTTTGTACATAATACCATCTTTATCCATCCTCTTCACCGTATCCATTTTCTACTTTCAACCTATCAACCCACTGTGTTCTAAATCCTAGCTTATTTGACCTTGGTTTTTACCATTCATTATGTAGCATCAAGGTATCTGATTAGTTTCATCATCTGGTTCAAGCACTTTAGATAGAGATCATATTTTGGAATAGTATGACACAAATTTTGGTAGTTAGATCCTTCGTTTGTTATTCTTTTTTACTACTGATCTTAATACTAATTATAACCGCCTTTAGGAAAATTAGTTCCTTTGATCTGTGCCATTGTGTCCTGGTTATAGCTGCTTATGTGTAAACTAGTGGCAACATTAAGCCTTGATGTACCAACTTGCCACTTCCTATGTCATACTATGCCTTTTTACCAAATGTGCCTATGTTTTTAAAATTGACTAGTACACTAGTCAAATTCCTCTACTATAAGGGTGGAACTATAGTGACTTGAGGTTCTATTCCAGGACTATGTAGGTGATGCTCAATAATTATTGAGGTCAGCTCAATCACCCTTTTCGCTGCTCTCACCATTTTATGAGTAACCTAAACCACACTCTTGCCATTTTGTGAGAAACCTAAGCCACACTCTCATCATTTTGTGAGTAACCTAAGCATAACTTCTCTCACCATTTTGTGAGCAACCTTAGTTTAAATGCTCTTGCTATTTTTGTGAGCTTGAACCATTTAGTGTCTCATTATTCTTGATTGAGTTGAGACACTTTAAAATAATTCCAAAAATATTTAAAAAATCATTAGAAAAGAAAAAAAACATTGACCACTTCTTTGCCTTAAAGATTCTAGGAACCCTTACTAAATTACAAAAAAATCACTTGTCATTTAGTTTCCACATCCTTTTTGGCCTTTTTCTCTCACGTACTTGCTATTTTGTAAGACCATTCCCTATTATTCTATCGTAACCATTCTATTTGTTTTCCTCAGTTATCACATTTTTCCCATTCCCTGGGAGAACTACATTTGGCCTAAAGTTTTTTATTGGATATTACATCTATAGAACTATGTAGGTAGCATCAACTTGCCTAGTGCATATGGAGACAACTCGACCACCCCTCCATTTTCTTCTATTCCCCCATTTTGTTCATTTGTTAAGTTGTCTCCTATTTTCTAGGGGCAATGTTTGTAAGGTTTCTATTGCATTGTTTGTTTGTTTGTTTTTGCTTATTTTATTTATTTGTTTATATGTTTGTTTGCTTTCAGCACTGTTGCCTTGATTCAATTTATGTGTGTTTATTGGGTGATTCCTTGTACACACTTACACTTTAATCCATCCAAATTCATATGTTTACATTGTCATCATGGTTTATATTATTAGTGCATTATTTTCTATTGAGTATTGGATTACGGGAGTTAGTCTTCATGCATATTTTGTCAAAGTCTTTATGGTGTTTTATCATGAAGCCTACCATCACATGATACAACAAACCTCAGCTTCAAGAAGTCTATTCAATAATGATGACATCTCTTCAAAATTGACATGCCAATTCACTCTCAATCATATCCCAAACAAAGTAATTAACCATGAAAGAATTTTAACCTTTATTAGTTCAAACGAGCATCTCCCTATTAGTAGGTTGTTCTAATTCATCATTACCCTTTGTGTTAAGTTATCACTATCCTTGGCCAAGTTTATCATGTTTTCCATAATCAGGGTCCAATGATTATAACCTCCTATGGGCAAATTATTGCACACCGTCCCACCTGCATTTCTCAATGATTATAACCACCTTTGGGCAAATCATTGTGTTGTCACCATTTTACTTTTTTTTACCTATATAAGGGAATGCTATTATCTTGTTTGTCTATCCTAACTAGGATAGCTCCATATTCTCAAAAATTATAACTACCTTTAGGCAAATCATTGTGTTATCATACCACATTACCACTATCAAGGTACAATGTTTATAACTACCTTTGGGAAAACCATTGTGCACTGTTCCACTTGCATTCTCAATGATCTTGACTAATTTTTCAATATCATTATGTTTTCACCCCATCATCTTTCCTTTCTTTGGTATCCTCATTTTGCTTCTTACCAGGGGACCATTTACCGACCTACTTGTGCCAATCATTCCCTCGAGGGGGCATCATATAGTTAGTTTATCAATGTAGTTGTAGGCATACATGACCTTTTCATTCTTTGATAATACATTACTATGCTTATAGCTTGCAACACCTTCCCAAACAGGGGAAAATTGTAGACACCTAAATTTGGCCACCAATGACTTCTAATTAAGGTTTTGGCCAATTTCCACCCAAAATGCACAATTTGGCCTAAAAACACTAAAACACGCTAAATCAGTTGAAAATGATATATTCAAGTGCCAATTTTATCTAGGGTATCCAAATGAGGTAATGCAATTTATGGGTCAGTTAACTTTGATCAGTTCATTTTGAGTCAAAATGCTAAATTTGCACCTGGGTGCTCTGGATTACTCTTCCTTATCAAATATCTTGCACAAGACATGTGCCTTTTTTATTTGTTGTTGGCAACATCCTAAATAGGAATATGATTCCAATTCATCTAACATCACCTTTTAATTCCAATCTAATCAAATTTTGGACTGATAACAAGACATTATAATCAATTTGATTAATTTGTCCACAAAGTGCTTAAACATGTTTAAGAGCTAATTAACCCAAATCAAGACCTAATTAATAATTTCATGGAAACTTGTTGAATACTTGTTTTTAGAAATGAATATTGAATATTTACATCATAAAGTGACCTCATTTCTTGGGAAGACATCCCTAGGCCATAAATGCCATAAATATCAGGATTCATACCCTCCATGCCTCTTAATTGCCCCTTCTTCTAATGTCATGATGAGGATAATTACAAACTTAATTTTAAAAATGGAATTAATCCTAAACCACACATATCAATCTTGAGATGGATGGTTCAGGTTGATTCTGATCAAATAAAAAAATCTATAAATATAGAGGCCAAGAACATCATTTTAAAGCTATTTTGGTGCAAACTTATTATGCTCAAATATCTTCAAAAGCCATTACAATTAGTGTTACCTTTCAAAATTAAAGCCAAGATATAAGACAAAGGTGTTAAAGAGAGATGGAGGTAGCCAAGCTTCCATTACCAAGGACTTCATGAGCACAAGCCGAGAAAGCCACCACTACAAAGGCATTTGGAGCATCTAAAGAAGGTGAAGGAAATCTTGTGTTTTATTCCTTACTTTTTAGTTGTGTTTGTCATTTGTTCTTGTTAACTAAGCTCTCCCTAGTGTCTAGGCCTAGAGATGTTATGCTATTAGTGTGTTTATTTCATTTTATTTTTCATTTTGGAACTAACACCATACTAAATATCCTCTCTTGATTCAAATTACTAGATCACACCAAATAGCTTTTCAACAACTCAAGGACTATTTAGTTAATATACCTATTTTGTTATCTCCTATGCTAGGCAGGTCATTTTTGTTGTATCTATCAACTATTGACAATGTCTTGGGGGCACTGTTATCTCAACATGATAACAATGGAAAAGAGCATGTAATATACTACTTAAGTCATACCTTGGTCACATATGAACACAACTATGCACCTATTGAAAAAGCTTGTCTAACCATGGTCTTTGCAGCTCAAAAACTACACCATTACATGTTGAATAATAAAACCATGGTCATTTCAAAAGTAGATACACTCAAGTATCTACTATCTAAAATAGCTTTACAAGGTAGAATGGCCAAATGAATCTTGTTTCTTAGTGAGTTTGACATAGAGTATGTCAATTAGAAGGCAATCAAAGGATAGGTCCTTACAGATCAACTTGCTGAATCACCCCTTGCAGACACAAAGCCACTCACATTTTATTTTCTTAATGAATCCATAATGACCATCATTGACACACCTATTGAGGAGCAACACTAGAATATACATTTTGATGGTTCATTTATTACACATGGATCAGGGGTATGCCTCTTATTTATTACACCATAGGGGGATCTAATCCCTAAATCATTCAAAATCAATTTTCCTTATACAAACAACATGGCCAAGTATGAAACACTTGGCATAAGATTTTGATAGGTAGTATAATGGAATATATCTCATCTAAAGGTTCATGGTAGTTATTAATTAATAATCAATCAAATCACATACCATTTTTAGACCAAAGATGACAAGTTGGTTTCATATAAGGCTATGGTCGACACTCTCAAGCAATAAATTACTGACATTCAGTTTGAGCATATACCAAGGGCTGGTAATAGAATTGTAGATGCCATAAATAGTATTGGCTCTCTAATTTGACAAACAAATAAATTTAGAGACTATCAGTTCCTTGTTGAGAATTTATTTGTACCAACTCATGAACCTTCAATCGTTGCAATGATTTATGATATTGTTGGTCCTAATTCTATCTAGTACTTAGACCTTTATAACTACCTTCATGACCAAGTTCTACCACCTAACCTATCTCAAAAACAAACCAAAGCCTTTATTCATCATTCCACTTGTTATATTCTACTTGGATCCACCCTTTACCACCATAGTTTAGATGGAACTCTACTTCATTATTTAATTTTGGCAGAGTCTACACTAGCATTAAGAAAAGTTCATGAAAGAGTACATATAGCTCATTCTAACAGGGCAATCCTATCTAAAAATATCTTATGTACTAGTTATTATTGGCCCATAATGGACATAGATGTATCTACATATATAAAGAAGTGTGACAAATGTCAATGGCATGCTAATTTGATTTATGCCCCAACACAAACTCTAAAACTGATGCTGACACCATGGCCATTTACGACATAGGGTGTCGACCTAATTGGGAAAATCAAATCCACTTCATCTAATGGCCATAAGCATATCCTTATCACCACCAAATATTTTTCTAAGTGGGTTAAAGCTATACCCCTCACTTACATGACTGGAAAGCAAATTTGTAAGTTCATCTTCAACCATCTCATTTTCCGCTATGGTATCCCTTCTGAAATTATATCTGATAATAGAGGATCATTCAAGAATAAGGATGTTGATAAGTTTTGTACTGAATACAACATCACATAACATTTTTCTATGGCATATTACCCTCAAGATAATGACTAGGCTGAAGCATCAAATAAAACAATTATCAATATTATCAAAAAGATTGTCAATGATGTCAGTTGTGATTGGCACCTATAAATACTCCTTACCCATTGGGCATATCATAATAATCATCATACCCCCATAATAACCACTCCATATTCACTTGTTTATGGTATAAAAGCTATCCTTCCCATTGAGGTCGAGTTGCATTCACTATGCATATCTTTCAAGCATGTCCTATATGATCATGACTATCGATTAGCTCACCTGTAAGAGCTAGATCTATTTGATGAAACATGCATAACTATGCTCAATAATCTTCAAGCATATCAGAATTAACTTAAAGGTCACTACAATTGAGGTGTCAAGTATAAAACATTTGAACTTGGTGATCTTGTTCTTAGAAAAAATCAAAAGAATACCATGGCTAAGAAGAAGCATAAATTTAAATTCAAACCAAACTAGATAGGACCTTTCATCATTACTATAGATTATGGATCAGGAGCATATAGGCTTACCACCTTAGATGGAGATGAACTTCATAAATTGATGAATATTATTCACCTCAAGCGGTATTGCGCTTGAGTGCTAAGGTGTATTATCTATAAGGACCATTTCAGTGGTGCCATTTTATCACTATTCTTATTTTGTATAAATATCATTCTTATTCATCCTATTAGCCTTATTAATTTTACCATTCTGTTCTATTGACTAGACGAGTTCTAAAGGCTAGCCCATTTGACCTTGGTTTTTACCATTCATTATGCATTTTTAGCACCAAAGAATTTGATCAGTTTGATTAGTTGTTTCAATTACTTCAAATAGAGATCATATTTTGGAGCAATATGATAAAAGTTTCAGTAGTTTCATCCTTCATTTATTATTCCTTTCTTATCACCGATCTTGCTACTAATTATAACTGCCTTTGGGAAAATTAGTACCATTGATCTATGAAGTCGTGTCATAATTATAACCACCTATGGGAAAACTAGGGGAAACATTTGTTTATTAAGTCTTGGCATACCAACTTGCCACTTCCTATGCCATATTATGCCTTTTTACCACCTATGTTTATTTTATTTGAATTGACTACTACACTAGTCAAATTCTTCCATTATAGGGCAGAACTACAGTGACTTGAGGTCCTACTCTAGGACTATGTAGCTAGTGCTCGATACTTGTTGAGGTTAGCTCAATCACCCTTTATATCACGCTCTCACTATTTTATGAGCACCCTAAGTTTGATATCTCTTGCCATTTTATGAGCAACTTAAGTTTGAACACTCTCACCATTTTGCAAATAACCTAAGTTTGAACACTCTCATTTTTTGTGAGTAACCTAAATTTGAATGCTCTCACTATTTTCTGAGCAACCTAAGTTTGAATGCTCTCACCATTTTTTGAGATTGAATCATTTAGTGTCTCATCATTTTTCATCGAGTTGAGATACTTCAAAAATTCAAAAAACATTTGTAAAACTGGTATAAAATAACAAAAACACTGACCACTTCTTTGCCTTAAGGATTCTAGGAACCCTTACTAAGTTTCAAGAAAATCACTTATTTCTTAGTTTCCCCATCTTTTTTGGCCTTTATCTCTCACACAATTTCCATTTTATGAGACCATTCCTATTCTTTTATCACATCTATTGTGTTTGTTTTCATCAGTTATCACATTCTTCCCATTCCCTAGGAGAACTACATTTGGCCTAAAGTTTTTGATTGGATATTACATCTATAGAACTATGTAGGCAGTGTCTACTTGCTTAGTGCATATGGATACAACTTGACCACCCCCTTCATTTTCTTCTATTCCCCATTTTATTTGTTTGTTAAGTTATCACCTTTTTTCTAGGGGCAATATTTGTATGGTTTCTATTGCATTGTTTGTTTGTTTGTCTGCCTGTTTGTTTATTTTTAGCACTGTTGCCTTGATTCAGTTTATGTGTGTTCATTAAGTGATTCCTTTCCCACACTTATACTCGAATCCATTTATATTAATAATTTTACATTGTCATCATGGTTTCTATCATTGATGCATTATTTTCTATTGAGTATTGGATTGCGGGAGTTAGTGATTATGCATATTTTGGCCAAGTCTTCATGATGTTATACCATGATGCCTATCGACACATGATACAACAAACCTTAGCTTCAATAATTCTATTCAAAAATGGTGGCATCAACATATCTTCATCACTGACATCCTGATTCAATCCCAATCATATCCAAAATAGAGTAGTTAACCATGAAAGAATTTCAAACTTTATTAGTTTAGATGAGCATATCCCTAATAATAAGTTATTCCAATTCATCATTAACCTTTATATTAAGTTATCATCATCCTTGACCAAGTTTTTCAAGTTTTCCATAATTGGGGTCCAATGATTATAATTGCCTATGGCAAAACATTGCACACTGTCCCACCTGCATTTCTCAATGATTATAACCACCTTTGGGCAAATCATTGTGTTCTCACCACTTTGATTTTTCTACCCATATAGGGGCATGTTGCTATTTTATTTGTCTATTCTAACTAGGGTAGCTCCATCTTCTCCATGATTATAATTGCCTTTGGGAAAATCATTATGTTATCATACCACATTACTACTATCAGTGTACAATACTTATAACTACCTTTGGGAAAACCATTGTACATCATCACACTTGCATTCTCAGTGATTTTGACTGATTTTTCAATATCATTGTGTTTTTAACCCATCATCTTTCCTTTCTTTGGTCTCCTCATTTTATTTCTTATCAAGGGATCATTTGTTGACGTACTTATGCCAACCATTCCCTTGAGGGGGCACCATACAATTAGTTTATCATCTTCTTTTTGGCATACAAAAGCCTTTTCTCATTATTTTCAAAGACATTTATTTGCCTATGGTTTGAAACATCTTCCCAAATAGGGGAAAATTATAGACACCTAAATCTAGCCACTAATGACCTCGAAGTAGGCTTTTGACCAATTTCCACCTAAAGTGCATAATTTGGCATAAAAACACTAAAACATGCTAAATGATGTGAAACTGACATATTCAATTGCCAATTTTGGCTAGTGTATCACTAAATTGGACAATGAAATTTATGGGCTAGCTAACTTTGATCAATTCATTTTGAGTCAAAATGCCAATTTTGCACTTGGGTTCTCTGGATTGCTCTTTTCTGTAAAATATCTTACATGAGACATGTGCCTTTATTATTTTGTGTTGAAAACATCCTAAATGGGATAATGAATCTAACACATTGGACATTGACTTCTAATTCTAATCCAGTCAAATTTTGGACCAATAACAAGGCATTTTGATCAATTTGAGTAATTTGTGCATAAAGTACTTAATCATGCTTAAGAGCTAATAAAACCAAACTAGAGCCTAATTAATAATTCCATGAAAACTTGTTGAATACTTATTTTTGGGAATGAATATTGAATATATACATCATTAGGTGACCTCATTTCTTGGGAAGACATCCCTAGACCATAAATGCCACAAATATCAGGATTCATACCTCCCATGCCTCATTAATGTCCTCCATGTCTCTTAATTGTTCCTCTATCCCAAATATTGATGAGCCTATTTATGAATTTTAATTGCAAAATTGGGTTAATCCTTAGCCACACATCTCAATCCTGAGATGGATGGTTCAGGTTGATTCTACCTACTTATAAATATTTATAAATAGGAGGCATTACCGCATGAATTTTAAGTCTTGATAATGCAAAGTTATAATGCACAAATGATTCTAAAATCTATTTCAATTAGTGTTACCATGCCAAATTGATTCCAAGCCAATCCAAGCAAAAGCCATAAGGTACCAAGGAGAAGAGGATATATCCAAGCCTCCTTTGATGAAGACTTCATGAGCACAAGCCAAGCAAGCCACTACAAAGGCATTTGGAGCATCCAAGGAAGGTGAAGGATTCTTGTTTTTCCTTATTTTTTAGTTGTGTTTATCATTTGTTTTTGTTATTAAGCTCATCTTAATAACTAGGCATGAATGTGTTAGTTTAGTGTGTTGTCTATCAATTTAATTTGTTAATTTTGTCACTAACACAAAAATAATATGTTCTTCTTAGTCAAATTCCTAGTTCACAAGGCTCACTTAGTAACTTTTAAAAGTACTGGATCATATCCTAGTTTTTTTTCTTCAACTCCTCCATGGTGGCTTTGTCTTTATCCATTCTATGGGCCACCATGTTATCCAAAACCTATAAGCTATGTTTTATCTCATTCCTTGATGGCTCCCCTACACTATAGCTATAAATAGTGTAAATCTTAAGGGGATCATCCTTATTTAATACACCTGGTAGAGGGATGGATATCTTCACATTCCTTTGTCCTACAATGTTGAAGGTGGTCCTGGAATGTGTTTTGGCCTTTTTAGGGGGCCTAAACTTATGTTTCTGAGTGATATTCATTACATCGATCTCCCTAATTTTTCTCATAATATCCCTTTTCTCCTTGTCTTGTTATTTGACCTAGAGAAAGGGTCCGGTTTAAAATCCCATTGACATGGTGGACATTGATGCTGGCCTCTCGATAGTAAAATGTGGTGTCATCAAAGTGCTCGATGTAGAAAGTGCCATAGGAATGGTTGTGGGCTCAACACAAACTGATCAATCTCTTCATCACTCTCCTTCTCCTCACCACCTTTGTTTGCCCCATGTTCCCTTTCTAGGTTTGGCTCAATTTGGTCTAAAACTTCAAAATCTAACTTGAGCTAATGAGACCCCTTGAGAAAATTTTCAATTGAACTCCCTTATTCAACTAATTGGTTGGAAGGTTGTGTAGCCACTTCACGTTCTTTATTTTTTGGAGCCTTAGGAATGGATGAGGCTATGGTGATATCCTTGCTACCTTTAGGTAAATCTTCACCAATCATGGCCTCATGACCTTTATTTTGGGTTATGTCATGAACCTTGATGTAATTAAGGAGACTTCATGGTACTTCAATTAAAGCAACACTTATAGAAGTACCTTTCTCAGCATCTTTATTTAAGTTATCTGATTCTTTGTTTACTTCTACATGGGTGGGGGTACCCATTTGCAATTTTGATCCCCCACCTTCCTCCACTCTCACCTTCTCCTTTGGTGCTAAACTTAACACATTCAGAGGGGAAGGGACATCTTATGGTACCTTCAGGGCTACCTATAAGCCTTTTTATTCAACCACCACTCTAGAATTAGTGGTGACTTAAGTTTCCTACTCTGGCTCCACTTTGACTCTCTCATCATATTTTTTTAATTCTTCAACTCCACCTAGATCACCTTGGCATGTTGATTATGTGATGACATTTTCAAAAAATATATCTATATTTAATGAGACTACTTTCTCTTCTTGAGGGTCTTGAGCTTGTGTGGTCACCTCAATTATAACCTATACAACATCATCAGAAGATAAAGGATCACTTGAGGTTAGAATGTCTTCCTCATTACCTTTACTTTAGGGACCCTATTTTGTAAATAATCCCATCACCAGGGCCTTCATTGGGGTGTGGGTCATTTCCCTTAAAGTTATTTGCCTAGTTTTTACTTATGGACGAGTGAATACATGCTACTTCTTCATCACCTCGGTGATGGGCCTACCTTCATCTGAATCTTCATCATTGCTCATATCTCTCAACTTTTGGGCATATGAGAACTGGTCTTCTTTGATCTTTACATGGAGTTCCTTGGAAGGTAGGTCATTAAACACAACCTCCTTATTCCTATTATGAAATCTAGTTGGAGGTTGTAGAGCCCTCTTAATTCTCTTTTTTTTGGGCTTCTCTCTTTCATCCTCACCTCCTCTCTTCTGTGAATATATATTTAGGGGAGGGGTAACTACTAGTTATTGTATTGGTGGAGCAGGTGGAATAGTAGCTAGATTAGCCATTAAGATGGCTACTAAATGGGTGGCATTATTGGGGTTCCCTCTATTAAAATGGATATGGGGGTGGTAATGTCCAATGTAACCTCCCTAGTAACAATCTTATCCCAATTTTTATCCAAACTTGTTATTTTTGAGAAGGACAGTCCGGCCTTGGATGATGATGTTGTTATTGATTCCACATCAATTGGCTTGGTGAAATTAACATCATAAATATTGAACTTCCCCTTTCCCTTCACTATTGGTGGTGGATCTGAAGGATCACCACTATATTCTAGGATGAAATCTTTTAGCTCTGGAACCTATTTGAACTCTTGGAGGGAAGGGGTATCATATGTACCAAGATCAACCCCATGTTCCTTTAACCACCTAAAGGTTCTTCTCATAATTGAAAATGCTCTCTAAAGGATGGAATCATTCTCATTAACATTGAAGTCACCTATGAGATGGCCTAGGCTTCAATATTGGTTGTATTATATACTATATATAGTGTCATCTTATCATTTTCCATGTCTTTGGGGATGAGAGTGATATTATAAGCAATATCCTCTTACACTATCAGCCTCAAGTAGTCTAATTTTCTGACATCCTTGGTGGTGTAGTTAGACTAGATATATTCATAATGTGATTGATGTAGAATCACATTGGTCATCATGTTCACCAACCATATGATATCGTAGTTAGGCTTGGG
Organism: Torreya grandis; assembly: GCA_037957365.1. Classification (NCBI taxonomy): domain Eukaryota; kingdom Viridiplantae; phylum Streptophyta; class Pinopsida; order Cupressales; family Taxaceae; genus Torreya; species Torreya grandis. The sequence continues at coordinate 2,112,386 of JARHVA010002580.1, read as the reverse complement.
TGGCAACTTATCAATCATATACTAGCCCATCTCTTGCTCCAATCCCTTTGCTTTAGCAACAAAAGGACATGAATAATATCCAATCACAACTAGAAAATTGAAGGGATTATTTATCTTTTTTGTTGATATCATCTCATGTAAAGGTACTCTTTATCAACTTAGCTCCATTACTACTAACTTATCATCTAGGTATCTTGGTAATTTATGTAGACACCCTGAGTAACCACTTTTTATGATATAGGTGAATAACCTGAATTAAATAATGGTGCCATATCTCTCAATTATTTCCTTATCCACCTTGGAAATTTTTTTGAGGCTTCTCAAAGGAAAGAAAACACTCATCATAGTGTTGAAGAAGTAATTGTAGACCCTAAAAAAATTCTTCTTGAAGCCATCGATAGTGATTTTTGGGTATGTCTCATAAATTCTCATCACATTTGGGTTCTTGGTGAACCCCTAGAATATCATATTGTGTACCAAGTTGTAAATTAAGCAAGAGGATACATAAAATATACCTATAAATGCTTATTTTTAAAGAATTACAACTTGGAGCTGCATCATCTACCTGTGTAGATTGTCACTAGAATGGTGGCCTAGTCTAGCTTCTTCTATCTCTCTAACATGTAGATTGGGATTAAGAACATATAGGGCTCAAATTTATCCATGATGGGAATCCCATAAATATTAGTGGTTATGGTGATGATGTACTAGGTCAATTTATTAAATTCCACTAGTTTTAGACTTTTGGACATTCTAGAGACCTTTTACCTTATTTTGGCTAGCCATCAGGAGTTGACAATGCCCCAAATTGATTTGTCATTTTTCTCCATGTACTCATGGCATTATTCTAGTGAGAGTGTAATGATTTTAGGTTATGGAGGAATTTTGAGTATGGTGTTAAGGATTGTAGGGGTGAAAGAGCAAATAACTAACTGGTTACCATCAACGATGGTCTTGGTGTCTAGTTAATATACCCTAGCACATGCAATAACCAATTATAGGTATGGGGCAGCCAATGGGAATGTTGTTTTAGGGGTGATGTAACTCATGGTAACATTATAAACTACTGGGAGTGGATCTGGCCACTATAAGACATTCAACAAGGCCACGAAATATAGCCCTTGGACATATGTATCTTTAATCCCATCCAAGACAGAGACAATGTTGCTCTTTAGAAAAGTTGAGGATACAACCATTTTTTCATAGCTTTCTAGTGCAATACTTTGAATTTGAATAAACCCTTCACTCAAGCAACCCTTAAAATACCTCTCAACTCCTCTCAAAGAACATAACACAAGGAACTAAAAGAACACTTACTATTAATATAGAGGTTTGCACATAATGAAAGCTAAAAACACATGAAGAATTTGTCATTATCACTTTCTCACACTACATATACTAGGGCACACAAATATCTCGAAGGCACAAATAGAAGCTCTGAATGAAAAGGGTAAATGAAAATGAAAGGACAATTCCTTAGTTATAATCCTTTGCATTTTAAAATTAGGGTTTCCATTAATGCTTCAAAGCATAATGGCTAATAACCAACTACCCTCTTTAAGTAATTTGAGCTTCTTTCAAAAATGAGAGAGAAGGTGAAAATATTTACTTCATGTTGAATAATTCTCCTTGCAACATGTGGATGAATATAAGTGAAAATTACATAATGGTATCTTTTCAAGCCTTCAAGGACTTCTGCACTTTTTCACTTGTTATTTCCTTTGGTGAAATAATATAATGTGCCCCGAGATCCATATGGGATGTAAGAATTCCATGTGTCATTATTTAACTTTAAAATCTAGACATTTAGGCCTTTGGGAACCTTTTAAACCTTTCCCACTAAAAGGTAAGGGAGGCAATCTTAATAAAAGGGATGAAACCTAAAAGACCTCGAGGAGCTACCATGTGGCATCACTTTTTTTGCACATTCAAGCACTCGAGCCCTAAAGAATTTTTCCACCTTTCCCACTAAAAGGTAAGTGGGGAAATCTTCAAAAAAGAGCCTAAAACTTATAAATCTCTAATAACCCACCACATGTCCAACTTAGATGTAAGATTAGACACTCAACCACTTTTTACCTTTGCACTAACTTTCTTCATTTGAGGAAGGGTGCGAGATCCTTCTGACCCCTCACAAGATTCATAAGAGTACCTTGAGATAAACACATGTCCTTCATTCAGTTTGTCAGGCAATTCCTCACTTCAGTGATCAAAACATGTTGAAGATGTAACTCGACAATTTCATTTGGGGCCCTAGAATTTATTTTTTGAACATAAGGCATCAAATCTATACATAGAAAGAGGCTTGGATACACTTCTATCTTCTTATTGTGAATCATCCTACCATCCAACATTTTGTTGAACCCTATAATTACTTCAAAATTATTAAAAATATCCTCCATCTTCATAAAATGCCCTTTAAACTCTTTACTGTGGACAAATTTTTTGAAACAAAATAACCCAAAAACACTTAAGACCCAAAAGCTAAGGTAAGGAATTATTTTGTAACTTTTGGAGTAGACAAAATGTCCAACAAAAATAATTATTCAAAGCCTTTGTCCAAGATAAAAATCTTGAAGATCTATTTTTGTCAGGCATTGTGTTCATGCCAAAAGGCTCAAAAGGTCAAAGGGATGAAACATTTTCACTTGATAAAAGAAAGACAAAAGACTTGGAAAATTATGAACATGAAATTTGACCTCCTGAAGGAATATATAGAGACGGACTAGGGATAGTGACTTAAACATTGATACTCACCTAGTTTGGACTTGAGCATTTTTATTAACAAGGGCCCAATTTCTATAGTGCAATTTTAGGAACTAACACAGTGTCTTCATATGATATATGACTTAATAATTAAGGCATGCCTAATGGATGACCAAGATGTTGATAATCATGATAGCTCTATAAATGGTGAAACCAAATGCATTGGTTTCTAGATTTTGAAAGAGACTTGTGTGTGGAATTTGTATTTGAGAGTATATTGTTATGAAGTAAAGGAAAGGGTGGGTGCCTTGTGGATGGTTTGAAGATTAGAATAGATTGAGAACTATTTTTATGACTTGTAGGTCATAATTATATTGGTAGAATAGTGCTCTTGTTGTTTGAATATGAGTGAAGGTGAAGAGTGATAATTAGAGGTCCATAATTAGGTGTTGAAGACATAAATTCAAAGGTGGATGTGTTCATAGGTGTTGTTGTGGTAGCTCAACATATAAGGGGGTTTCAACCTTCTTGTAAGGTGAAACTTGCTAAAGGTCTAGTTGTTTTGGTAGCTCAACAAGACATGTGTGGTAACACCTTGTGGGATTGTAGTCTCACTAATTAAGGGATGGTAGTTCCTTAATTAGTTGTAGCTGGACTAAAATAGTTATTGTTATTATATGATAGTAGTATAATTATAGGTTCCAATGAGTTTTCTCTCTTAATAAAGTTTCCCACATATGTCATGTCTAATGTGATTGATCTTGCATTGTCTCTCTTGCTGATTGCTATGAATGATTTTTATGCTTCATGAATGCTTATGGTAATTGATTAAAAACTAGAAAGGATTGAAATTGAAGTCAGATTTTCTAGGCTCACTGATTCACCCCCTATCAGTGATTATACCTCTAACACTTCTTAGACATTCCATCTCACAAATAGATAAATTAGTTAACTATTTAGGGAAGGAATTCTAACATGATGACCATCCTGAAAATTAGCTTAGCCATTTCATTAATGCTAAGTAAATTCATAATGAATTTGCTCACACTTTCATCAAATGATGAAAGTCTCTACCTCACAAATCGGACCATAACATGAATGATGATACTCTTTTAAAACTATTTTTTACTTCTCTTAAAGTTCCCCTTCAATACAAAGTTTGAATCTTTTCCCCTAAAACTTTAGAAGAAGCTTGAGACCAAGAAAAAAGGCAAGAATTTCTTATGCCTCAATTAGAAACACCTCAAATAACTACAATGAAAACTTTCCGATCATTTTCTCATAACATTGACTCATTCAAGCCTCCCCAACCTCAAAGTTAAACATCCAATTCAACATATTTTAACTCAACCCACTTTCCCTTAAGTCTAGAACATCTTAAGAATAAATTTCCACCCTCTAAACCCATGAGCTTTGATCCTTCCAAACCTCATCCAAAATGGTACAATCTTGGTAAGTTTTGTTGGTGTAATGTTACTTAGGTAATTATCATGAGTCTTGTCATGATCTTCATCAATTTATTCTTGCTTCCTTGCTTGGTCCATATTTTAGTCCCTATACTATAAAAAATAATGCTATCAAGACTATCTTCAAGCCTCATAAATTTAATCTAAAGAATCAGAATCACATCAACATCAACTACCTAATAAAAAACAAGAATTATACCAAACCTACACCCCATCCACTAACATTTTTCAAACCATAGTTGATCCTTATTTATACACCAATAAGGAAATGCTAACTAACATGAACAACTTTAAACACATCAGGGCATTTATTGAACCTCAACCTCTTAGGTCACATGACCAAAAGAGTTCCTAGTTCAAATGCCTAATCTAAATAATATCATATTGGTCCTCCTTTAACTCCTTTACCTCTTCATACCTCTCCTACACATCCTATGTCAAATTAAACATCCTTAAGATGTAATAAACACACATATTTACCTATATCAAAATGCACCTATCAACCCAATGTAAATCATTTTAATGGTTCATTGTTACCTTACTCTACCTCAAATGTTGGGGCATATTGTGATGCCCATACCTACATCCACTTACCCATTGGGGCATCTTACGATGCCCACTCTTATTCATAACAAAAAAATTCATCTTCAAGAAATACTCTGAGACACATTGGCATGTACGTCACATGTTCATCTTTGATAAAGATGTTAGCATAGATCTTGTTATTTTTTGTCTCATGTTTTTTTATTTTTATGCACTTTACTTATTTTAGTTACATTTCACTTTCACCATTATTTCCTTTGGATTCTTTGGTATTATTTAACTTTATAGTTTGTGAGTTGCATTGTAATACCTTGGATAAGACCATGTCTTCCTCACAAATACACTTTACTAGCATCATTATCACCTTTGGGTTCTTTGGTTTTATTAAACATTACATTTGGCATTTATTTTTATTTTAGTTCATATATATCTCTTTCATATTTATTTTTTTATGTCATATTTTGAATTAGTAGCTTTATGATTACTTTTCCCCCATTATTTAGCATTCACCTCATTAGTGTTCACCTAGTGAGCTGTAATGTAAGACCACAGATAGGACTAGGCTCTCCTCACAAATTACCACATTAGAAAATATTTAAATCACTTTTTGGGATGATTATTACTTTTATTGGTGCTTGTGCTAGATCCATTGTAGGTTAGTATGGCTTCTCTAGTGATATGACTATCATAAACATAGCCCTGTCCCTTTCATAACACTATTTTACCTCCTTGTGATCAGCTATGAGCATATTCATAATTTTATCACTTATTCCATAGATGGATCTTTCATGTTCCCCATATTTCCATTGTTTCATTTCATTTGAGGCTCACATCGATCGATTTTGAGATTTCACACTTATGGGCATGTCTAGTAGTCTTTAGGCACCTTGGTCTTTATGTCCTTTTATCCAGTGACAAAGTGTAAAATATTTTGTGTTTACCACCTATTTTAATCATGTTTGGTTCTCCAAATCCATATGGAGGAGGAGGAATATAAAAACCCAAAACAATTCAAAAGACAAATCATAAAATACAAATAAAAGGCAATGATTAAAATGAAAAAATAATATTAAAAGTCAGATAACACTAAAAGATGTGATCTATATTTGGCACATCTCCTATCTTAGTCTAAAATCAATCTCCATAGTTGGATTCATGATATATATAAGGTACATTGGGGTGTGATAGGCCAATAAATTAGGGTAGGAGGTCCCATTCTATCATATACTATCTATATACTATTGGATATATTTTCATTTATATATCCTTCATGGGTTGATCTATGTACTTCACTTATTATCCCAAGCTTTGTGTTCATTAGTCAAAGTGTCCTAAGTCCTTGGTGTTGATATTTTTTAGCCTTTCTCACTTACCTAATGTGTCTCATTCTTGATAAGTATGTTCACATCACCTATGTGGCACCTCATGTTCCTTATTTACATCATATCTACTTGATATTCCCCTTGTTAGATATTGATTTTAGATGATCACATACTTAATCACATATACCTTATTTCACCTCTTGGTTTGTAGTTTATGAGTTACATTGTAAGATCTTGGATAAGACCAAGCCTTCCTCACAAACACCCTTACACCATTTGCTTACCACACCTTCTCATTGTCATATTTTTCATGTCATTAGGTGGTTTTATTTTCTTATATTGTATCTCATAACAAGCACTAATTTTATTTTCTCATCCTTTAGAGATTTTTGATTTTCATCTATCTATCATGTTTTTTTTTTGTCAACTTTAATTTTATTACATATGACATTTTACATTCTTACATGTTTCTCTTTATATATGACTTCTTCATGCTTGTCTTGCATCCCAACTTAATTTTCTTTTCAATCATTCATTTTTTATTTGACATGCTTATCTTACATGGGGTTACTTTTTACTTGATTACATATCTTTGTTAGAGTTTTTTCATTGATATTTCATTTATCATTCATGTTCTACATGCTACAAAACATGATTTAGAATGTTCTACATTCCTTTTTACCATTTATGTTTTACATGCTTTCCAATGTGATTTAGAGTGTTCTACAATCATTTGTACTTCATTTGTCATTATTTTATAATTTACATACTTGATATTTTGGTTCTAACCTTGCCTTAACAACCATAATTTTCCAATTTTTATAAGTACCTTGTTGTTCCTTTTAACCATCCTATGTATGCATGCATAACTTCTATTCTTAGTCTTATATCCCTAGGGTTCTCAAATGCAAGTATTATACCATCCATGATCAAGATTAGGATGTTTTCATACCATCATTTAGCAAAAAGCTAAGTTAAGGTATGTATATGGTCTTTTTAGTTACTCTCATCTCATTTTAGCATTACTTTCCATATGTCATTTTTTATCTTGATTTTGTGTGTTATTATGTTCTCTCTCGAAGCACATCCCCTGTTACACTCACGTGACATGTGATGAGATTAGAGTGGAGAATATGTATACACATAATATTTTTATTAACTTTACCACTTACTAACACTTTCTATCTTGTAAGAACCTATCAAGTTTTAATCTCTTTGAGTGCACGCCTTAAAAGGTGTACCAAGAAAGGTGTGGGCAGACCATTGGTGCTTGGTAAGATTATTGTGTCTTTATATCATTCCTACAATTTTTACAACCAATTTATATCAACACAAACTTCTCTTATGTACTTCCCTAAGCCTTTTCTCCTCTTTTGCATCTTCCTCTAGTTATTTCATGCCTTCATTACCCCTTCTTATGCCTAAAACCCTTTTTGATAGTTTACAATATAGAGTTGACTGGGAAAACTTAGTATTTTAATTGATACTTATTATTATCAATTAAAAATATAGAGCTGACTGGGCTGACTTAGTATTCTAATTGATACTTGTTATTATCAATAAATAATACAAAGTCGATTAGGCTGACTCTGTTAGCTAAACTTTTAGAAAGTTATAGGGTTAAATCCACCTATATAAACACATCCATTTCATAATTTAAAATATAGAGAGAAGAGAAGAAGAAGTAATATATATTTTGCATCTACTTAGCCACCATTCTACTTGAGGAGCAAGATTAGGGTTTTATACTTTCTTTGGAGATACAAATCTTGTCTTGTGGAGAAGTCTTTTGGATGCATTGATAGGTTGTGTAGCCTAGATATGATTTATCCTTGTCATCCTTACATAACAAAACAACCTCTTAAAAAAAACCTTGGATAAAGGATAGATTGAGGCTCAGTGGGTTCATCTTCAAAGGTAAGTATTCCTAACTTTGTTTATCCTTTGTAAGGGTATATAGATATGCATTTATACTTCTCTCCCATGCATTAATATTTTGTATATATTTATGTGAGTATATGTATTCTATGAATATTTAATTTTAATGTTTATTACCCCCACTTTGTGCCACAATCTATGGTAAACACTAGATTAAATTTTTATTTACTTGTTATTAGTTTAGTGAATATGAAAACATATGACTTAGTTAGGGTTATTACATAGTTTTTATTGACTGGAGGCTTTGGAACCCTCCTTAGTGATATTATTATGGTAAGAGATACCTTAGATAGGTCTAGCAGATCCATTTTAGTCATGACCTAAAATATCTAATGTATTAACAATCAAAAGTGTAAGTAGGATTTATCTTCTCTAAGCTAAGATTGATTTATAGATCTGTTACATTTCCCATTGCATACATGGATCATAGGACACTAAAACCTGGTGGGTAGAGTCACATCTAATGACATGATTACCAAGATATTTTGGACTCCCACACCTAGTGACTCCAATAGTATTGCTTACATTTTGGGCATAACATATAAGAGAGCCAAAGGGGAGAGGAGGAGCACCAATCAAGAAACCAAAGATAAAGCCATGGCATGTGAGACCATGAACTGGTCGAGCATGATATATAATAACTAGAGGAAGAAAGGGAATGTATGTAGATGCAAGGATAAAATAGGTACCATAGTAGCCACTATAGTAGAAGGAATAGTGATCACCTTGAGCACACCATTGATGGATATGCCATCGATAGGATAGAGTACAGAGGAAAATGGTTATGCAAGATGATTTGATAGTCAGCCTAGGGTAGAGCTAGTTTATAGAGACACCACTAAGGAGAGGCCCATGACATAAATGTGTGGTGAATCTAGGATTTTATTTGAAAGGGAGGCATCCCACATATAAGGTGTTTGAGGGACATGCTGATGGAGAGACCATGCTTAGTGGATGAGTAGATGGTGGTTGGTGACATTAGGATAGATAATAAATGTTATAAATTTTAGTCTTTGATATAAAATACTAATTATATATGATTGTAGGTAGATAAATAGATTTTTGATATATATATATATGTGATATAATATCTATCTGTGTTTTTTTTTAGATCCTATAACAGAGTAGGTTAGATGAGGATCCCTAGTCCTGGAAACATACTATGACATTTTGTATGGGTTGCTGACACCATACAACCTTTCCATGTTTGATGATCCTGTGATACCATCTACCCCAACTCAAGAAGGTTAGTTTAAACTGATAGGGGAGGATGTAAGGTAGATATAGACACATGGGGATGGATTTTATCCACTAAAAAGTGTGGGAGTTGGAGAGGTATAGGTGTGGCAAGCCCTAGATTAGGAGAGAGTCATACACATGGTTACCATGATCCATCTAGGACAAGTATATGCCTAGGTGGCCAACCTATAGGGATAGGTAGTAGGGTTGAGATCTTAGATAACCTCATTATAATGTAATACGTAGAGGGGATGGTTTGAGGTATCTATGGGCAATGTTGTTAGGCCAAAATATAGGCATGATAGATCCCAACCATAGAGTTGGAGTGATGTATTTTTTTATTTTGTACCATTTTATAAAACTCATGATATATAGAAATATATTATTTTGATAGTTGGATGTTGGTCTCATGATTTATATTTTGGTAATGATTGTTGATACATGGATATATTTATTTATATCACATGTATTTTTATTTTGTTGTATATGTTAGAGGAATTATATGTGGAGTGTTTTTTTTTCTAGCATTATGTAGTACACATGCATGGTTAAAAAGAAACAGGCAAAATAGATTTGGAAAAGTATAAGTAATCATAGAAAAATGTACTACACACTATTTCATGATGGGAAATGTGTAATAACAAAATATGTCTAAGGATAATAAACCAAAAAATGGTAAAGGAGAGGACAAAAAATGTTTTTGAAGCATGAAAAATATTGGCACCAAATTATAACAAGTAAAATCACACTGAATCACATTGGGAAGTATGAAAATAACATGAAAAGATGGAAAGCACTTGAAATAAAAATGGTATAAAAATGAATCAATTAATTTAATCAATCATACTAAATCACATTAGGAAGTGTAAAAGAGAAACAAAATTGGCATAAGGGTCTTAAATTAATCACACTAATTCAAGTTGGGAAGTATGAACAACTTAAGAAAAATGGATGGATTCTTACATGTAATCAAAAAATAAGAAAATAAAAGTGAAAGATTAAATAAGTAAGAATAAAATATACTTAACAAACATGGGAAGCATGTCAATGATGTGTAACTCATAATAAATCACAACTTATCTCAAATTTGACATATTTAATTTTGTTGTAACTTGGGTATTAGAAACTTTTGTGAGGAAGGCCAGGTCCTATCTATGGTCTTACACTACAAATCACAAAGGGAACACCAATGAGGTAGAAGTAAAAGGTAAACTATGGTAAAAGGGATGTTTGGAATGGCAATGTGAAAATTTGGTAATTTATGAGAAAGACCTGGTCTTATCCAATGTCTTACACTGAAACTCACAAATGGGATCCCTAAGGGGAGTGACCAGTAAATAAAACAATATTTTCTCAAGGGAAAATATTAGTATTTTAGGGAAATAAAAAAGGAATTTAATAATCATAACATAATCATCTTATGATAAGACCTTAAGAAACATGAGACATAGTAAGGATATAAAAAGATACTAAGTGACTAGTGACCATCAATATAAAAGGATACTTGTTAACTATAGGCACAAAGTTCTATAGGAAAATAAGTGCATTACTAAGATCAACTAATGTTGGTTGTTTTGAACAAGAAAATTTACATGTGCCTATCTTCCCACAACATGTTCCCTATTCCTCAAGACCCCTTACAGAGTCATCGATTTGCTACGAATATTAGGTACTTATATAAGAAAGTAGGTAACACTAAAATATTTTATTAATTCTCCTTTTCTAATATATTGGCCTACCACACCCCAATAGACCTAGATTCTATCATGAGGCCAACTTTTGACTTTGATAGTTAATTATAAAAAGGAGATGTGCTTATAATCATGTATTTTAGTGTGATTTGACTTTTGAAAAGTTTTAATTTGCCTTTTAGATCATTACCTTTTGTTAAATGATTTAGATTTTAAATTTTTATGGATTTTAATATTCCTTATCCATATAGACTTAGAATGACCAATCATGGGAGATAAAGTGATACACATTAATGAGCTTTAGGATTATGCTAAAGGCATCTAAGTATCCAAAGACATGATTGACTAGAACACTTAGGCTAAACTATGAACCAACATGTTATCTCAATTCTTAACCATGTGTATGCTTAGTTTGTGAGAGGAAATAAGGGGAATGAATGGAGATTCAATTTGCACTGATAAAAATAGATTATAGTGAGATGAATTATTTTCTAACTGATCACATGGTAAATAAGGAATGAATAAAGGAAGCAAAGATTGTATAACTAAGTCACAATAACAATTATCTATGTTTATAGAGATAAGATAGGAAATAATCATGAAAGATAAAAAGATAATCATGGAAAAGGAAACATAGAAAATAATTAGGTAACCTTGAAAAAGAATCCATAAGAGAACATAAAGAGAAAAATGACATCGTAAGTAACATGTAGTGTGAAAAAAAATCATCATGTAAGATATATAAGAATTTAACACAATGTCAAATGATAAAAAATAGATAAATGACACAAAATAGATGAGAATTTAACACATTAGTGATAGAACTAATATACCTCTCTATATTTGGGAAGATATTTAGGTAATACTTTCAGTGGAGGTATAGCCTTTTATGTGGGTTAAGGAGTAGTGGGATGCAAGGTGTCTATATATTTCCACATCTTATGAAAATGCATGGATGAATGACTATATGTGACATGGAAGCAATATATATATACTTTTTAGTAGAATTTTTAGGTGTACTAATAGAAGGAGTGGAAATAGAAGTTGAGTAAGGCTAGTGTAATCAATAACCTCTAGTCTAATTATTGGTAACTTTTTGAATATCACAATATGGCTAATCGGCCCATTTGGTAGACAAAGGATAAAAATATGGTAAATGGAGTAAATAATCACCAAGGGAAGGTGGGGTTGGTGGAGAGAATAGGTGAGGATCTATGGAAGGAGCAATATGATCTAAAATAGGAAGAGAGTCAACTAGAGAGGAAGTAGGAATAGGATCTATACTGGGCTTAGCTAAAGGAGGGGATGGATGCATGGAAGGCTAAAGGAAAATCACAAAAATATTAGGGATAAGTTGGATAGAGGGGTCCTAATATCTATTAAATTGATATGGACCAAACATATCATGATCCATAAGCATACTCCTATGAGGCTATTCATAAACTGGAGGTGTGTGCCCCATCTCTACCTTATGAACAAGAGAAAAAATGTTAAAATTAAGAATTATGTAGGATGGAATACTATAAGATATATGTAAAGATTAAAGCAAAGAGGAATGATAATGAATAATTTCATCATCTCAAGATTTAACAAGACCTACTAAGAAAGGATCATTTAAGGTATACCCATCATCATAGTTGGGTGTATGAAGATCGATGGCATAGGTAAGGATGACCTTGTCATCGATGTGGTCTAATGAATGGAGTGTTGAGTCTTATTTAAGATAATATGTATATCATCATGAGGTGGTTGATGGGAACATGGTTTTAGAGAAGGTGAAATCTAGGAAATGAGATGAGGGGAGAGATATGAGGTTTAATCTTGAGATTGATCTCATCAAGCTCATCATCATCTAAATCTAGGAGGTTAGGTGGTATATTCTTAATGAATTTAGCGTGACCATTGTAACCTTGGGTGGAGTTAAAGGAAAGTTAAACTATTGAGATTCATGAAATGGAATAATTAACAAGGGTTAAAGGGTTAAAATCTTAAATACACTATGGTCTTGGAATTCTTATAAATTCCAAGGGTTAGTGTCACCTTGAATCCTATAGTTTTTTTCATTGTGAAGAAATTTAACACATTAACAAGCGAAAGAGGAAACTGCTCTCATGTGATGAGTCCATGGCCTACTAATAAAAATGTTATAGTATAAAGGAATTTTTAATATCATCACCTTCACTTGGATAGTGATAGGTGAGATGGTAATAGGGAGCCAAAAATAGCCTAAGGGAGGCATTTTATTTTGGTCATATCCTTAAAACGTGTTGTGTGTGAAATTGAGATTACATTCAAAATATCCAAGGTTTTTAAAAAAATCAAGAAAGGAAACATAAGTGCCTAAACCCTCATCAATCAAGTCACTCTTGACCTGGATATCACCATTTTGGACACTGATAAAAAGAGGAGGATCATCCACATAAAGTAGATTCTCATCAGGGATCATAAAATCAAGGGGTAATTTGATGGAAAGACACATGTCCATTATTTCAAAAACATGTATGGACATCTCTTCATTCTATTTTAAAATGCTATCTTCTGATCTGAATAAGGTGCATTCGCATCCTACTAGGTCAAGATGAAGGATGTTTATTTCAAGAAAAATATGCATAAGATGATTATGGTGATGTGGAGATGTCCTCATGAGTTTGAGAAATGGGATATTAGTAAGATATGTGATAGGATCCCACTCATCATAACCCATAAGGGAACTATTGGAAAGAGGTGCATAGTGTTGAAGGGTGTACTCAAAAGTAGGAGCTAAGGTGCATGTGAATTTATGTTGATAGGATGCAGAAGGTTTAATTAGAGGACACATTTATTTATTATCTTGAGAATATGGGGTAGTTGATGCAGGTTTGGTTTTAGATAAATTGGAATAAGTGTTAATAGAAGTTTGAGTATCATTGGTGATACGTAAAGAGGTTGGAGGAGTGGTAGAAATTGTATGAGAAGTTTTATCCAAGGGAGGTGTTGGAATTAGTTCATCAAAAGATATAAGGTCTATTTTCTCCAATTTTGTTAAGTGAGTTGGGGAAGAATCTTGGATAACATGAAAAGTGTGAGACAACTAAGGAGTGTGTATGGGATAATGATCAATGAAGGCAACCACCCTTCACATATTATTCATATTGTCCACATTCTCTTCATGGTTAGGTCAATAAGACTATCAACATTATTGGTGGAAAGGGTAGGCTTATCTTTGTTGTCTTGGTGATTCGAAAGAGGATCTTTGTATATGGCCAAATGAATATTAGCCTACTTTAAAGCTTGAGGTTTAGTTTGTGTTTCATGGGCTTTGAAGGCAATTATAGGATTATTGACATTTATTAATGATATAATCATGGTCAAAAATTGGGATTGAGAAGGAAATCCATAGTCAAATTATGAAGTTACCTATAAGTCTCATGAGAATGACCCCAAATAGAATGAAACCAACAAAATTTATTAGGATCATACCAAGATTTCATGGGATGAGTGGGATCAAGTTCTCATGGAAGAGGTCTTGGTAGACATTTTTGTAACTCTGCTAAGGATAAAATTTTATGAACATTGATGTTATTTGTTGAATATAAATGAGGATTAGTGATGTGGGTGGGAGGGGAAGCTTGTTCTAGAACCTAGTTAGAAGTAATAGCTTAAATAGTATGAATGGTATCATAATATTTAGTGACACCATCATTTTTAGCATGATGATTATTATTTTTGAGTAACATGTGAGTAACCATAAAAGGTTAGGTTGGCTCAAATTGATGCATGAGGAAATATTGGGACTTTGCTTGGTCAATGGCCTCTTCCAAAGTTCATGGAGAGAGAGTTTGGACCTGATATTGTAACTTGGGATAAAAATCATTGGTAAACATATGAAAGAGGTCATCATTTACCATATTGTTTTCACATTTTTTAGACAAGGTCTTCCATTGTTTGATGAAAACTTGTGCATTTTCTATCTCAATTTGCTTACAATGGATAAAATGGGCCAAGGTATTTTCAGGGAGATCACCAGTTTTAAACTCTTTGACTAAAGCATTCACTAAATATTCAAAACTAGTGATGGAATGATATTTGAGTTGGTTATACCAATATAAAGCATTGTGCATGAGATTTTTTGCTAATAACTTGGTAGCAACAAAAATATTTAATTTGAACCAATCTTTGTATAGATTTCCAAATGTTTTTAAGTGGAGAGCAGGATAGATTAACCCATTAAAACTAATGTTAGGGGTGATACCTCCTATATTGATGTTATAAATTTGAGGTGTAAGAGGCTCATTTTAAAGGTGCTTGATTATTTTGTTAATAAGAGTAGGTCGAGGGATAAGATTACCTCGAGAATCCTGAAGAGGATGTGGGGGATAATTTTGGTTATGCATTCCCCATGAAACTTATTGAGGGTGATTTTGAAGATGGATAAGATGATTTTACATTTACATCATTTAGTTGGCATTATTAGCTTAGAAAGAATTCATTTGATTAAGAGTTTGTAAGATAAGTTGATAGGTTTGAGTGGTGTTATTTGAATTATGTGAAGTATTAGAATTGGTATTAGTGGCTTGGGTACCACTATGGGTGTTAGTAGTGGCTTGAGAGGAAATTTTGGTAAGTGAGTCACTAGTAACATGATTTGTTTGTGTGGAAAAGGATGAACTAGTAGAGGGATGAGAATAAGCAACACTAGAGGCATGATTACCATGGGTAGAAAATGATGCATTAGTGGAAGATTTGAGAAGAGTGGGTCTTAGAAGAGGCCCAATAGATGTAAAACCTACCATATTATTATAGATACTAGGCATGGAGGTGGAGGAAATCAAAGAGGAAGATGTCATGGTATGAGAAGGGATCAATATAGAAGAAAGAGGTTAAGAAGCAAAGAAGTTATTATCCACAAATCTATGTGAGAATGTGGGAGAAGGTGAATGGGGATCCTTGGCTTGACCATTTATCATAAGATGGTAAATAGTATAGGGATATTTTCCTCAATGTTGAGGAAACTCATTGATAAAGAAGAGCATTTTCAGAGTATACTCTAAATTAGATTAATCTTCTAATGAGAAGAGAGGGTTACAAACTAAAGAGGAATAAAGAAGGGTCCTATAGTTTTTAGTGTGAGTGGATACATGCACATTAATTTCATCTAGGGTAGGAGCCACAAATTGCTTATCTGAGAACCTATTGGGGTTGGTAAAGCTCATCATATCTATTGAATTCAAATTAGTTTTATCTTAGTAGGAATTTTATGATGAGTGAGAAAAATTAAGGAAGTTGAATCTGATGCAAAATTAAATAATCAAGAATGATACAGAGTCAATCGAGTCAACTATCTTGTATAATTTAAGAGGTAGATAAGGGTATAAAGTCATACAAGTTTAATCTATACAACAGATAGGGTATGGAATTGAGCTGATAAGGATACATGGTCAATTAGGTTGACTTAGTAATATAAATTGATTATTAAAAATGGATACAGAGTCATACATGCTAGTTCTATATTATATACATGGATACAAAGCAGGTAGAAAGGGATAAACAATCATATAGGTTGATTGTGTACTGTTGATAGGGGAAACATAGTCTGTAAGATACTATATGATATAGAATGATAGTGTGATAAAATAGGGGAAAAAGTTTGAAATATAATTGAAGAAATAAATAAAATAAAACACACAAACAATTAGATCAATGTGAGTGATCCAATTGGGGCACACAACACCAAACCTTTCACCAACACTGGCCAATGCAAGTTTTTGCAATAAAACACATAATAAGCAAAGAACAAGTAATCAAATAAAAATTAAGTTAACTAATTGGTCATCTCAAGTGTTATTAGATTATTAAAAAGTGTTTTTTAAGTGTGATAGGGGAGTTGGTTGAAAATAGGGAACTAAAAAGCAATCTATGGATGATTCCAGGACATTTAAGATAAAAGGGCTCTATGTTGGCAATTGTATTAGCTTGGTATTAGGGCCTACCCCCTCACTTCACAATATCACATCGATAAGGGTGTCTGGTGATTTTTTAATATATAAAATTAACCACATATTTATACTTGGCCAAAAAACTAAGTCGACTTCCCCTTTGGTGGTGAAATCCAAGTAGGTAGGCCTTGAAAAGACATATGTTAAATGCATTTTGAATATTGTGTATTTTGGTAGTGTGTGAAAAAATAAAAAAATAGTGTAACTAAATGGTAATTTGAAAAACCACCTAATTATACTATGTGACCCACTTTAAGCATGCCAACTGCTGAAAATGAAAGTGCGAATTAATTACTAACAAATAGTTGTTAATTCCCAAGTTTAGAATAGTATACAGTTATTTTAGATGATTCTATATGCAAATAATAGAGAATAGAATGGACTGGGTTACTACTATTCTAGGTAAGTAAGATTATTTTTAGAATATATTTGAATGGGTTGACTTAGTATTTTAGAGAGAAGACAAGTTATAAAAGTAAGTCTAACTAGTTGACTTAGTTTGTTGTAGGTTTGCCATTTCAAAGACTGCTATCTTATACAAAAAAGAGCTGAAATGAAAACTAAAATGAATGAGAGAGAAAGATAGGAACCTTTGTGGGATGGAGGATGAATAGGATTAAATTTTTTATGATGAAGTTCTTTGATTGTTTCTTAAAAATTATGTAAACTAAGTCAACTGGTTTGACTTAATCTTCATGAACCTTGTGTTGAAGAAAGATAAGATAACTAAGTCAACCTATTCAACTTAATTTGTTAATATGGATGTTGATTGAAGTATTAAGTCAACATTTTTAAATTATTTTGTTGACATAGATGCTGACTAAAATACTAAGTCAACCTTTTTGACTTAGTTTATTGATCTTTATGTTGACTAAAATATTAAGTCAACCTATTTGACCTAGTTTATTAATTTGTATGTTGACAGAGAGAGTAAGATGATAGAGTTAACCTATTTGACATTATATTCTTATTTGGTACTAAAGAAGAGTATTGTGTTGACCTATTTGATCCAATAACCTATATCTGATGAAGATGTACATAGAAGGAACATAGCTATTTTGATGTGACTGTGTGTTAAACCTATGCACAAAAAGTTAGAACTATATTGACTGGTTCGATACACTATCGTAAGTGTATAAAAATAGTAAGATGATATAAATGGAAGCTTGAAAGAAAACCTACAAGGGTTAGATTCACATTAGGTTTAGTATAATGTATGTAATGGGGAATGCATAAAATCTACAAATCAATCCTAGCTCAGAGAAGATAAATCCTACTTACACTTCCAATTGGGGATACCTTAGATAATTAGGGTCATGACCAATATGGATCCAATAGCCCTATCCAAGGGTTTTATTACCATAATAAATTCACTAGGGATGGTTACAAAGCCTTTAGTCAAATAAAACTATGAAATAACTCTAACTAGGTCCTATGTTTTCATATTCACTAAACTAATAACAAGTAAAGTAAAAGTCTAATCTAGTGCTCACCAAATCTTGTCACACAAAATGGGGGTAATAAATATTAAAAGTAAACATTCATCGAATAAATATACTCACATCAATTTATGTGAAATCCTAATGTATGGAAGAGAAGTGCAAATGCATATCTATCTACTCTTACAAAGGATGAACAAAGTTAGGAATACTTACCTTTGAAGATGAACCCATTGAGCCTAAATCTCTCTCTTGGCCAAGGTGATTGAAAGAGGTTATTGTGGTATGTAAGTATGACAAGGATAAGTCAGTTCTAGGCTACACAACCTATCAATACATCCAAAATACTTCTCTACAAGACAAGATCCATATCTGTGAAGAAAGTATGAAACCCTAAGCTTGCTCCTCAAGTAGAATGGTGGATAAAAAGATGCACAATATATATTACTTCTTATTATATTCTCTTAGAAATGGAAAAATGAATGTGTTTATATAGGTGGATCTAACCCTACACCCTTTTAAAAATTTAGGTTGACAAGGTCGACCTGGTTGACCTAGTATCGTAATTGACAAAAATAAACTAGGTCAGCTAAGGGTTGACCTAGACCCTAATAAGTTTTGTCAATAAGGATACAAGGTTGAAGTGACTGAATATGTAATTTAAACTATCAAAAAGTGTTTTAGGTTAGGGAAAGGGATAGTAAAGGTGGTAAAATACTATATGAAGGTGCAAAATAGGTGGCTAAGCTTAGGGGAATGGTTTTTAAGAGAAAAGTCTATAAATAACAAGTGGTAAAAAGGGACAACAATCCTATGAAGCATCAATGGTATGCCCACCCATTTCTTGATGCATCCCTTAGAGTGTGTACTCAGAGATATTGAGACTTGATGGGTTCCTTCAAGATAGAAAGCATCTAAAACTGATAAAGTTTGGAAATATTATGTATATATACTTTTCATCTTCCACCTTAGGTTACCTAGGACTCCATTTGCCTACCATTGTCCCTTACCCATTTTAATTGATTCAAACCATCTCCCTTTATTTATGTTATAATATTTTCTAACACTAAATTATTTTAATTCCATGTATTCAAATACCTATCTAGGGTTATGTCATAGTATTCATTTCTTAGAGGATTTAAAATTCTCTCCTTTGCTATTGTGTGATAAGTTTTCCATTAAGTAGGTTTAGTGTATCCAATTTGATCATGCCCTGATATATAAAAGTATCCAATGTATTTTAGTTGACTTAAATTATTTGATCTTAGATTTACTAGGTAGGATAAGTTGTAGATGCTATATCAATCCTTTCAAACCAAGGTGTTTTGTGTACCTACCTCATTTTATTTGAGTTCAAAATTCATACCTTGGGATTATGGGGCCTACCATGTAAACATAAGTAGTTGTACATTTTTTGAGGGCATTTATGTTGGTTAGTTCATGTGGGCCTAAAATGGGTGCATGGTGACTATGCAGTCACTTATACATTGTAAACCATGCCAATTTAGGCAGTTAAGTTTGTGTTGACATGTTGTGTGCCTCATGCCTTAGATTTGGATAGATTTTAGGTAGTGTGTTAAGAGTGTATTGTTCATTATTGTATCACAATCAAAAACTTTCCACATTATCAATGTTTATAAATCAATTACATTGGGATTTTTGTGCTTACTGGTCTTGTGAAGGCCATGTAATCCATCTGGATCATATACGGTTGGGTTTTTCAGGTGAGATCAACATGGCCATTTTGGTGACCTTGCAAATGATTATGCATTAGTAAAAATATTTTATATTATGTATGGCATGCATTATTTTGTGTGGAGCATCACCTATATTTTGGTTTTACATTTTAAATTATTAAAAAAAAAATTGACAAGTTTTTTTATGTTTTATTCATGCATAATTATGGGCATGAAACATGATATTATAATATGGTCTCAACACCAAGATCTTTGGTATTATTCTCTATTTATTCATCTATAGTTAAATGATTCTTTATCTATGCTAGGTATTATGTATATAGAGGATAAACATAAAATACACATGAATATCCTATTAGGGATAATCATGGAAAAGGGACCAAAAATTTTCAAGATTAAGAAATAAATTATTAATGATCAGTCAATGATATTTCTTACAATTAGATAGATATCATTGATGTTTTTTTGAAACTTCCACTAGAAATTTTAATACCATTAGATGAATAAAGATAGGTTCCTCCATATGTGGATTGTTTGTGAGGTGTTTACACACTAAGGTAGAGACAAAAGGATCTCATCTGAGACCTATGATGACTTTTTATTATGAATTTTGTTAGAGTTATAGTTGGGCTTATTATAGAGGCTCAAAATATAAGCCTAGTTTACTTTTTTGTTCTTTGAAACTAAGAGACTCACATTAGGACTTGTTGGACATTAAATTATGTAATAAAATGACATAGGTTTGGTGAAGGCATGGATAAGAGGATATATTTAGGTGTGGGGAGGTAAATATGGCCATGAAGTTTATGTGGTTTTTAGATCAAAATTGATCTACTGTGTGTTATGTATGCATGGGATAGGATTATCTTGAAATTATCCTATCCCAAAATTAGAGAAGATTGATAAAATAGAGACCATGATACCTAATGTGTAGAATATGACCAATAGATCCATAAACCCATAAGAGGGGGAAATATATCATCAATATCAAAGGAGAGGGTTCTAAATCCTTCAGGCCTATGACACAATGAGATAGCTCTAACAATACATATATGTAAGCAAATGATTGAAACTAAATAATTCAATTAGTTGTGAAATTAATGTAAATTAAAGTAAATGGGGAAGGATTATAAATTTTAGATAACATGGTAATAAAATAGGGGCATAGAAATCCTAAATTGGATAAATAACAAATTGAATTTAAATTATAATCACACTTAGTATAAGTGTAGAGAAATCCTAGACAAGGACACACACACACACACACACACACACACACACACACACACACACACACACACACACACACACACACACACACACACACACACACACACACACACACACACACACACACACACACACACACACACACACACACACACACACACACACATTTATCTATCGAGAAACAAGCATAATCTATCTACTAAATCAAATAAAGAAAGAACATAAGGTTAGAAATACTTACCTTTACTGGGCATTTATTGAGCCTCAATCTCCCCCTTGGCCAATGGTGATTTTTAAGATATTTTTGTGGTTATGAAGACCTCAAATATTAACAAGATCTACGGTAAAACAACTTATCTCAATGAATCTCCAAGACTTTCACAAGGCAAGATTCCTTCAAGATAAGATTCTACCTATAGTTCCTCCAATGTTATTAGGAAATAATTGAGTCCAAAATTAGAGCAAAAAAATGTGAAATAATGTGTGTATATGATTGGAATGAAAAGTGTATTTTATATATAGTGATGAAATACTCAAAATAAGGCTAAGCTAATGAGATTGACCAAATTGATGTACTTTGCAATAAATTAGTTAATAGTAAACTATATTGGATAGGCTAAAGAAACACAATTTGTATAAAGACCAACTCATAACTACATTGACTAGGTTGATATGATACAAAAGGGAAAGTGATAAACATATGGTATTAGCCTCATTGATGCCATATGGAATTAGGGAATTGACATAGATACATGAGGTAGGATGGGAGGAGGTAGGTAAGAAGGAAAATTTTAAAAGTTGAACTATAAAATGGAATGGTATGATCATGGCATAGATAACAAAATATCTCATAATACACTAAAGGCCTTCCCACCATTTTCCTAGTGCACCATTTAAGGCTTGCACTAAGGGAGATTGAATCTCAATAGGTTTTTGTATGATAAAACATTAGTAATGAAAAAGTGAAAAATATTGTGTGTATACATGATATACTCGTGAGCCTTCCCTACCACCTTAGGCTTACACATCACACCCTTCAATACTAAGGAGAGAGTCGATGAATGGCTTTACCTTGGTCCTTAAGATAATTTATTTAATCACAACCAAAACTTAGAGTTTTGGGTTGACATAGGGTTAACATGGACATTTTTGGGTTTATTGATCACTTATTTTCACGTAACTTATCCTTGATACTCAATTGAAGTATGTGAGAGGGATGCTTTATGATAATTTAATTGTGAGTAGTGTTGTCTCCTCAAAATAACAGTCATTTTTGGAACAACATTTTAATTATTTTGGTTCTACAAACCAAAATAGTATCTTCCATTTTCAAAATTTGTATTAAGTATTCAGATTTCTCATTTTCAGAGCTTCTCAAAAAATCTACAGACTCTTACAGGCGGTTCTCAGTCAAAGGAATTGATTTTTCAACATTTGTTCATTTTTCAAGAAAAGTTCAAAGTTCAGTTGCTTTATCAGCAGCAGGTTCAACATTTGGTTCAACTTTAAACAGTTCAAAGGCGGGTTCAATCAAGCGGTTCAACGCTTTCATTAGCTTTGGTTCAAAGGCTTGGCACGCTTCATTGAACCTTTGAACCGGTTCAACAAAGGTTCGAAGACTTGTTCAAAGACTTGGATAAAAAGACTTATCGGAGAATTTCACCTAGACTTTTTGCCTGGGGAATTTCACCTAGACTTTTTGCCTGAGAATTTCACCTGGGGAAAATGTCTATGGGAATGTTCAAAGGAAAGCTCGAGGGAAATCCGTGGGTATGCAGAAAGTGAATGGCTCGAGGAGAAGCCTGGGGAAAATTCACGAAGGGCCAACAAAAGCTGAAGGACCATTTCTCAGGGCCCAAAAGGGTAAAGTGTAGTCTGGAAAAGTGCCAAGTGGAAGATAAAAGAAGACCAAGGGATGACATGCCTGAGCACGTCAAATTCAACATAGTTAACTAGCCATTGGAAACACAGTGACGGGCATGAAAACATCAATTTCAGAGATAGTAAAATAGCCGTTGATCCTTTTGGTCCACAGAGCAAAATACATTCACAATTTTCAAGCCCAAGACTAGTAGAATGTGGGGAAGAAGTAAAACAACAAATTAAATCCATGGCCCGATTTAATTAGCTGAATAAGGAGGAACAATGAAGATAAGATCATATTGCCAGGTGGAACATTGGAAGTTACAAACTTTCAATAAGTGTGACTTATTTCCTTGCATTGATAAAATCAAATGGGAAAAGTGTCCCTAAGTTCTAGCATGTCTCCTTAACAGATTTCAATGCAAATTGATGTATTATTTGTTCCCAAGTCTTTTTTTGAAGAGACTATATAAGGGATTTTTCTTCAATTGTAAAAGGAGCTTCTTTTTGAGAATCTGAACGAAACTCTACCAAAATTGAGAGGCATCATTGAGACTTTGTGCTCAGTCTATTTATCATATTTTGTTAATGAAAACAAGGGAATTTTTTAGACTTTGTGCTGTGATATCTTATTTGTTTCATTGATTTAATAAGTAAAATTAGTAAATTTGTCAAGAAGGTGTCCTAGAGAATCAACCGTGGAGAGACTTTGCACCTCCATAGCTGCCTTCAGTGTGTTTGTATTTTCATTACTGTGTAAAGAACTTTGGAAAGACTTTGAGCTTTCATTGCTCTTTGTGTATCACTCTTGAGTATTTCATGTACAGACTTTGTGCTGTGTCTTGATTTGTTGGTTACCATACTTCAGTCATATTCTGCTTTTATTTCCAGGAGTATTCTTGTGGCTGGCTGAATAGTTCTTTTGAAAGAAGAGGAGCGTTGTTTGTCATTCTCTTGAGTTCTTCCTTTGTTTTGTATACATCATCTCTGAAGAAAGAGAGATGGATGTCTGGTCCTACCCTTGAGTACTATTTTCTGTTCATATATATATACATAGCATATCCACAGGGAACCTCCCCTTGATGAGAGGAGAGATAAGTCTCCTTCTGATGTGATAAACTTACACATTAGGATGACTAATCTTCTTGCTTTGGCTGATAAGACCTATTTTGTTTACCAGTACGCTGATAGACAAAATAATCAACCAATAGTTTTTGGCAACTCCACTGGGGAATTACCCATTATCCATTTATAGTTTATCCATTCCATTCACCTTTACCCCATAGGAAAAGAACACACATTTTGAAGCCTCAAGCTCCAGGCTAAAGCAGGACCAGTCCTTTTCCTTTCTTTTGTTTTAAATCTGGCAACTCCACGCTACACAAGAAGCTAGAGATCTAAGGGTGTTTTTCACCTTGTGTTTGAGTTGGTGCAGTAGAGCAATTTTGATTTGTTTCCTCCACCACCTTTCCTCCAACGATCTAGGAGTCTTCCTCCTGACCTTATCGGGTCACCAACACAAGGCAAAGCTTCTTTTCCTGCTATTAATAGAGCCCTACCTATAAATATTCCACCCAAATTTGTTACCCCCACTTTTCAGCACCCTATAATGGCAGTTCAAGGTCCCTGGGGTAATGCTTTTGGCCCTCTCAATCTTACTCCTCCTTTACATGAACTTCCATGCAGTTCTAGGAAGAATTTCCCAAAATTCCATGGTGATGGGAAAGTTCATCCTGATGAACATATTGCAACATTCAGTATAGCTTGTGGAGTAATTGGGGTAGAGTTTGAAGATGTAACAGTCAGGATTTTTGTTGAAACACTACAAGGTCCTGCTATAGATTAGTTTTATCATTTATAGGCTCGATCTGTGACTGATTGGAATACTTTGAAAGATAAGTTTGAAGCCAGATTCAAAATTGTAGAAGATGCACATACACTTCTGGCTCAACTTACACAAATGAAAAAAGAGCCACATGAGCCTATGAGAGACTTCATAGCTAAATTTGACAAGTTGAGAAATATAATTCCTATGATTGCCAGACCTACAGCTGAGAATCTCAAATGCTTTTTCATTAATTCTCAGCTACCAGAAGTCAGTTTCCTCTTGAGACGTGCTGGCCAAATAGATCTCAAGGTAGCTCAAATTTTGGCCACTGAAGTAGAAGATGATCTCATATTAGCAGGAAAAATAAGAAGAGATCCCAATAGAAATAGAGCTTCATCATCATCTGAATTTGCATCTACAAACACCACAGATCCAAGGGTGTAGAAATTAGTGAATGAGCTCCTTGCCCTCAAAAAGCAAATGGCTCAAGGAATGTCTTCTGCTCTTACATATAGAAGAACATTCCCAAATCAATCATATCAAGGCAAT
Organism: Torreya grandis; assembly: GCA_037957365.1. Lineage (NCBI taxonomy): Eukaryota > Viridiplantae > Streptophyta > Pinopsida > Cupressales > Taxaceae > Torreya > Torreya grandis. The sequence continues at coordinate 2,086,900 of JARHVA010002580.1, read as the reverse complement.
GTTGCTAGAAAACAAGGACAACAAAATCGTCTTCCTCATCCACAAGGAAAACTTGCCTTGGAAGCTCTTCCAACTAATTCAGCAATGGGATATCTTTAGACAGAATCAAATTTTTCTTATCACCCTGAATTATATCAAGAAAATGATGCTGATATCATTGAAGACAATCAAGAATCAGCTAGCGACTCCCACATTGGTTTCATAAATTATCAGGATAAACCTGAAAGCAAAGGAGAAGCTTCAGATGGATCATATGTAGTGTTTACTAGATCTAAGAATCAATCAATCCAACAGGCTGATAAAAGAATGACAGAAGAGCAATCACAGCTAACAGTCACAATTGCCAAGCGTGGATCAATTTTGCCCTTTCAACCAAAAGATCCAGTAATCACTCAAAAGGTAAATACATCTGTTTCACCTTCCACTTCTACTTCTAATTCACAAACCAGTATACCACCTATCCCTTCTAAAATTCAAAAAGTTGAAATACCTTTCTCTATACCTAGTTTGATTCATACATTTGACATAATTGATCATGTCAAAAAGACAAAAATACAAATGTCTAAATTTGAGTACTTGCAGTCGAATCTGGATCAACTGAATAAGTTGGTCCAATATGTTAAAAATCATACCGTCCTTACAGTGAAAAAGGCCAAAAAAATGACTTTTGATTCCCCAATAAATACACCTAGTCCAAATAATTTGATTATTACTCCTCTAGCTGCTTCTGGAAAAATAGAACCCTTATATGTTTCCCTGTTAATCAATGGCCATAAGCTAAGTAATTGTATAATAGATTCAGGCGTATCTGACAATATTATGCCTACCAAAGTTGCTGAGTCTCTTGGTCTCACATTGACCAAGACATTTGGTAGATGTTTCTCCATGGAGAACAAACAAGTGCCATTGTTAGGGCAGATCAAAGATGCTCAATTTGCATTTGCAGCCTTTCTGGACAAGAGGATTAAAATGACTGTATTAGTGGCTGAAGTCCCAGTGCCTTATGGTATTTTAATTAGATGGAATTTCTGTAAGGATGTGAGAGGAGAGCTGAACATGGATCTATCTGAGGTAAGGATCTCTGTACAAGGCGTGATGAAGAGATTACTTCCTAAAAAAGAAGCAAAGTATATAGTCACCAAGACATCAGCTCCTGAAGCTCAAATCCTTTTTGAATCAGCAGGTATGGGTAATTACTTTTTATATACAAATCATGAAGAAAGACCCTCCATCTTTGATGAGGGAAAGTCTGAAATAAAGCCAGTGTCTGATGAGATTTGGACTCTAGAATTTGATGGTAGTTGTTCTTCTTCTGGTTTTGGAGTCGAAATTGTTTTGATATCTCCTCAAGGAGATATGTTCCCTTCATCATATAAGTTATAGTTTAGAAACACAAATAATACAGCTAAATATGAATCGTTGTTGCTGGGCATGAAGGCTGCTCAAGAAAGAGGCATCAAGTGTCTTCATGCTAAAGGGGATGCCGAATTAGTGGTCTGCCAAGTGAAAAATTCATATCAGACTAAAAATGAAAGTCTACGCCATTACTGTAATCTTGTTTGGGATGAAATTGAAAGCTTTGATGCTTTCAACATTTCTTCCATTCCAAGATAATTCAATGATAGAGCTGATGCACTTGTTGTTTCAAGAACTCTTTTAGTTCCACATTCTTATTTTAAAGAAGCCAAATATACCATTGAGATGATTTATAGGCCGAGTGTTCCTGATAATGCTGATTATTAGCAAATTTTCAATGATGATAATCAGATCATTGCCTTTTTAGAAAGAAAAGACAATTTTGAACAGCTATATTTTGAAGGCAGCGAATCTCAGAAGACTGAATTAATTTCTAAATTTAGTTCAGATGTAAATGATGAGTTTATACAGCTGAAAGGAAATAAAATTCTTAAAGGTTTGGTTTCTCTTGAAAAGTTGTTTGACAAGCATGATAGATTCGTCAAGCAACAATAGACAGATTCAAATTTTTCTCAGGGATTTGACCAAGTGAATCTGACCAATGAAGAAAATCCAAAAATGGTTAACATTGGTAAGTGTTGTACCCCTGAGGAAAAAGTCAAATTTACTTCTTTGCTTTGTCAATACATTGATGTCTTGGCATATTCATACGAAGATCTGAAGTCTCTCAGTCTAGATGAAATCCATCATCATATTCCTCTTAAAGTTGATTCAATGCCTTACAAGTAGAAATCCAGACAATACAATCCAAAGATTTTAGGTACAATTATGTCTAAGATTCAAAAAATATAAAATGCTAGGATTATTTTTCCAATTCATCATTCTACATGGATTGTGAATATAGTTCCAGTAAGGAAGAAAAATGGTAAAATCTGCATTTGTGTTGATTTTCAGAATCTGAATCAGTCTTCTCTAAAAGACAATTACCCTTTGCCAATCATGGACCAAGTTCTTCAAATAGTAATAGGATCAGAAATGTTATCAATGATGGATGGCTTCTCAGGCTATAACCAAGTTGAAGTTGTTGGAACTGATCAATACAAGACTACATTCACTACACCTTGGGGTACTTTTGCATACAAAAGAATGCCTTTTGGATTAATAAATGCTAGTGCTACCTTTCAGATAGCTATGGATATGGCTTTTAAAGATGAAATTGGCAAATTCATAGTTGTATATCTTGATGATTTAACTGTCTTCTCAAAGCACCGATCTGATCATGTGCGCCATTTGCAGCAAGTGCTGGAACGCTGCCAGGAAAATGATATTTCTTTGAATCCTAAAAAGTCTATTTTTGGAGTGACATAAGGGAAACTCCTTGGACACATTGTGTCTAAAGAAAGAATAAAGATTGACTCAGACAGAGTCAAGTCTATTCAAGAGCTGAATTTGCCTACAAGTAAGAAAGCTATTCACTTTTTCTTCAGAAAAGTGAATTTCTTATAGAGATTTATCCCTGAATTTGCTGAGAAGACAAGACACATTGTAAATATGATGAAAGGAAAGAATACCTTCAGCTGCACCAAAGAGGGCAAAGCAACATTTCAAGATATCAAAGTCTCTATTGCTCACACCCCCACCTTAGTCTGCCCAGATTATCACATAGATTTCATTATATACAGCTATGCATCTGAGCATACTCTTTCAGCTATTCTTGTCCAACAAGACAAAGAAGGTATGGAATCTCCCATCTTTTTCATGAGCTGCCCTTTGAAAACTCATGAATTGAAGTATTCGAATATAGAGAAGCATGCCTATGCCTTGGTAAAAGCAATCAAACACTTTCACTTTTATATTCTGAATTCACATATTACTGCCTTAGTTTCTGACAGTACAATCAAGGCTATATTAACTCAATAAGAGTTTGGCACAAAGTGAGGTAATTGGATTGTAAAGATCCAAGAATTTGATCTGGATATCAAGCCAACAAAGCTAGTCAGAGGTAAAGGTCTTTGTCAATTAATGGCTGATAATAAGTCAAAAGATATACAACTTGAAGAAGCTGAAGTAGATAATATGCCAACAATCCTTTTTGTTTCTATTACCAATGAATGGTATTCAGATATTGCTTATTTTCTGACTTATGGAGAATGTCCTACTCATTTGTCTTATAAAGAGAGGAGAACCATCAGATTGAAAGCTGCCAATTTTGTCCTTTGGGACAACAGTCTATACAAAAGAAACATAGATGGAGTTTTTCTTCGCTGTGTAGATAAAGAATAGCAGACCCAGCTCTTGAAATCTTTCCATAATCTAGCTTGTGGAGGACATTTTTTTGCTCCTGTGACTGCTCACAAAATTCTGAGAGCCAGGTATTATTGGTCGACTCTTTTCCAAGATGCACATAAATGGGTAAGGAAATGTGAACTTTGCCAGTGATTTGTTGGAAAACCCAAGTTGGCTGCTCTGCCTCTTAAACCAGTAATCATAGAGGAACCTTTCTAGCAGTGGGGACTCAATTTTATTGAGACAATAAATCCATCATCAAGTGTTGGACATGATTATGTACTTACAGTGACTGATTATTTTACTAAGTGGGTAGAGGCAATCCCTATAAAGCATGCTACATCAGAAGTTGTATGCAATTTATTGAAAGAGAACATCATTTTCAGATTTGGAGTCCCACTCAAAATTGTTACTGATAATGTAGCTTGTTTCACCTCTCAAGAAATCACGCAATTATGTTTTTATTATGGAATTACGCTTTCTCATTCTTCTAATTATTTTCTACAAGGGAATGGACAAGCTAAGTCTAGCAATAAAAATTTGATAACTATTATTAAGAAACTTGCAGATGATAATCAAAGGATGTGGCATAAAGCATTGGTAGACACCTTGTAGGCTGATAGGATCATGCCAAAAAGGGCAATTGGTATGTCCCCTTTTCAACTTCTCTATGGTATTAATGCTGAGATACCAATCACTTTAGAGTTACCAGCCTTGAAATTGGCGAAGGCTATTGAAGATCAGACATATGAGAGTTCTCTTGACAAAAGAATCATGTACTTGACTCAGCTGGAAGAACAAAGAACTATGGTGGTAGATAGAATTGCTATTAATCAAAATATGATAAAGAAACTTTTTGATTAGAAAGCCAAAAATCGTGATTTTTAGATTGGGGATAAAGTCCTACTATGGGACAAAAGAAGAGAGCCAAAAGGGATGCATGGAAAGTTTGACTCCCTTTAGAGAGGCCCATTCACAATTCATCAGCACATGGGTGAAAATAGCTTCTTGTTGAAATACCAAGATGGCACACTCTTTTCTTTGCCCCATAATGGGTAGCATTTGAAACACTTCAATTCTTGAAGTGTCAAATCATTACCTCTATATATATGTATACTTGTATAGTTTTAATTTTTGTTTTGTTTTATTTGTTTTCATTCTTGTTGCCTTTCATTTTTGAAAAGCATGACTCTGAAGCCTAATGGTACATTTGAAGACACTGGAGATTCTGAATTCTACTCCTTCCAATTAGTTTTGCAATTGATAGAAGTTCCCCAATTGGAGCCTGTTGTTGTCTCCTAAAAATAATAGTCATTTTTGGAACAACATTTTAATTATTTTGGTTCTACAAACCAAAATAGTATCTTCCATTTTCAAAATTTGTCTTAAGTATTCATATTTCTCATTTTTAGAGCTTCTTAGAAAATCTACATACTCTTGCAGGTGGTTTTCAGTCAAAGGAATTGATTTTTCAACATTTGTTCATTTTCCAGGAAAAGTTCAAAGTTCAGTTGCTTCATCAGCAATAGGTTCAACATTTGGTTCATCCTTTAGTTTAACTTCAAACAGTTCAAAGGCAGGTTCAATCAAGCGGTTCAACGCTTTCATCGGCTTTGGTTCAAAGTCTTGGCACGCTTCACTGAACCTTTGAACTGGTTCAACAAAGGTTCGAAGACTTGTTCAAAGACTTGGACAAAAAGACTTCCTGGAGAATTTCACCTAGACTTTTTGCCTGGGGAATTTCACTCAGACTTTTTGCCTGGGGAATTTCACCTGGGGAAAATGTCCACGGGAATGTTCAAAGGAAAGCTCGAGGGAAATCTGCGGGTATGCAGAAAGTGAATGGCTCGAGGAGAAGCCTGGGGACAATTTACGAAGGGCCAACAGAGGCCGAAGGACCATTTCTCAGAGCCCGAAAGGGTAAAGTGCAGTCTAGAAAAGTGCCAAGTGGAAGATAAAAGAAGACCAAGGGATGACGTGCCCGAGCACATCAAATTCAACACAGTCAACTAGCCATTGGAAACATAGTGACGGGCATGAAAACATCAATTTCAGAGACAGTAAATTGGCCGTTGATCCTTTTGATCCACAGAATAGAATACATTCACAATTTTCAAGGCCAAGACCAAAAGAATGTGGGGAAGAAGTAAAACAAAAAATTAAATCCATGGCCTGATTCAATTAGCCAAATAAGGAGGAATGATGAAGATAAGATCAGATTGTTAGGTGGAACATTGGAAGTTACAAACTTTCAATAAGCGCGACTTATTTCCTTGCATTGATAAAATCAAATGGGAAAAGTGTCCCTAAGTTCTAGCATGTCTCCTTAACAGATTTCAATTCAAATTGATGTATTATTTGTTCCCAAGTCTTTTTTTGAAGAGACTATATAAGGGATTTTTCTTCGATTGTAAAAGGAGCTTCTTTTTGAGAATCTAAACGAAACTCTACCAAAATTGAGAGGCATCATTGAGACTTTGTGCTCAGTCTGTTTATCATATTTTGTTAATGAAAACAAGGGAATTTTTCAGACTTTGTGTTGTGATATCTTATTTGTTTCATTGATGTAATAAGCAAAATTAGTAAATTTGTCAAGGTGTCCTAGAGAATCAACCGTGGAGAGACTTTGCGCCTCCATAGCTGCCTTCAGTGTGTTTGTATTTTCATTATTGTGTAAAGAACTTTGGAAAGACTTTGAGCTTTCATTACTCTTCATGTATCACTCTTGAGTATTTCATGTGCAGACTTTGCGTTGTGTCTTGATTTTTTGGTTACCATACTTCAGTCATATTTTGCTTTTATTTCTAGGAGTATTCTTGTGGCTGGTTGAATAGTTCTTTTGAAAGAAGAGGAGTGCTATCTATCATTATCTTGAGTTCTTCCTTTGTTTTGTATACATCATCTCTGAAGAAAGAGAGATGGATGTCTGGTCCTACCCTTGAGTACTATTTTTTGTTCATATATATATATATATATATATACATAGCATATCCACAGGGAACCTCCCCTTGATGAGAGGAGAGAGAAGTCTCCTTCTGATGTGATAAACTTACACATTAGGATGACTAATGTTCTTGCTTTGGCTGATAAGACCTATTTTTTTTACCAGTACGCTGATAGACAAAATAATCAACCAACAAGTAGTACACACACATAGCCAGATATATATATATATATATATATATACATACACACACACACACACACACATAAATGAAAAGAAGGAATAATGTTCAATAAATGTATTGATATTTAGATGTTTTGTATCTAAATAAATGAAAAGAAGGAATAATGTTCAATAAATGTAGATCCTATATAAATTTTTAAATTAATTTAACTATCATTTCATTCTATCAGTATTATTTCAATTTTCTTACGTAGACCAACTAATTATGTTATGCTAAAAAATAAGACAATATTTATCCTTCCAATTCCTTTAGATTTTTTTAGTTTCACTCACATTAAAGTTCTAAGTATGATATATAAAAAGATAAGAGTAATTAAATTTGGAAGAGCATTTACGCTTCTATAATTAAAATTGAGATTCAATTGCTATAAAATTGCTCATGACCTTAAAAAGTTAATATTTTTGGGGTTGTGACATTTGGTATCAGATCACAAGTTTCAATCATATAGATTTTGGGACTAAATATTTTATAATAAACATAAATATATGTATATCAGGATGGTAAGAACATGAACATGTAGAGGTGGAATTGTCAACAATCTTATTTGTGGAGGTAGATGTGGCCAAAGTGTTAACCTTAACTAGAAGAGGAATAAATACAATAGTTAGAAATGAATCTAATGATAATATAAATGCCAATTAGGTTAACACAAACAACCCAATAGGTATTGATGATATTTTAAATGGAATATTAGTTTGACTCCATGACATTAAAGATAAAGTGGATTCATAACATCAAAATCTAACCAATCTTAAAGGCCATGGTGTGAATAAGTAAGGGGAGGAACACATGGAGGTGAAAGGTGAACAATTAAAACTCCAAGTGATCATGAAATGTATTATAAAGGAACCTAAGAAGATTTCTCCTCCTACTTATGCTATAGGAGATACCAATGATGTCACTAAGGCATAGATGGTCAACTTGAAAATGTACCTTAATTTGCATAATATGAGCTCTAATGTGAAGGTTTATATTCGTGCCAAACAATTGGTGGGTGATGAAAATTTATGGTGGAATCACATTTTGATTTCAAGGGGTATGATCCTATGATACTTACTTGGAAACCATTTTAGAGGTAGTTGCAAAAGATGTACCTATATGTTACCTTTAAGGAGAAAAAAAATAGTTGAATTTTAGATTTTGAAACTAGGCAATATGACTATGATTAAATATGAGAATAAGTTCCTTGGTATTTTTCATTATGTAAATTATATGCATGTTAAAGTGATAATGGTAACCAAGTTTAGGTTGGGATTATGTCAGGTTTTAATGTATGATGTTAACATGACTAATCCTCATACCCTGGTTGTAGCTATTGAATTTGAAAATAAATGATATCAGGAAGTCATTTGGAAATTATGAAAATTATCAAATGTACCAAAATATGAATAAGATTGTATGACTTAAAATTTTGAAGGGAAAAATGGTGGAAATAATAAGTAACCTCAAGTTAACTATCATATACCAACCAAAGGAGAAAATATTTTTCCCTTACCTTCGTAAATGATGGTGCAATGATAAGAATGTGGTGATAACCATTATTGGAAGGATTTTCCATTGTAGAAAAATAATCAACCAACTAGCATTGAGCTTTTGCTACTATTTAAAATAAAAATATGGATATGTAATCCACTTCAATTGAGACTAGAGGTATAATTTATGGATTTCATTTATACATTTTGATTGATTTTGGTGCTATGAATATTTTTATCTCACCTTATATTGATTATAAATTAATATATAAAATATGTAAGTTAAGAGAAGGATTTAAGGTAGAATTTGGCAAAGGAAAATAATTTCCACGTTGAAGTGTTTAGAAGAATAAGAACTTAAACTTGGTGTCCTTAAAACCAATGTAATTTTTTATTGCCCTTCTAGGATTATATGATCTAGTTTTGGGTATGGATTTACTGAAAAAACATTAATCTCCTTTTGATTGTTTCAACAAGAAATTCCAATGTATTGATGACTTAGGCAACTAGTTTTTAATCTAAGGTGATTTTAATCCAATGGCTCACAATATTTATTTAGCCTTGTATCTAAAAATAGTATTTTATAAGGTCTACAAGATTTATACTATTCAAATGAAATAGATGTCTAAATAAATAGAACCTACCCTAGAATACCCTCTAGTCTTGAAATATTTCAAGGATATATTCCATGAATAATTACTTGGTTTTCCTCCTAAGAGGGAATTTGATTTTTACTTGGATATTATACCTATTTATACACTTTCATCCAATGCTCCATATCAAATGAATGTGGTAAATTTTTAGGAAATTAAAGTTTATCTATAAAAACCTTTAGACAAGGGTATAATTTGGCCTATTGTCTCACCCTAGGAAGCTCCCATTATCTTTGTCAGAAATAAGGTTGGTACCTTAAGACTTTTCATTGATTATATAATGTTGAATTAAATCATTATAAAAAATTATCTTATTTCATAATAGATGATATTTTTGATCAAATGAATGATGATGCTATATTTTTTGAGATCAATCTTAGATCAGGGTATTATCAAATCCATATCAATAATGAATATGTGCACAAAACTACATTCCACACAAGGTATGGTTATTATGAGTTTGATTTTACACATTTTGGTTTAAATGCACCAATTTCATTTATGAATCTTCTGAATAGTGTGTTCAAGGATTTTCTAGATCATTTTGTTTAATATTTTTGGATGATATCCTTATGTATTCTAAGAATGATGCTAAACATGAAAAAAAAATATTCTTATTTATACAAAGTCTAAGGAAACATAAATTATATGGAGATTTGTCCAAGTGCTCACTCTACCAAGATAAAACCTTTATTTGTGGCAAATAATCTATAAATAAGGGGTTCATATTGATCCTGTTAGGATCAAAGAAATTAAGGAGAGGCCTATGTTGTACCCAACATACCCCCATTATTTTTTTATTAGAATAAGAACCCACTATATTTTATAATTGGATTAAATCCCTATCTTGAAAGTCCTCTAAAAGGAATATCCCTAAGTATTACTTTAACTCTATTATTCAGCATACATATGAACTTGTACCCTTTTTGTATTTTGGGACTAACCTACTAATGACTTTAAAAAGTTATGTATATGTAGGTTTATTATCTTATTCAGTTAAATTCTTCATCATAACTACTTAGCACAAAAGGGTCTCCAATGAAAGTGTTCAAAACTCACTCCTTGATAATTCTATTCAGAACTATTGTTCACTAAATTTTTATGACATTTTTTAGTCTTTAACAGTTTTATTTGGTGGTTTTCTTCAATGATTTTCTTGGAAAGTACCTCTAACATGGTTCAGTCTTTAACACTCTAAATTTTACATACCCCACAGGTATTTATTTCTTTAGCATCTTACTTTTTGTATTTTGTTCGAATAAAAGTTTTCAATGTTTCATGGTACAGGACCCAAAGCCAAATTCCCCAGGCATTATAACATTTTGCCATTTACCCTTTAGCCACTATTCTTTAGGAACCTAGTTTATAAAGTTTTACACTTTGGTTGATCTGGGTATTTGTGGGTTATTTATTTAGCACCAATCCTTTAGTGAATTCCTCTGATAGTTAGGTCATTGATAAAAATATTTGGTGATTTTCTCAGTGAATTCCTTTGATAGTTAGGTCTTTGAAAGGTTTCTTTAGTAGAATAATTTGGCACAAAAAGGTCTTTAACAAAAATGTTAAGATATTTTGCTTGATGAATTCTTATGAGAGTTAGGTCTTTGATAATTTTATTTGGTGGAAGAGTTTGGTACAAAAGGGTCTTCAAAAAAAAAGTTCAAAACTTTTGTTTGGGATGCTTGCAAATAGTGTTAGACCCTGAATTATAACTTTTGACTACTAAAAGTCTCAATGCTTGGTAAACTAAGGCTAAATAAGTGATGAAATAAAAATTGGAAAAGGGAAATGATGTGGCACTCCCACTCAACATCAACAAGGCCTACGTGGCATACCTATCAAATGAAGTGGAAAAGTTTGAATTGAATAAACAAATCAAAGTTATAGACATTGGACATCAATGATGTATGAACTACAAATCAATGCCAAAACTATATCAAATTAGTTTAAATGATAACATTCCCTTGTGATCCTGAGCTAACTTGTGAATTCACTTACTCTCCTATGATATATCCCTAGCCACTACTATCTTTGACTTAACAACATGCTTAGGAGATCCAAGTAATTGAATTAAAAACTAGACCAGTACTAACTTAATAAAAAATAATTGCATCCTCATCTAGGGCATTCTATGGAACTCTCCCTCCTTCAAGGTTATCCATCAAATATTTTATAGAGTACATAGATACACTCTCTTAACCAGACATATTCAATAATAAACATATCAACTACTTGTTTTGGGATGCCATACACCAAGTTGATTCACACACCCATGAATATAACTTGACTTCATCCCAGTGCCAATTGGCCATAGAGCTCATCCCATTCAAGAGATAAGGCTTACAATTTACATCTACAAAGCCACAATTCATTCCATATATCAACCTCATGCAAGACTTATTATTCATATGGAATATATCTAGAGGAGTGTAACTACATCATATCGATCACAAAATGGTTATAGTGCGTATATCTAGAAATGCATTTCAAAAGTACCTCTCCCTTCTTGTTTTAGATGCCATATATTATTTACATAAAGTAGTGGCATGGGAATAAGGAGAAATATATTGAGAAGGCACTTAGCAATTGGATGCTCCTAAAAGAGATAATTAATTTCAAAGATAATTAGGTCACACCAATAATGAAATTTAGAATGGGAATCTAGATCAAGATGACCCTATTGAATAGGGTATTTGACTACCTAAACATCAAATTCCTCTAGCCAAAGCCAAAGTTGAGGTAGATGCTAATGATAAGGTTGAATTTGAGGCTCAAGCCATAAAAATAAATGGAGGATAAAGCCAAGGAATAAGTAGAATGTGTATAATAATAATAACTAGTGACATAGGGAGGTGATTAGGAGAAGGATTTATAGCCAAAACCTCAAATCACTAGCCAGTGGATGTGAGATGTTCCCATATTAGCCACCTGGTGAACCACCTTTTCTCTTCCTTTGGCCCAATTCATGCCACCTCTTAACATAATTTCCAACCACATCCATGACACTTACTACCACTATGCTTGAAACATATTTGGATTTTGCTCAGTTGCTATTGACCAAGAATATTGAGGGTGCAATTTCATTTCAAGAGTACATTTCGAAAAAGCCTTCAAACTTAAAACAAGAAGTCTTATAACTATGACATGAGAATGCATAATTGAGATGATATCTTATAAATGTGTATTAAATAATTAATAATAGATACCCTAAATTAGTTATGCAAGTCCCAAGTGACCAAGTTATGTTTGAGGAAAAATAAATCACATCTTTATTGAATTAGCTTACAAAGGACTAGATGGCTGCACAATACCTACAAACACTGAGAGCATAGGTGGGGAACATAAATTTAGAGACAAAGGTAATTTGTGAACTATTCAAGGAATAGGAGTAGGCTTTAGATAACACTATGTAGTAATCAAAATAGATAGCACAAGGGATGCTAAATTAGAGGTAGTACCTTAACAACTCATTAACTACTTCTTAATCAGAGTTCATAATAACAGACAAAGCCAAGGCTATAATGGATGACCAAAAGGATACTTTTGATGTGATTAGTAAACACCCTCAAGTAATTACTAGATTTGAGGGATGCCACCATGAAAAAACTTTAGGCTTGCCACAATGAGACTTTTTGCACTACACTTATTGGCCTATAAGCTCAAAGGCATGCAAATCAATTAGATGATTTGGTTTTGGATGTCTAACTCAAGGTATCTAATACTAAATAAATCATTACTATCATATAAGAATAGAATATGAATATGTGCAGAACTTGATGTTAATCTAAATCATGTTATGCATAATGCTTACTATAGTACAAGTGTTAACAGACTAGAAGATGCTTAAGTAAGATCTTTCATAGATTGATTCTTCCATTAATTAATTGGTGGATGAGCCTCAATTCATTCCACCATGGAAACTCTAATATATCCTACAATAGAAGAAGATAATTGGTAATCCAAAAGTAGACACCCAACATAAATAACTCCCATAAAAGATTCTCCGCAACCAAATGATTTATCTATTACACAAGCAGAATGAACACAATATTAGACTATTACACAACCACTAAAAATCATGCCACCATCTACCCAATAAGTAATGCACACTCTAATTTTTTAGTTTTCACAAATTTTAGACATATTTATAGGATAGCCTTAAAAATTAGGAATATGGCCAAGATGGTTGAAAACTTGTAAAGGGTGGCCACCTGGTTATACTAGTCTATTAAAAACCTAAAAGGGTGGAATGATAGTATGCTACTTAGTTTAAACCCTAAAAGGGAAACTAAGTAGTGTGAAAACTGGTAAATGGCACCAAGAGAGAAAACTATTACTCTTATTTCTAGTTTATTCCTTCAGTCTTAGATCAGAGTTTTTTTATTATGACCTTATCTCAGGATGAGACAACAAATTTAGTCTAGGAGAGTGTTGGATGAATAATAGATCTGACTAAAATTAAAAATTATAGTTGATGAACATGTGTGTAAATTGATCTATTTTATCTCTTGTATAATATATTGTACGTATTTGAACTTTGATAGAATAGTAGTTGATCTCAGAATGCAAATAATACTTTATTTTCAACTTAGTAAAAGGTAGGAAGTTGAAAAAATAACGCTTTGTAATATATTATAAATAGTGCTTAGTTGTAATTGAAAAATGGTTTTATATGTGATAGAGATTAATACAATGTTTTAAATGGTTTTCATATATATATTTTTACTTATTATCCATGCATAAAGAGTATTATGAACGTCTTAATCTATTATTCATATAGTTTATGCTAGCCATTATATATACAATAATTTTACATGTCCTCATATAATGATCTTGACTTAATTTTTAATGGCATCATTCAGGTTGAATTGTTGACAACCATTCCATTTTATTACTAACTATTTAAGTTAACCCTTAAATTAACATGTTCTAGAGTTTTCTAATAACCTTTGCTAATAAAATTTTATAGAATTGATTATGAGTATGGAGTGTAGATACGAGTTGGATACCATATCTACCATCTAGACTAAAATATGTTGATAGAACATGAATGATTAGCTATGGGTTCAGAGGCATCATGGACATATGTCAGGTCCCTCTTAGCATGAAGCTAGTAGTAATGTTTCTAGGGTGCCATGAGAGGACTATAAACACATTAAGGTGAGAGATGGATGGGTACATAATAGAGGTGGAAATGAATTTTGAGGATTTATATTAAATACTAGGGTTATTGATAGAGGGACACTCATGATCTAAAATGCACCTAAGCACATAGTAGAGCATCAAGAGTTGGTTTGATGGCCAAAAAGTCTAATTGGTATGATCAATGTGAGTTGATTATAAGACTCTTTAGTATCTATGTGTTGTGAATTCAATTTATCTAGAAAGAAATCATTGGCTTAGTGACCATGCATTTTATGTGTCATAATTTGGATGGTGATGTGCTATTATGCATTATAGCATTGTGTCAGTAAGCATTTAAACATGACACAATGCATGCTTTATGGGATATGATATGGGTGTAGCTTGTAAAAAATTATATAGTATTATCAACCATAAAAAATAGACTATATATCCTATCACACTATTCACATGTTGGATCTATGAGATATTCCATGTGTATAGACCAGTAGTGTTACCAAATTATATCTAGGACCACCTACCTCGAGTGAGGAGATAAAAACATGGTCATATGGTGTAATAGATCCCACTATCACCACCACAAGAGATTATATGGTGAGATGATTCATATGGACATTGTACCTTGGGAATGTGGATTCATGGTGTACATAGTCATCCTCAATAATAACACAAGAATGAATAAGATCATAGTCACTATACATACTACTTTGAGCCTCACTTGTGCATGTGGTATTGGGATATCTCTGATATCCACACCCAACATTACCACTAGTGGTCCTACCTATTAGGTGAGGCACTCGAGAGAGTTGTGAGGAGTAGGAGGATAGTGGATACTAGATAATGTCCTAGTATTAATAACTCATCACACCCCATAAGTTAGGATAAAATGACAACAATAATGCCTAGTGGGGAAATAGAGGAGTAGGTCAAAAATAATTCAAATTCACCTATGATATAGTCTAAGCTACCTAGACTTGACAGATGGGTCTCCTAAGAAATCATGAGGCTTTTGAGGAATTGGGTCATAGTAGTGAAATAAGAGAGAGAAGTGGGATCTTTATTGAGTCAGAGATGAGATGATGAGATTGTCCTTAGAGGTAGAGTAGACATGGACATTGTCATAGAGAGAATCCCAAAATAGGTATAAAATGTACTAAGTTTTTACTATCACTTTCTATTCTTATTTATATTTGCATGTTATATATTAGTGATAGATTTACTTATATATTTGATGTACGTGATGATTTAATATTGATTTTATTTTATTTTGAATATATTTCAATGGAGATGACACAATGGGAGCTATGATAGAGTAAAAACACCACAAGATCCTGGATGACAAGTTTTTTGATTGTGATATGATAACCATGGTGGATCCCATGGTATGTATAGCTAGTTTGATTGTTAGTTAGTGACTATTAGGGGTGGTTGTATGACATTTATGGTATTAAGAGAAGGATGTTTCTACTACTGTGGATATAATCCCAATAAGAGGAGAGTTTATGGCATGGAAATAAGTGGTGTTGTCATATGAAACCTTAACCACATATAGATTTATGTAGGTAACCAATTTTATAACTAGCACACAAAATGAGAGGAAGATGACATCACATAAGCATGATCTAGAGATGTAGGTAGGCAAAACATAAGGGGAGGCTATAGGATTGTAATCTAGGATTCATACACTAGAGAGGTTTATAAATGTAGCCAAATCTGAATACTCTTTATAGAGTGTGGCACCTCACCCACATACTAATGAAGGTGATCCATAACTATATATGTATATGTTAAGTATTTATTTATAAAAATTTTGACATAGGAACACACACACACACATGTATGTGTGTGTGTGTGTGTGTGTGTGTGTGTGTGTGTGTGTGTGTGTGTGTGTGTGTGTGTGTGTGTGTGAGAGAGAGAGAGAGAGAGAGAGAGAGAGAGAGAGAGAGAGAGAGAGAGAGAGAGAGAGAGAGAGAGAGAGAGAGAGAGAGAGAGAGAGAGAGAGAGAGAGAGAGGAGAGAGAGAGAGAGAGAGAGATAGAGAGGCATATAAATTGACATACATATATATCATTGGTTTTGATTCTTTGTTTTCTAACTGGGATTATAACCTTGGCATATAAATTATCATATGTTATAATTATGATATCATGCAATGAGGATGCTATGTGTGTTTTTATTATTTTTTATAAAATGTGAGAAAATGCATGGTAAAATAGAATCAAAAGCTGAAGTGTAAAAATGACACTTAAGTAAGCAAATATAAAAATCAACAAACAAAAGATGTGTAATAATTGGATATAAAACATTAAAAAAATGTATGTGAGATGAAAATCTCAACACAATACATAAGATATGTATAAAATTATATATAAAAAGTTATAAATCACATCAACTTGTAAGACAAAGCAAAACATAAGATGCAAAAAATAATTGTATAAAAAGGTATCCAATATATAAAAATGCAAAACACAATAAACCAAGGATGTGAAAATGATATCAAGATCATCCATGTAATACAATTTAAAAATTATATAAAAAGGAGGAAAATAAATTAATGTAAATAAATCTAATGTAAGATAAGTGAAAACTAAAATTAGACAAGGACACATGATAAAAAAAGGAATCAAAGACTATAGTGAGTGGATAATCAAAATAAATGCTTGTGATAAAACATAACATATAAATGAAAGACCATCTAGAGACAAAATTATGATGATGGAGATGGTGTGGCAATTAAATATTATGGGAGTTTATGAGGAAGGCCTAGTTTTACTCCCTAAGGTATTATAATGCAACTTGTAAAATGAAAAGTCAAAATGCATCATAACTAAAGGTGAGTTTTAAATATGAAACAAATATATATAAAAAGGGATTATAAATAAGAGAGATATTATTAGTTGGTAGAAATATCTACGAAGTGTTAAGCACAAAAAATACTGAGAGGGGGGTGAATCAATATATTATATATCTTATAAAACTTTCCCTTTATCAAATTCCACTTAATCAAACATTCAAGATATGCAATAAAACTTAAACAATAAACATCACACAAGATAGAGAGAGACACTAGATATAACGTGGAAACCCAAAGTGGGAAAAACCATAGAGAACAATCTCAAGTATATTCGTGAGAACAAACCCATAGGAGCACCATACCCCTTTGCCGAGTACTAACCTCAGCTACAATTCATGAGCACCAACCCATAGGAGCTTCAAACCCCTTTGTTGAGCACCAACCCAGCTACTATTCGTGAACACCAACCCATAGGAGTACCAACCCCTTTGCTGAGCACCAACCCAACAACAATTCGTGAGCACCAACCCACAGGAGCACCAACCCCTTTGTGTATACCACACACCTATCTCTCAATGTTGCTATCTCAACAAATGATAGATCAATACAACATCTCTTTCCTCTCTCTCTCTCACCTTTGCTCTTCTAAGCTAGATATAACAAATACAAATCATATTCATCTCTCACAATTGCTCTTCTAAGCTAGATATAACAAATACAAATCATATTCATCTCTCACAATTGTTCTTCTAAGCTAGATATTACAATATCAAATCAACCTCTCTCATTCATATTATAAATGGCTTCTCAAGCCTTTATTTATAGCTTTCCAAATGACTTTTGGCCTTCCCCCCTTGTGACCCTTCAATCCTCATGGAAAATGGCACCAATCTTGGATGACCCTTCATATTCAAGCCTTTGAAAAGTCATGTGGTGACCCTTCATGACCAAAAACGTCCTTCCCACTTTTGTCCTTATCTTTGGTGACTTTTCATATTCCTCAAAGTGTCCCTTCATGAGAAATTTTGCCCTTACTCTTTTATCTTCACTTGGTGACTCTTGGTATTCCCAAAGATGACTCTTCATGGGAAAATGCGTCCCATCCTTCTTTTTTCTTTACCCCGTAGCTCTTTGACTTCTCCATGGGCCCTTATTTTGTCTCATATGCAACCAAAAATATATTCATTAATATTAAATAAATATTAACTCACATTAGCCAAGATAAACAATATTAAATGCAATGGGGCCTTTATCACCAATAATGCTAAACCTTTGACATCAATGACAATATTTCCAAAAATCTCCCCCTTTGTCATTGATGGCAAACTCAATCCTAAAACTACCACATCTTGTCACCTGCACATACCATCATCTAAAAACATACAGTAACTCCCCCTTACTGTAGCAACCTGTACCTATTTTCTGCACCTGTGCCTGTACCTATTATTCTCCCCCTTTGACATCAATGACAAAGGGCCTACCTGGAGCCAATAGTTAGCTCCCCCTCACTTGATGCTGAACATCAATGGTAGGAAGTAATATAAATTACTCCCAACTCCTCTCGTCGATATTTGAATGTATCCTTTGATCGTGCCTTTGAGAAGATATCTGATAAAACATATACATTGTTCCCTGTCCTTTGAGCATCTGCAATCAACTCATTTGAATCTTTCCTTCTAATCTCACAACCTTCCACATGAAACTTTAAGGTGTATCCTTGAACACATATTTAACTTACACTTAAAATATTATGCTTACAAAACATTCTTAAAATACCCAAACTTCAAATATCCAAACTTAAAATACCTTTTCTGGCTATCCTGGCAGTGGTTTTATCTTTGACTTTCACTATGCCACCATTGATATTATTTACTCTTATCTCCTGTCATATGCCTCGAACATTCGCTATCAATTAACCATGGCTGATATTTACCTCTTATATGTAGTGTTGTCTGAACCATCATTGAATCTTCAGATTGTTTCTTCTGCCATGAACATGTCTAAACTTTCTTCCTGATGAATGGATCTTTGACACTCTGATTCTTCTTCTTGATGAATGGAGCTTTGAAAATCTGATCCTCCTTGATTGAATCTGCATGAGTATCCTTTTCCTTCTTTCTAAAACTATTAGCTCTTTTTCAACATTCTAATTTCTTATGACCATAATCATTTGAAACACTGCATATGCAAGAATCATTCTAATAGCCTCAAACCATAATACTGATGCAAAATTTTCTTCAAAAATATATTCCCTCAAAAGATATACAAATTAATTTTTCAACTCACCTTCTTGTCATGCAACATATCCAACACCCAATAGCATCCACCATGCTTCAATTTTTCCTAAAAGTGTCTCCTTGAAGCCTAGAAGAGACACCCCACACAATAGGGTTCTAGAAATAAATCTCAGGAGATTCCCACATCTCCTCTATTTCTTCCTTGATCTTCTTGTGTTTTTCTTTTAGGATCCGTTTAAGCATGTCTAACCTTTTTGACTTACTAACCTTATCATTTATGATGTTTTTCTTTTTCTCAACTTTTGCAACTATCTTATCTTGACAAAGCTCATGCTCAAATGTAACAAGAGATTCTGCACAATCCTTCTTATCTGATTCTTTATCTACTATAGCAAGTAATTCATTTTCATTCTTGAACTCAACCTGATCAACTTTTACTATTTTAGGTCTCCAAACCTGAATTTATCTTTTCTCATATTTTCTAGGGTCTCTATATCCTTTGCCATACCTTGAATATCTCTTTACTTTATTTTGACATAATCTAGGAATATGGCCAACCTCATGACAACAAAAGAAAACAATATTTCTCATACAATTTTCTTGAATGTGACTGAGATCTCCCTTTGACTCATTGCTTCTCCTCATACAATCTCTTGCCCTATGACCAACATGATGACAAAAAAAACAACAGCCACAAAAAGAATTTGAAAACTTGAAAGCATTGAGCTGCCTGATTGGCTTCTTTGATTTGCCTGCAAAACTTGCATCATTCTTTCCTTGGACTAATATTTCATGATCTTTTTCAACCTTGAGTATAAGCTTCTCATGATTATCCTTTAAAGAACCTAACTCAACCTTCAATTGATTACACTCTTCTTCTTTTGATGTTAATATTGAAGTTGCAACCTCTAACTGATTCTTAAGATCCTGAATAAATATCTTATTTTCTTTTACTTCTATAGCCAACTTAGAATCCAAGATACACACCTGTTCTTTAAGATCTTCAACCACATATTTCAATTCTTGATTCTTCTTCTTTAGTTGCTTGGCCATCTTGTGCTTTTCCTTGATCTACCTTCAAGCTGTAAAAATTTTCAAAAAGGAACCTACTCTGATACCAATTGTTAAGCACAAAATATACTGAGAGGGGGGGGGTGAATCAGTATATTATATATCTTATAAAACTTTCCCTTTATCAAATTCCACTTAATCAAACATTCAAGATATGCAATAAAACTTAAACAATAAACATCACACAAGATAAAGAGAGACACCAGATATAACATGGAAACCCAATGTGGGAAAAACCACGGAGAACAATCTCAAGTATATTCATGAGAACAAACCCATAAGAGCACCATACCCCTTTTTCGAGTACCAACCTCTGCTGTAATTCATGAGCACCAACCCACAGGAGCTTCAAATTCCTTTGTCGAGCACCAGCTTAGCTACTATTTGTGAGCACCAACCCACAGGAGCACCAACCCCTTTGCCGAGCACCAACCCACAGGAGCACCGACCCCTTTGTGTATACCACACACCTATCTCTCAATGTTGCTATCTCAACAAATGATATATCAATACAACATCTCTTTTCTCTCTATCTCACCTTTGCTCTTCTAAGCTAGATATAACAAATACAAATCATATTCATCTCTCACAATTGCTCTTCTAAGCTAGATATTACAATATCAAATCAACCTCTCTCATTCATATTACAAATGGCTTCTCAAGCCTTTATTTATAGCTTTTCAAATGACCTTTGGCCTTCCCCCTTTGTGACCCTTCAATCCTCATGGAAAATGACGCCAATCTTGGATGACCCTTCATATTCAAGCATTTGAAAAGTCATGTGGTGACCCTTCATGACCAAAAACATCCTTCCCACTTTTGTCCTTATCTTTGGTGACTTTTCGTATTCCTCAAAGTGTCCCTTCATGAGAAATTGTGCCCTTACTCTTTTGTCTTCACTTGGTGACTCTTGGTATTCCCCAAGATGACTCTTCATGGGAAAATGTGTCCCATCCTTCTTTTGTCTTTACCATGTGGCTCTTCAACTTCTCCATGGGCCCTTCTTTTGTATCATATGCAACCAAAAATATATTCATTAATATTAAATAAATATTAACTCACATTAGCCAAGATAAACAATATTAAATGCAATGGGGCCTTTATCACCAATAATGCTAAACCTTTGACATCAATGACAATATTTCCAACATGAAGTATATATTGGGAAAGATAATGTGGAGATGTAATGAAGCAAGTTGTCATAAGGGTGATGTAAAAATACTTAGTGAAGATAAAACACTATAATCAAGTGAGTAAGCATAATATATTTCAACATCAAGGACCTACATAACCCCAAATTCCAAGAAAAAATCTTGGGATAACATGTGAAGTATAAATATGATCCCATCAAGGATAAATTCATGCAAAGTAAAAATGATCCTACCATCTCATAATGTGTTCTTCACTCCTTAAGACCCCTTACAGAGCCATCTGTCTACTATAAATATTGGGTACTTGCATGAAAAAATTGTGGAACCAAAATTTATAGATCTAAGATACCTCTTATCCCATCCTACTATCCTACTAAAACCAAATGTACCTTGGCTATATTGTGAGGCCAAATGTGGAGTTTGAGTTTTGACTAGAATACGGTTGTGCTAAGAATAAGATCATATATTTTGGTTTGATTTGAATTTTAAGATAAAATGTTTATTTTTCTTATGATATTACTTTTTAATCTAAATAAAAATTCATAAGAACCAACAATGGGTGATAAATATGACTAACATAAGAGAGCTTACACTTAACTACTAAAGAGGAGAACCTATAGACGAAGATACCTTAAGATTCCTAGATTTATACTTTAGAAAAGAGTGAAGTCTTTAAAATGATAGAAGCATGCCTCAAGGGAAAGGAAAGGGGAGATATGGGGATCATGAAATACCCATCAATGCAAAAATGTGATACAATGATAATATGTTAGTAGCTAACCACAAGAAGAGAGAGTTATGCCTCAAAAGTGACTAATCATAAGAGGGGATATGAAAATTACATGGAAATTTAATTCAAATCAAAAAAATGGAAACCTGAAGAAGGTATATTATATGAAATATGGTAATTATGTCACTATGTAAGTAGAAAAACACTTACAAAGGGTCTAGCACAAACACTGACAAGAGGAATCATCCAAAAAAATAGAGAATGTAAAAAGATACCAAAGAATCAAAAAGAATAAAATGGAAAAAAAAAGACATGTGAGATTCTAAAATAAAGTACCAAGGCATAACTAGGAGACCAATGTCACATAAAAAACTTGAGGTGCTACTAAATATACATAAGGGAAGCTAAAGCCTATTGTGAAAGGGTCAATGAAACTATAAAATAAAATATGAAAGTATCTCAAAAGGAAGGCAATGGAGTATGAAAAACATGAAGGTGATACCAAATATCCATGAGGGAAATTAAGTCCAACTATAAGATAATTAAAAGAATCCA
This sequence comes from Torreya grandis, assembly GCA_037957365.1. Taxonomy (NCBI): domain Eukaryota; kingdom Viridiplantae; phylum Streptophyta; class Pinopsida; order Cupressales; family Taxaceae; genus Torreya; species Torreya grandis. The sequence continues at coordinate 2,064,206 of JARHVA010002580.1, read as the reverse complement.
AAAGATGGAGAATAAACATACTGAAGAGCTGAAAAGACAATAATGGCCAATTTTAAGGTGAAATAAAATTGTAAAATAAATATTATGCTAAGAAAATGAAGTGCTAAAAAGTAAATATCATGGTATAAGGAAAATAAATAACAAGCATCACACATGCTAAAGATAATAATTTGAAATAAAATCATGTGACAAAATTGAAATGACTAATGTGATATCATGAAGAATATCATCATAAATACATTAAAATAGCTCTATAAACATCCTTAATAACATCTTTCAAATCTGGTAGTGTCTAGGGAAGTGCTTTTTGGTAGGAATCAACAATACCACTACTGAGTGCTTTCTTTTCCAATGGAGGCTATTGCCTTTGACAGTGCCTCTGGGGACTCAAATTTGATAGAAGGCATTCCTTCCAATGGATGGAAGAAAGTGTTAACTGGGGAAAAGACATGTTCTACTAAAAACATGTCAAGCCTTCTTGTCAAAAAAGATTTCACAGAGGGGATGGCCCTGACTATCCCAGATGATCTAGTTGAGGAAATTGTGGTGACCATGGATCTTGCACTGGTAGGTAAGTTTTTTTCCTTCTGTCCTAATATTGAGATGGTTGATTTCTCGGTGGAGAATCAAAGGTAGTGTTTTGATCATTGCTATGGCAAGAGGTTTGTTCATATTTAAATTCATGAATAAGGAGGATATGATAGCCATTCTTGCTAGAGGACCTTGGATTTATGGTCCATATTCACTTGCCTTGTGCCCATGGAAACTGAGGTTTGACCCTAACTCAGACCTTAGTAAGTCTGCTCCTGTTTGGGTAAGATTGTCAGGGTTCCCATTGGAATTCTGGGATGAAAAAATATTTATGGCTATTGGCAACTCCGTTGGCCAGTATTTTATAGTAGACCATACTACCCGAACTCAATCTAGGTGTGTTTATGCCTAGTTTTATGTCAATGTGGAGATCAATCAAATCCTTCCCATGTCTATAGATTTAAATTCTAAATATGGGATTTGGACTCAGTCGATCTTATTTGAAAATGCTACCACCTTCTGTCAAATATGCAAGAAAAAGGGACATATATTGACCCAATGTAATACAAAGCAAATGGGAAAGAAAGATAATCCTCATATTGAAGCTGAGGATAATTCTCACAAAACTAGAAACCTTGGCAGTCAGGGAATGGGGGGTAATGTAGAAAATGCTGATCTAGATGATAACACTGAGAAGGTTATGGAAAAAGATGGTCAGGATGTGGTCTCAAGTAATGAGGAAAAATCTTTCCTAGATGAGAATAATGAGAAGGTTATGGATAAGGATTGTCAAATTGCTACAATAGAAATAGATAACTATTTGGATCAACAGACCAATATGATTGAGGAGGGTGAAATACGTGCCCAACCGAAAGATGGGGATGATGAAAAAGGAAAAGTTTTGAGAGATGATCAATTTGTGCTACCTCTAAAAATAGAAGATACTGAGGGAGAAATAGTTTTATATTCAAACCAAGATACTCCTTATTCTCTAGAAAAAGGTGACCAATCAGTGAATTCTTCATTGATAGGTAAAATAGGGCAAAATGGCAGTGGGAATGAGCAGAAGGAATGGATTACCCCTAAGAAAAAGAATCGTAGAGGTAAAAATCTACTGATGTTGGCACTGACTCTGAACAAGGGAGACCAACCCTAAGGAAAACAAGACAAAGGGAGATTGCCAGTGGTTAGCAGAAAACACTGGAGGCCCATTCCCTCAAATCTTCTAAATGATAATTTTATCTTGGAATCTGAGGGGCTTTAACAACCCCTCCAAATAGTTTGAGGTTATAAATTGTATTTTAGATAATAAACTATATATTTTATTACTCCAAGAGGTCAAGATGAATGAGGAGTGCTTTAAGTAGATAGCTGACTACTTATGGCCTAAGGCTGCTTTTTGCATCAATTCGGCTGTAGGGGCGTCAGGTGGGATTGTTACTATGTGGAATAGTGCTAAATTTTAGGGCTCCCTTATTGATTCTAACAAGCATTTTCTAGTTATTAACTTCTCTTTGCCTTCCTTAAATTGTTCTTTGATCAATATTTATGGCCCAAATAACAAAGCTCTGAGGCAAAATTTGTGGACTAATTTGAGTAGCATTAGGACCAATACCCCGAGTGCTAAATGGATGCTAGCTGGTGACTTTAACACTCTCTTATATCCTTTTGAGAAATATGGTGGGATCCTTGATTACTCTGACAGCATGTTTGACTTTACAAAATTTATAAATGATTGGGGATTATTGGATGTGGAATTGCAAAATCAAAATTTCACCTGGTCTAACAGAAGAAGGGGAGACCAAATGATCCAAGTTAAATTAGACAGGTTTCTTATTTCTAGTAACTGGGATAATCAACATAATATGCATCTACAAGCTTTTCCTATAACTATGTCTGATCATTGCCCTATCTTCCTCAGTTGGAAAGATCAGGGCCAACGTGGTCCTTTCCCTTTTTGATTTGAAGCCATGTGGATTAAACATAAAGACTTCAGACAATTGGTGGCTCAATGGTGGCAAATTCCTATCCAGGGTACTCCTATGTTCAGATTAGTTAAAAAACTTTTTCACATCAAATAAGAAGTACATGGATGGAATAGATATAGCTTTGGTCATGTTTTCTCTTAGAATAAAAACATAGCTGGAAAACTTGTAGATATCTAGTAGCAGATTGCTCAAGGAGATGATTCAGAAGACACTTCTAAAGAAGAGCAAGTTCTAATTTCTGACTGGAAGAATCTTATGGATAAAGAAAAGGTATTTTGGAAATATAAATCTAGAATTCAATGGCTTAAGGATGGAGATATGAACACAGCCTTTTTTCATCTTTCAGCCATGAAACACAGGAAGGCTAACTCCATAACAAAATTTTGTTTGGAAAATGGTAATATTATAACTGAGGATAATGAGATTGGGGAACAAGCTGTGATATTCTTCCAAAATTTATTGACCAAACAAATTAATTATGATGATAATCTTGGAACTATGAATCAATTCATTGACAAAATCCCTTGTCTGATAACTGAGGAAGACAACCTAGAAATGTTAAGGCCTATATCTGAGGAGGTGGTCCATGTTATTTTATTCTCTATGGGTTCCTTCAAAGCTCATCCTGATGGCTTCCGTCCTATTTTCTTTTAGGAATATTGGGATATTGTGGGAACTGACCTTACTGTTGCCGTTCAATATTTCTTCAGAACTGGTAAACTTTTAAAATAGATTAATAATACCTTTATTGTCCTAGTTCCTAAAATGTTGAATCCCACACACCTTTTGGAATTCAGACCTATTAGCCTATGTAATATGGTTTATAAGCTTTGCACTAAATTTCTTGTCATGAGAATCCAACCTTTCTTAGACAAAATTATTTCCCCTGCTAAAAAAAGCTTTGTCCTAGGTCGTCAAATTCTCGATGCTGTGATTTCCACTCATGAAACTATTCATTCCATGGATAAGAGTAGAATTTTTGGTATGGATCTAAAGTTAGATATTTCTAAAGCCTATGATAGGGTCTCATGGAATTTTCTATTTCAAGTCATCAAGAAATTTGGGTTTAATAATAAAATGTCTCACCTCATTTGGAATGTTGTTTATTCTACTAAATTTTTGGTCCTGGTTAATGGGGCCCTAGAGGTTTCTTCTCTTCTTCAAGAGGAATCCACTAAGGGGATCCTCTTTCCCCTTAGTTTTTCATCATAATGGCTAAGGCCCTTGAAAGATACATTCAAGCTAATATAGCCTATAAACATCTAATGGGCATTAAACCTGTTTCCTCCCTTCCCCCGATGGCTGTGTAGTAGTTTGTTGATGATACCATTCTTTTTGGCATCTCTTCTGTGATTGAAGCTCAGAGATGGAAGAATATTTTAAATAACTATGCCATAGATTCTAGGCAAATCATAAATCTTTGAAAGAGAAATATGTACTTCTTTAATACTTCTAATGACCTTCGACAAAAAATCATTGACATCCTGGACTATGCTAAAGCTAATCTTTCTGCTACCTATTTGGGTCTCCACCTTATAGTCAAAGAGGTGTCCCCATGTTTATGGAATGGAATATTAGAAAGAACTTAGAGGATTGATTGGCTAGAAAGGGAAATTACTCATTAGTGTAGGCAAATTGTAGCTTCTTCAGGCCTCTCTACAAGGGATACCTACTTATTTCCTATCTCTCTTTAAAATACCTAAGTATTTTGCTAACAAATTGGAACAGATTCAAATAATTTTTTTATGGACGGGACTAGAAGATAAAAAGAGAATGTCATTGGTCAGTTGGGAAAAAGTGTGTCTTCCTAAATCACATGGTGGCCTCAACATTAGATCCATCCAAAGCATGAACAAAGCCCTTCTCTCCAAAATCAACTGGAATCTGATTCATAGACATAATGATTGGAGTGAAATCATGCATGCCAAATATCTTCATAATACTGATGGTTCTAACTTTCTCCAACAAGAAGCGTTACCCTAGGGATCTGTGACATGGAATAAAATTTTGAAATCCAGAAGTTTGCTTAAGTAAGGGATTAGATGGAAATTGGGAAATGGCATGTCTATTAAATTTTGGAATGACAGTTGGATAAAAGATAAGGATCTGATTATATAGGGGGATTATAGATAAATTGTTGGCATTGCTACTCAAATTTTTAGAGATAAAGTCTATGATTACATGGTTAATAATAATGGCAATAGGAGCTAGAAAATATTATTGGATAGTTATGCTCACCGACCTGATCTCTCCCCTAGAGTTCAGGATGTTTAACAGTTGATTTAGGGGGTTAGAATCCCTCTCTTTCTACAAGAGGATGAATAGTATTTGTGGCCAGATAAGAATGGTTAGTTCTCGGTCAAGTCTGCTTATCATTTGATTGTCCTTGAGGTTCATAGAAAGGAGATATGGAAAAAAGTTTGGAATCATAAACTTTTACCAAAAATCAACATGTTTTGGTGGGCTGCTACTCATAACAAAATTTTAACCCAAGATAATTTATAGAAGAGAGGGTTTACCTTGGTCAATAGCTATTATTTATGATGCTCAAAGGAGGAAACTGCTTCTCATCTTTTCATACATTATGATTTTGCATGGGAACTTTGGGACATAATCCTGAATAATTTTGGCATTCAGTGGGTCTGTAACTCTGACCTTAAGGAGGTCATTAATAGCTAGTATCCTACCTTTTCTCATCCCTAACTTTTGGAGTTATGGAAACAAACTCTACCCTATTTGAGTTGGACTTTATGGAAAGAGCACAACCATAGAATTTTTAGGGATACTGTTAGACATGTCTCTCGAGTTTTTCATACTTTTGGTAAGATTCTATTGGAAAGTGTCACTAATGCCCATATTCACACTGTAGAGAAACCTCTAACTCATGAAGAGGAACAAATTATGGCTAATTGGAAGAACCTAAATCTTATTCCTGCTCATAATAATTCTAAAATATTATAGAGACTCAATACTAGATGGAATCCCTCGAAGCCTAACTGGTTGAAACTTAACTTTGATGGGGCCTTTAAGGCTGATGGTAAAGCTAGTGGGGGAGGGATTATAAGAGATGACAAAGGGTGGATGATTACTGTCTATGATGGTGGAATGGGCTATCAGAGCAATAATTATGTTGAAGCAACTGCTCTCCTATGGGGGATTAAATTGGCTATATCCCTTGATATCAAGAATTTGAGTATCTAGGGGGACTCTAAATTGGTTATTGATATGGTTAACAAGGTATAAATTATTGGTATTAAGCTAAAAGATATTATTATGGATATACAAATTCTCCTACAAAAGTTTACCAGGGTAGACATCTCACATATTTATCATGAGGGCAATGGTGTTGCCGATGCCTATGCTGCTCTTGGCCAGCAATATTCAAATTGGCGATGCTGGCACCAAATTGATCACATCCCTTTAAATATTAGGGATTTCATTCAAAAATAAGTGATGTGTTAATGATGAGTCAGATATATTAGAAAGATAGCTCACTTCATCAGTCCTTTTAGAGGGTGCCGATGTGTATCTTGGAGTATGGGTCCTTTTGTACTTTTTTTATTGTCATTTTTGATTTATTAGGCCTCTTTGATAAGGCAAGCAGACTAATCCATCATTATGGAGATCACCATGAAATTATGTTTAAGCATGGGATGAGTAAGTGTCATCTTTACATGATGTTCCTAATTATGTGTTGTTTCATCACCAATATCAATATCCATGATCAAGGGATTGAAGTTACTGCCAATACTATGATGAAAATTTGGGGTTTCTATGGTCTATTTTGTAAGTCCAACATGGGTGGCGATAGAATATGAATGGAACCCATTTCTTATTGTGAGTTCAAAGACAACTTGGTAGTCTAGCACTATTGCAAAGAGGGTGGGATTAGTCCCTATTTGGATAGGCTTAATGGGTATGATGAGAACCTTTCTGAATAATTTGCTAGGTCATGGCTAAACTGGTAAGTCTCTATGGGGGGAATTAGTTTTGAGATTTCAGAGAATGTGATTACTATGGCTACTGGCATGTCTACCAAGGGGATTAAACTGTAATGGAAAACCAAAATTGTGGACCTTTCTAGTCAGAAGCTCTTTATTGGAGAAGACAAAGAACTTGTACCCTACCAAGGGGATTTGATCAAGCCAATTTGCCTGAGCTTTGGGATGGCATGTTTTATCCTCATGAAGTATTTCACTTTCGAGGGGATCTTCACTAGGTTTTACAATTATCATCTTCCTCTTCTAAACCTTTTTAGGTGAAATGCTCACATTAGATTTCCTTTTTATCTACTTTCTTCCCTTGACCATTCTGTTCTTAGGGTTAGAGGTAAATTGGCTAAGAAACCTGATAAGAATCCTATCCCCCTTCATCAAGGCCTTATTTTCTGCCTTTATAATTTCCATCATGCTCTCAAGCCTTCCAAGGCCATTCAAATTGATAGTGGGGAAATTTCTTCTAACCTGAATGCTACCGATATTGTCAAAGAGTCTTGCCCTTCCCCTGTCTCTACTAAGACTAAAGAAGTTTCCTTTTCTACTCCCGAGGAGCTTCCCATAGACACTCCAGGCTCTACTATGAGTACGAAGTGCAAGAAGAAGAATACATATGCTGGTGAAGCATGCACTATGGGGACTACTGTAGGGACCCAAAAAAATCCCTGTAAGACCCTTGGGGGTCAAGGTAGTAAGTATCATTCATCTACTAAGCCTATTAAAGAGGGTTTTTCCTTAGGAGTTAGGCAATTGGGGTGCATTGCTGGAAAACCTGCCCCCACGGCTAGGCTTATCAACTAATCTAAGAGCATCTCAGATGAATCCACTTAGGATGATGAGGCTAAGGACATGGATATTCATGAAATCTTTGCAGATATTGAGGGGAAGCAGGAGACTAAAGAATTAGAGGCTATTGTTGAGGATGTTGCCGACTTTACAGAAAAGGCTAACAAAGTGGGAAATATGTTTGTGGAAGAAGCTAATGATGAAATAAAAACTGAGGTTGGGTTGGGATCTAAAATTGTAGTCTTAAGGGGTCGCATTCAAAAACTAGAACAAAACTTTTCTACTGTGCTATGGAATTCTATTTTCCTTAACATGTCTGTGCTACATGATTTGGGTACTACTACTACTGATGGCAAAGAGGAGAACTTTGCAAACTTGGATGACCTTATTAAATCCATGTTTAAGCAAGGAGATAACATGCCTCCTTATTTTTTGATGTTATTTTGATACTCTACTTCTTTGTTAAAACTATCTTAGCTTATAGTTTCAGTTTGTTGTGTCTTTTGGGTCTCAGACTGTGATGTTTCTATTTTAAGGCACCTTTTGTGCTGGTTACCTCCGTCACTTTTCTATTGCTTGTAAGGGTTCGACCCCTTGTTTTGCCACCTTATTTTATCAAAAACATCTTTCAAATCTTACTACAACTATCTCATAATATTTCTTGATGTTGAATTTGAATGTGCTTAAGATGTATAAGGTGTTTGATACCATCCCAAAGAAATCATCATAATGTGTGGTCAAACAAGATAAATAATTTTGATGGGCATTAGAATATGCCCCCAAAACTCTCATTGACATTGAAATATGCCATAAAGGCACTCATTGGCATCTAAAGATTCCCCAAAGGCCAAAATAATTGAAGGATGGGCATCGAAATATGCCCTAACATGAGCTAGAATAAAAATATGGGCACTAAAAGATACCTAAACCTATGAATAATATGAGGATTGGATCTAACCACAAGATCAATGTGCCTAGAAATAATGCCAAATGTTGTGTAAATCTATGTGACAATAAGGAAAGTGACATCTAGATTAAGATCAAGATATATGGGAGGTGATTGTAAATTATGCTCAAGATTATCAACCAAGATAATATAATTGAAATTATACACTTTACTTATGAAAATATTGGTTGTGCTAATATAAATAGGAAATCTAAAATATATATGACTGTATCAGCTAGGCTGATATAATGAGGATGACATGGACAAAATATGACTATATTGGCTTAGGCAATATAGTAAGGTTTGATAGGTAATGGTTATAAGACTATATTGATTCATTTTGACTTTTGACCAATACAATGGGTTGTAACCAATAATGAATATGTACATGTATTAAGATAGTCTAATTTAAGGCTAATATAATTTTAATTAACAATAAACTAATGTAGAATGACAACAAAACTACCAAGGTTATTGTCTGAAATGGGAAAGTGAGATACAATCATACTAGCATGGCCAATGTAGTTGTCTAGAACTAAGAATTGAGGTAGAACTATACTGACATGGCCATTTCAATAGTTTGAAATAAGAAAGTGAGATAAAACTATATTAGTTTTGATGATGTAGTTGTATTAAACAAAAAGTTGAGATAAAACTATATTGATATGACTGATATAATTATTTGCAAGTATATATGTTTTGAAGAGGGTTGAAACTAAAATTAGACCTATAGGGTAGGTTTGATCGGTATTATAAGCTCTAGGATCAATAACAACTATGATTAGAGTTATGATAAGCTTGTAAACTAGGTACTCTTCATCCATGGGTATGTTAGAGGGTGGGTAAAAATTGGTGAAATCATCCTCATCATTACTTGAGTGAAGTGAGAGTTGATAAAAATGGAAAAATCATGGAATATATATTCAAACATAGGAAATGGTTTGATAGATGTTGGTTTAGAAAATTTTCACCATGAGGAGTTTTCATCAATGGTGTGTATTGAATAAATATACATGTAAAAAATGGGAAGGTCCTTTACAAGGTCTTCACCCATGATAGAAATAGGGAGGTCTTCTATGGCATCTTGGATCATGATAGGAATGAGAAGTTCCTCTATGGGAGCTTTGGCCATGACAGGAATGTCAAGATCTAAAGGAATGATTTCAATATTTGTTTCCATAGTAATGATATAAGTGGGATTAAGATTTAGGTCTTTTATAATGAAATTTTCTTTATGGAATGGAAACCTATGGAATGACATGTGTAGAATAAGATTTCAAACCTAAGGCTATATAAAAATTACATGTCAAGACTAAACATGGAAACATGAATACAATCCAACCAGTGATGGGACAGGATTCATGTTAGGTTTACTAGAATGTATACATGATCTAGAATTACCAATACAATAATCCATTTATCTCTATCGACTAGAATACAAACAAGAGGCCATTAATATATAATTTTCATGTACTTTTATAGTATAATGATGTTGCCCAGGGTCATTATTTATCTAATTGAGGATAATACACACTCAATGTCAAGGGTATAGGGTTTAAAATCTTATGCATAAGATACAAGGAATGAATCTAATTATATCTCAAGAAAGATCAATGATGTAGCAATGTTTTCAAATGGGTATCAAAGATATAATAAGGAAATTGCATGAAAAGAACTGAAGAACAAGGGTAACACAAATCTAAGATAGCAATAATACTAAAATAAAAGAAGGAAGTGGTGTAATGGTCAACATTAAATGGTATTTGTAGCCTAAGGTGGTAATGGTAAGGCTATGATCCCTATGCTATACCTACTTATTTAATATAAAGAGAAACTAGGAAAGGATAATAACATACATGCCCTTATAACATTAATAAAAAAATCTATCTACTAGTTAAATAAAGGAAAGATAATAGGGATGGAGATACTTACCTTTGGATTGAGTTATCAAAGCATCAACATTACCATTAGCCCTAAGGGTAATTTTCAATAGATCTTTTAGGATTAATACCTAAAATAAAAATATGAATACTTATTTATGCTTAGTTGGGGACTCTAAAGACTAGATGTACCTCCTTTGTTCGACTTCTCCTATCGAAATTCAAATACCTTGATCAAGACTTGATCTCTAAGCACAAGATTTTAACCTCTAACTCCACATTTTAGTACTTGTGGGAAAAAATGTGAATGCAATAAAATTATATGAGTTTTATGTGTGTTTGGAATGATAAATATGACACCTATATATATTGATCGAACCTCAAAATTAACCCTAAACTCTAAGTTGATAGTATCAACCAGGTTGATACAGAAAAATGGGATGTTGACTGACTTAAAATATATTGATAAGGTTAATATAGTAAAAAACATAAGATAAAATTATAATGACTTTAGTTAGGTTGATACATAAAAGGGAAATATATGTATGAAATAGACTATATAAGCTTGGTTGATATAGTTGGTTATAGGATGGATAGAAAATATGAACATAAGGAGATGGAGAAGGAACATGGAAAGAGACTCAAAAGATCTCAAATTGATAGTAATGAAACTATTAAATAATAATGTGAAAACATCTCTCAAAAAATTACCATGATTCAATCCCACCTTAATCCTAGTGCACTCCTTAAAACATGCATTCAGGGAGATTAATGTGCCAATAAGCCCCTACAAGAGAAACTACACATCATTGATAAAAAATAAAAATATTGTGTATAAAACATGTATAAGTTATCTTAGATTAGGCGATATATAAAATGTATAATTGATCTATTTGAGGATCTATAATAAATAATCATAAAATAATTACAAATATAAAGAGCTAAGCCACATCAAAAGGTCAAGCCTTTACCCAGACATCACTAAAGTCAAGCTTCATTTTTTATTAAATAGGGTTAAAAGATGGGTTTAAGGTCTCATTACCTTAAAAAAGATATCATAAGATATTTAGGAAAAAATAGTAAGAAAAAAATAAATAGAACATAAAAACTAACTAGCACTACTAACTTCAGCCAAAAAATGCCAAAACTCCAACAAAAAGATGAGAGAAAAACTTGGACACCAAACAAAAGATAGTCAAAATCTTTGAACTCCAAATATATGACTAGTTTATTGGTCCCCATGTTTTTAGTTTTATTTTACCTACCTCTGGTTCTATTTCATATTCTCTACATAGATTCCATGATCGGCCTCTTCCTCTTCAGCCCTGTAGACTTAAATTCCTCCTTCCTCTATTTACTATCCATCCTAGCTTCATCTCCTCCACTTTAGCTGGTTATTATTCCTTGGGGGGTTTTCTCAACATCTACTTCTCCCTCCTTATCATGTTGAAAGTCACCCTTACTCAAGGATAAATTATCAAGGACCAATAAAATTTTTAGCTTCTCAAACTCATCAAAAATTTCCATGCTCAGTAACTTTTGAATTGCCACCTTAGTTTGCAATTTTTTGATAGACTATTCAATCTCTTACTTTAGTTTAAAATTGAAGAGGCCCAACCCATACTGACTATGGGTATCATAAAATTTGGGACCCCTTTTTGGCTTCCACTAGGTTGGAAGTCTCCCTAGATATTTTCCACTCCAAAATAATCATTTTGTCCCCTTGTAGGTTCTACTTTAAGTTTTGATAAAAAATCATCCTCCCTTTCAGACTACTCTTACTCACTTGTAATGTGAATGACCTCCATTAAAAACTTGGTTCAAAGGGGTTCCCTCCTTTTGACCAAGAGCAAAATAATCCCCTAGTGGATTATATTAGCTAAAGGATTACATTTAAAATTATTAACATACACTTCCAACAATTTGAGAAGGAATAAGGGTATACTGATTGGGTGGCCCCTGAAGTGGTTGAGGAGCAAAAAAAGTGAGAGAAGATCACCATATGATTCCCCTCAAGGGTGATGTACATTATTATTTGGAGGTAAACATCTGGCCACTTGTTGGGAAGGTCCACCCTTAAAAACCCTTTTTGGTTTGATGACTTTGATTTTTTTTCTCAAGTGCTATAGAAAATGTTAAACAATTCATACTTTCTCTTTTTATCTTTAAATGCCTTTACATTAGAACAATCCATGCCTATGATATCACCAATTACTTCTTCAGTGACCATGAGCTTCAGACTGTGAATTTAAACCTCCCTATCATTTTATCCATGAGCAAAATCTCTAGATATCACCACATCATGATCAACCAGTCTCTCTATGTAGCTAGTGAGCCCTCCCTTAACCATATTTTTCCATATGTAGGCATCTTCCTTCACCTTTATGCAGGATATTGGCTCTACACTATCATAGTCACCTCCCATCCTTGGTTTTTTTCTTCTACTATACTTTTTATGGTTGGGGCCCCTATAAATCAAATCTAGAATGATGTTGATAGTGATGTCATTTAAATTATTATATCTTAATGTGAAATAAAACCATAGGTGTGATATTTTAAGGTGTGGGTGAGACATGATAGCCTTACACATGCAAGATATCCTTCACCCTTGTTGATTGTATTTAATAATAATGAAACCCATAATATCACACATTGGATTGTATTTTATCAAGCTCAATGAAGGGAATTAAAACAATAGGAAATGCCACATCACCTTACAAATGGGTGAGAGGTCCACTAATAACCCATAAATTTGCCATTTTGTTTATGATTTTTTTACCTTCTCTATAAACATGATCTATGGACACCCCCTTAAAAAAAGTAAGCAATTTTTTAGCATATTATATTATATTGATTACATTCCATGAAGGTTGGGAGGAAATTTTCAAGCATTTGATGATGTTCATTTAATCTCCTTCCACCTACACATTCTCCAAACCCAACTTAACTACAAGATCTATGCCCCAACAAAGAGCCTTGGATTCCACCATATGATTGATTTGGATCCCTAAGGGTCTTGCATAAGCTACCATGAGGTTCCCATTAGAATCCTAGATAACACCTCCATCTCCCATAGGTCTAGGGTTCCCTTTAGCTGCTCCATCAAAATTCAATTTGCACCATTGAGATGGAGGGAAAATCCACTTAATCTTCCATCTATCTACACACTTCTTGTGAGAATGTGTAGGGATTTTAAGGTTCAACAAGTGGAGAATCTAAGAAAATTGGGGGAAAGGAGGATCATCATAGGAGAAGGCATAGGTTAACAAATTCTCTTTAATGAAATCCATAATTTTTTTGAAATTTGAGGAATGAATAGGATTCAAATTATTGAAAATGATCAAATTTCTCAAAATCCAAATTCCCCAAAAAATATGAGGAAGGGAAATATTCCACCAGAATTTTAGAGGTGGATAATCCCAAGGTGCCTCCCATTGGTAGATTAGATATTTTATGGACCCAAGTGGAACCCAATAGTAATTGAAAAAATTAAATAAAGACTAAAAAATGGAGGAAGAAAAATAATAGGGAAGGAAAATATGTTTTATAGATTTAGCCTCTTATTTGCATAGAGTGCACCTGTTAAGAATTGGGATTCCCCTCTTCATTAGATTATCCACTATTAGGATTTTGTTTTACACTACCATCCAAAAGAAAACATTTATCTTTGGGATAATATTTTTAATCCACAAATAATTATAATTTTCCTCTATTTATTCTTGGTCCCATAAAGAAAGATAACTAGATTCGACAGAAAATAACCCAATGGGATTAGCCTTCCATATTAGATCATCATCTTTTGGGAAGATGCTGATATGAGTGTTCTGAAGTGTTATATTTAAATCTTGTAAGATTTTTTTTTATGACTCATATCTTCTTTGTGGATAACCTTCCACCTTCTTATGCCTTCAATATCCTACCAATAATCACACACCCTATAACCTATGACCTCTTTAAAATATTTTCTCAGCCCCACTATAGGAGGCAAGGAACCAAATAGGGTTTGATTTAACCAAAGATCCCCCTCAAAGTTAACTCTATTTCTTCTACCTATTTTCCATTTTAATCCTTTCATAATAATATCCTTTCTAGCTCTCAAGGCTTTCCAAAATGTAAAACCATTAACAAGACCTTCTTCTACAATAAAGCAAGAACCCTCCCCAAAATTCATATATTTTACCTTGATGATCTTAGTCCATTGATTATCTTCCTTAATCACCCTCCAAATTTACTTAGATAAAATATATTTATCATATATCTCACCCTTCTGAGTCCCAATCCTCTTTTACCTAAGGGTAAACAAGCTTTATTCCAGGATAAAAGGAGGAATCTAAATTTGTCTTCCATTCCCCTCCAAAAACAATTCTTCTATATTTGCTCAATTTATTCTACCACTTTTTTTGGTATAATAAATAAGGACATGAAGTAAATTGGGATGTTTTACAATTATCTCTTGAGTAATTATAGTTTTCCAGCTTGAGACAATAAATTCCCTTTCCATTCAGACAATTTCCTATGAATCCTATCAATGAGAGGATTCTAGAAATATGCTTTCATTTTTCCATAAAAAAGATGAACGCCAAGGTAGGAAGAAGGAAGATTATTTATTACACACCTAATTATCCTAGAAATATTCCCTTGTAGATAAGGTGGAGTATTGATAAATAATAAGGAGCTTTTGAGGAAGTTAACACTTTGACCTGACACTATCTCATAGATTTCTCGGATTTTCTTGAAACATTTAGTTTCAAAAACTGAAGCTTCTCCCATCATTAGAGTGTCATCCATGAATTGTTGGTGGGTGATAAATTTGATGTTTGGAGTCACTAATATTCCATTGATAACCCTAGAATAAATTACAATTTCAATGATTCTACTCGAGGTTTTTGCCATTAAGATTAAAAAAATGGTGAAAGTGGATCACTTTGTCTGAGACCTCTACCCACCAGAAAAAAGCCTTTGGGAACCACATTGATAATAATTGATAACATAGGGGTATATATGTATAAATAAATTAGATTTATAACAACTTGATTAAATATTAATTTTTGAATAACTCTATCCAAAAATTGCCATGAAACCCTGTCATACACTTTATTCATATCCAATTTGAGGAACATTCCTTATTACAAATAATCAGCCACCAAATGCATAGTTTCATGGGTGATAATAATACCATCTGATATTTTTATTCCAAATACAAAATCCCCTTGTTGTTATGTAATCAACTTATCAAGAAGCAATTAAATTCTTAAAGCCAAACCTTTAGTGTAGATTTTGTAGAAAGTGGAGCATAAGTTGATTGGTCTAAAGTCCTTAAACTAGTTTGCCCCATGCTTCTTAGGGATAACAACCAAAAAAGTATTGTTGAATTCTTGAAGCATAATTATAGCTTTTAAAATTTTTAAAATGGCTAAGTAACTTCATTTTGAATAATGTCCCAAAAGACCTAGAAGAAAAATGGGGGGAAACCATCTAGACCAGGAGCGTTATCACCTTGCAGAGAGAAGACAATGGATTTGATGTCTTTATCAGAAGGTGGAGAAAGAATGGATGTGTTTCCTTCTTTGGAAATAACTCCTTTAATGAGATTAAACACCTAATATTCTAGATGTACATCCTGAGAGGGAACATGAGCTAGAAGATTTTTATAGAAGTTTACAATTTGTAGTTTAATATCTTTTTCATCATTGTACAAAGTCCCATCTTCCCATTTGATTTCTAAAATAAATTTATGCTAGAAATTTATAGAAGCTGAGAGATGAAAATGCTTGGTGTTCCTATCACCTTCCTTGAGCTAAGTTTTTCTCAAATTTCAGCACCAAAAGATTTCTTCCTTAGCTTCTAGGTTATAAAATAAACTTAAAAGTTTATTTTATTTTGTATGCAGAGAGGGAGTGGATCCAAAAGAATTGGTTTCTTCCTTAGTTATATGTAAATCCTACTCAATTATGCATTTATAGGAGAATATATTCCCAAAAAAAATTTCTAGATATTAATTTTAAAATTTACGTGTTTGAATTTCATGGCTAGGATATACATAACAGAACCTTGCATCAAAAACTTACACCATTCATTTAGAGAATCTAATAGAGTCAAATTTGTAAGCCACATTTTCTCAAATATTAAAGGGATACTTTTTATTTTAAACATCTTTTCACTGGAGAAAACCAAGAGATTATGATCAGATCTGATCCTAGGGAGGGAAGATAGGGAGCTACTAAAATGTAAATCTCATAGCATAGAAATTAAAAACATGTCAAGCCTAACTTGAATGAGGCTTTCTCCCAATCTCCTATTTGACCAAGTGAAGGGTTACATTTTAAGTCAACATTAGTAAGCTCCACTTGTGCTATAAAATCACTAAAATCCATCATGTTGTCATTGAGAGAATAGGTTCCCTTTTTTTCCCCGTGGACAGTGGAGAATTAAAGTCACCTACCACCATCCAATTCTTATCCTCAAAATGTTTCCTAATCTCAATTAAATCTAACTAGAGTTTTATTCAATTGTTATTGGATTTAAGAGTATAGACATTTGTAAAAACACATTCTTGTTTACCACCAAGATCTTTGAAAAATGCTATAATATGATATTTGACTTCTAGTAGGACATTTCCTTCCAAGACAACAGGTTCTCAAAAAACTACCATCCCACCAAAAGCACCTCAAGAACTACTACTACTTCAAAGAGCTTTATCTTATATATTAGCTTCTTGAAAAAAATTCCGTAGACATTTTGGTTTCTTGGAGGATTAAGATTCTAGGATTATGATTAGGAACCATGTTTCTATCCAGTCTCTATTTTGATGGGTTATTCAACCCCCTTATATTCTAGGATATGATATTCATTTCTTATTGCTTGGAAAGTGTCTAAGGTTCATTGGTGTACCCTTTACTACTTGCTTTTCAATTTTATTTTTTTTGGAAATTTGATTTGTCAATTTACCTTGTGATTTCATTTATTCTCCAACTTCAACTTTTTCCTACCCTTTTTTGCTTGAACCTTTGTCCATTATTCCTCTACATTTCATTAATAATCTTAGTGTTATCTCTCTTACTTGTTGAATAACATTGTCCCTAGAGAGGAGAAAAAAGATTAGGCAACCGAGAACATCTGATTGGCATTGGAAAATTATTGAATACGCACAAATTTTTCCTTAATAATCTGAATGTTCTCTCTTTCTTGTTGAAGAACATTGTCCCTAGATAGGATAAAAGGCTTAGGCAGCCTAGAAAATTTATTTAGATTTAGTAATTCTTGAATAGGCATGAATTCTTAAAGAATCAAATCCTTGTCATATAGAAAAATTTCATAAGATAGGATACAAGGTGAATCTTTATGGACGTCTACTTGGTGTTACTTTAGAGGTAGAGATGGAACATGGTTTGAAGTGGGAGAGGCAAGCATTGCTTCAACCAAAATAATACTTGTGACATTATTATTCTACCTTAGTCTCTTAAAATTTCCCTTGTGCTAAAATAAAGTATTAGATTACATGTATCTACATCATTACTTCTAGGGAAGAATAGGTTCACAACCCCTCATTCGAGCTATACACACTCATAAAACTACATAGAGATATGATTCCATGTATTTGGGACACATATTTTTAAATTTTTATAGGCTCAATTCACACCCTTAGAGAGGGTTCTTCAGGATCCTTCTAATTGAGCTATAATATTAGGTTAACCCTAGGCTGTCAGTTACCTATGTTGGGATAAACCTCCAGAGTAAGTCAGCTTCCTCTTTGATTCTCACCTAAGACTAAAGTTAATCCTAATGCTTCATGGGGAAAAGGGTTAGAAAAAGAGTAGTAGCTCCTAAGAAATCTAAACTGGTGGTACACCAAATTTAAGTGGACACTCACATAAGTTTAAACCCACAATAGATCAACAAAAGATAATTGTGACTTACCCAATCTCATAATCTCACCAATTGTATAAATTTTTCATGAAAGAGGTCCCAAATAGAACATTGGTCTAGACTTATAAATTATCTTGAGAACATCTTCAAGGAGGAAAGAAGAAGGATAGTAAACTAGGAAGAATTTCCTTCATGAATTTATCATACACAAGCATACTAAACACTAATTTTAAGATAAGAGATAGGTTAAGAGTTGATATTATTACTTCAAAAGGTAGTTCTTATAATATTTTGATAGGGTTTAACTTGATCAAATGAGCACACTTTTTCAAGAGTCTCAATGAGTATCCTTGTCTTAGAAAGAAAATGCTAAAATTTACAAAATTTGAGAACCCTTACAATAGGAATGAGACCAAGATATATAGAAGAAGAGAGAAAGCCAGAAAAAAAGGGTGAGCATGCTATCAAAAAAATAACACCTATCCTAGATCATTAAATAAACTTGAGCCACCACCTTTTGCTCCTTATCCAATGGAAACATTTCCACCCTTTTGATCAATCAGAATGTTGTATATGGCTTGTTGAGTGAAAAGGTCCCCAAAGACCTCTAGGATGCATTAAATGGTCCTAGCCACAGTTCTTAATGCTAGATATTTTCTTTGATACTTCATACCAACTCTTATTTGAAGACAAAACTTTATTATCATAGACCTAACTGAAGCATGATTTGGTGCCTTTAGGTAGTTGCTTATTGAGATTATGGCCATACTAAAGAACAAATATATTTTGCATTAATTACACTTCTTATTTATCTTTATGCTTGGATCATAGGTCTATTTATAGGTGTAAAACCAATTTAAGACTATTAGTTTTCCTATAGTTTCCATATTAGTACAGACTTATATAAAATATATCACTTTTATATATTATAACAGGTCTAAAAGACCCATCCTTTCTCTTCAAGAACCTAAACCCGTATGTGTATACATGTATCCTCCTAAAAATTTCAAACATTATTGTAAGAACAACTTTGCCTAAGCAAAAATACAAACTAGAGGTCCATATTTTAACCTTAATGGTGATCTATTCATGTTCCCTATATCCCACTGCATTACTTGGACCATTTTGTGGCATTTTAACCAACTCTAATAGTATGATAAGACCCTATAAAACCTTATGTTTCATGGTCAAAAATGGATTTCCAACCCTCATTGATAATCCTAGGCTCGTCTTTAACTAGATTGGTTATCAAAAATTGACTTGACTATTTTACAAGTTGACTCAACTGGCTCCGTTAATTTCAATTCATATGAAGGCCCATAGATCATTGATCTATTTTTAGTTAAACACATCCTTGACACTTATTACACATACATTCACTTTTGAGATTTTTTGACTCTTTAACCACTGCTCATTGTTAGATCCAAATGTATGATGCAATGTGGATCATTGATTTGTCAAGACCCATTATTTAAAAACTAATGGCTAGTCTGTGGTCTTAAATTTAATTTATTTGATCCCATTCAATGACACTTTCATGATCATTATTTATGGTTTCATGACCATCAAATTTAATTTTAGTAGGGTTGTCTTATTGTTTCCTTAAATTTAACATTGACACGAACATCCCATATTGCAGGTCTATTTTCAAAGGCTCGTTACTTGAAGAGCAAAAGTCATGTAAGCCTCAAACTTTTATGGGATGTTTCTAAGGTCAAGAAGGAAAAACCTGTGATCTAGGAAGTTGATTCAAGAGAGGATGGTTAGTATCATGTTAGTTCCAAAATGAAATAAACACAATAATAACATAACATCTCTAGGCCTAGACACTAGGGAGAACATAGTTATCAAAAATAAATGACAAACACAACTAAAAATTAAGGAATAAAACAAAATAATTCCTTCACCTTCCTTATATGCTCCAAATGCCTTTGTAGTGGTGGCTTGCTCGGCTTGTGCTCATGAAGTTCTTGGCAATGGAAGCTTGGCTATCTCCATCTCTCCTTGGCACCTTTAGATTATGGCTTGGCTTGGCTTGGAATAAATTTGGCATGGTAACACTATTTTGCTTGAATATTTTGGGAACCAATTTATCATTATAACTTTGCATAATCATGTCTTAGAAATGATGTTCATGGCCTCTCTATTCATAGATTTTTGAGAATGTCTAGAATCAACCTAAACTATCCATCTTGAGATTGAGATGTGTGGTTGAGGATTAATTCCATTTTTGGAATTAATTTTATAATTATCCTCATCATGAAATTGGAATAAGGAGAAATTAAGAGGCATGGAGGGCATCATGGAAGGCATTGATGAGGCATAGGAGGAATGAATCTTGATATTTGTGGTATTTATGGCCTAGGGATGTCTTCCCAAGTAATGAGGTCCCCTGATGATGCAGATATTAAATATTCATTTCCAAAAATAAATATTCAATAATTTTCCATGGAATTATTAATTAGGCTCTAACTTGGATTAATTAGCTCTTAAGCATGTTTAAGCACTTTGTGCACAAATTACTCAAATTGATCAGAATGTCTTGTTATTGGTCTAAAATTTGATTGGATTGGAATTAGAAGATGATGTCAGATGTGTTGGAACCGTATTCCCATTTAGGATTTTTCCAATAAAAAATAACAAAGGCACATGTCTTGTGTAGAATATTTGATAGGAAAGAACAATCTAGAGCACCTAGGTGCAAAATTAGCATTTTGACTCAAAATGATCTGATCAAAGTTAGTTGGCCCATAAATTGCATTACCCCATTTAGGGATACCCTAGCCAAAATCAGCACTTGAATATGTCAGTTTCACATTATTTATCATGTTTTAGTGTTTTTAGGCCAAATTGTGTGTTTTAGGTGGAAATTGGCCAAAAACCTGGTTGGAGGTTATCGATGGCTAATTTTAGGTATCTATAAAACCCATTTCATCTAATGGTCCCAGGGTATTTCCAAATGAATATATTTAATACCCAAGCTTACTGGTCCATATCTATTCCATTATGATGTCCTAGCGATGATCGAGCTTTTTTGGCAAGTATGGGAAACTTAGTGAAAATTGACTGTAGGGCCAAATTTGCACATGCATAACTTCATTTATGCTTCAGTGGAGGACCTAAGATTTGGTGCATATGATCTTGGCACAAAAGTGAACAAACCCATATGACCAACTCTTCTCAACTCGTCCACACATGTAGGATCTGGCTTTAGTAAACTTCCTACTTATGCTTTTTGCATGCTTCATCACACCATGTAAGAATTTCCTATGTGGGCTAAAAATGGCCAATAATAATAACTTTGAAGTTGCTTCAATCCATAACTATTTATTTTATTTTGAAGTGTCAAGCTAGTTTAAGGAGGATATTTTTCTATTTTGAACATTTTTTCCCAAAACATATATGAAGTGAAGGTATAATTAAACCTAAAAGGTGACTACATATATGTGAAAGAAAAGCTAGATTATGAAACCCTAGCAGGGAAAACCTTACTACTAGAGGATAAATTGGCTACATTTAGAAATTTATGGGTCTATTCCATTAGGATCAACATAGGATTGTATCTATCACGTTGTTCAGTTTTGTCAAGAAATATTTCATAATTTCTAAGTTTCAAGAGTAGGTTGTACACCCTCTACATAGTTCTTCTACAGTCTTATCATTTAAACTACTTAATATATCATTACTTACCTATTTATCATTTACACTGCTTAATATATTTTCATTTATGTCACTTAGACATTTTTATCATTGTAGCCTATTAAATAGATCTGAAGTCTATACTTTCAATTACGTATGTTTAGATCTATCTAATTACAACTAGTTTATTCTTTATTTTTTAAAACTAAAATTTAGGTAAACATAAATGTTGAACCCAAAATATTTCACACAATCAACCTAGGTTCTTACAAAACCTTCATTTCATTACGATTTGATCCATTTCTTCAAATTTTTACCTAGCACTTACTCATCCATTAGTCATGGCTACAACTAATTATGACATTTTTATAGAAAATGTTCATAGTGATGATGCAATGTATAAAAACCTTGAAAATGATAAATAAATTGATCAATGTAGGAATTCAACATTATAAAGCTTCAAAGATATAGTTAAAAAAATAACATGTATAGAATAATTATTACCAGATTTAAAATCAAAGTAGTTATATATTTTAAACAAGAAACCAATACCTCAAAAATATTTAGTGGATAAAACCAATCCTTATACATTAATTGATGAGTAAAATCCTCCACCTAATAACAAAAATTAAAATATCAATAAGCCTCCAACTAATTCATACATTCAATATCTTAATATAGGGCACACCAATGCTGACACTAATGTAAACCCTACATCTAGTGTTACACCTAGTGATTCGATTATACAATAGAAGCTCAATGTTATGAAAGATAAAAAAACAAAAAATATCATAAGTATCTAATAAACTTAGTCACGTACCTTATATTTGGACATATGGCACAATCTTTTGGATTTATAGGTCCTTGTCCATCCTTTACCTCCATCTTTTCATATGATTAAATTTAAAACATTTAGTAGAAAAGGAGATCCCTATTTTCACAATAAATACTTGTTTACATCTTGTCTAAGGTCTCACCATGATGATATTCTCATGACCAAAATGTTTCCTACGAGTCTCATAGGATATGATATATATTGGTTTCATTATTTACCTAAGGGATAAGTTCATAGTTTCATGAGTTACTTGACCTCTTTTTAGTGCACTTATTAATTAACATTAGTCAAAATGTGACCTTTTTGCAGATTTCTCAAATCAAAAAAGGGCCTAATGAACACATTACAAATTATGCATTTAAATTTAAGACATACTAAGATGTCACATCCACTTCCATATAATGAGTTACAATTCATATCCTAAAGAATTTTAATCAATACTTTCAAAGACAAGGTTATGTTTACCAATTATGACTCACTTTATGGCCTTTTTTATGCCTTAGACAACATTGAGACTAAGTTTACAAATGAAGTTAAAGTATAACCAATAATTTCAACATCCAATGCTCCCAAATATCAAGGAAAATAAGCATTCAATTCAAAGGCTAATGATGTAACTAACTTTCAAGCTAATAATATGACCAAAACTATCAATGCAGCATCACAAGATAGGATTATAATTTTGGCACTTAAGCAAAAAAGAGAGATCACAATAATATATATTGCACCTATAAATTATTATAGACGCTATTAGAATGTAATGTCATGTCCTTACCTAAGGATCCATTTTAGTGGGATCTAAACATACTATAACCTAATATCTATAATCCAAATGCATTTTATGATTATCATCAAGGATCAAGACATTCAATCAATGGTTGTTAAAAAGCTCATAATAAGATTCAATACCTAATTGACAAAAACACTATCATGATAGAAGGGAATAGTTTTGATTTGACTGAATTGATAACAACACTTAATCAACACCTAAAAATATTTAGCAACTCTTTTCCAAACCATAATGATACAAAGAAAAATAATGTACACATGGAAAAATTTACACAACCAAATCATGAATTAGATAACACATTGACACGATACCAATATGTCAAAGGAAACCATATTTTATTACATTTCACGACCACAAAATTCTTATATATGGATTTAAAAAAAAGGATATATCTTTATAAATGGATATGTTGATTATAATTATTCTATCATGTATGTCATTATGATCGATAATGGTTCTAGTGAAAATATTATATCGATGTCATTATTATCTAGTAAAGTATTCACTCATAGATACTTGTGTGAGGTGAACATGACCTTGTATAGTTAATATGGACATGAGTATAAATCTTTAAGTAATAGTACACATCTACTTATAGTTGGACTAGGACATGCCTAGTCTAGTTCTATGATAAACCTGATTGAGAATCATACAAGGCACTCAAATCAGTGTCTTCAATAATTCACATTTTTATCAAGTCTATCTATAAAATTTTATTCCACACTATTCATGTCCCACCCTATGAGAGACCTACTTACTAACCACCTAGTGCACGTCAAAAGGTAAATATTATTTATCCTAGTATGGCTTGCATAATTTATTCACATTTTAAGACATCCTATGCACATACTATACTTGAGAAAAATATATAAACATCAACTATGAAATATTATCAAGCTACAATCCCTACAGTTTCACCTTGAATGCATGAAACACATACACATATGTGTCCTAAGGTTGACTTGAGACCTAGTCCAAACATTATAGCATGTTCTATTCTAAAACAATATTAAAAAATTCCTCATTATGAAAACATCGTTATTCCTTCACCACATTTACTCCTATAGATGATGATAATTAATACACATATAACAATCATTTCTTAGATACATTAAGTGATACATCTAATCATTTTTATTTTTATTTAGGTATCAAAGCATCCTAGGGTATCCTTGCTAACAATAATTTGGGCCTCATCGAAACATATTTATTATACCATAGTCTTGTATATATATATATATGTTACTCCTTCCTCCTAATATTTACCAAAATTATAAAATCCAAAAACATTCATAAAATTTTAAAAAAACCAATTTTTTATTTGCCTTTAACTTGGTCATATGATATATACATTAGATATTTTAATGCATCCATGTTTTCACATTTGATTCTCATGATATACCTTGATTTAGGTAAGAGGTTGGATAATCTAGCTAGATATGCTTATGGTTACATTTTCACCTCTCCCATGGGGAATAATTTGCATATTCACTCGATAATTACATGATAGCATCATTATAAGAAACCATGTTTGTTATATAGAGCTACATTTACATACATCATGTTTTTTACTAGTTACATGCATAAGGTGTACATATCTTAGTTATGTACATGGGCCTATTCATTATATTTTAAATATTATCATAATCTTTCTCAAATATATAACAATGATTAAGACCTTTTCTTGAGCTTCATTGAATTTTTTTATTTTATAGATTTCACATGACACTTTCCTTATATTTGCATTGATATTATTCTAGCCATTCATTTCATGTTGCTTGTTATGTCTCATTGGTCTTGACCATTTGACTATTGATCCCATTCTTAGCACTTACATTAGTATTCCCGATGATGAACGATACTTATCAGGACATTATTTCATAGCATGCACAAAGTTCTGAGGGAAACCATAGGTTTATTAGAATCCTTCTCCTCTCATTCTTATAGTTTGAAATCCTTTTTCATTTTATTTATTGTGCAACCCCATGATTTATTGTGTTAGTTATATTTTAATCTACATATATAATAATATAATAAAAACATATTTTTTATACAAAATCATATCTATTAGCTTGTTGGGGCATCATACCCAAGCATGATCTCTTTTAAACACACACACACACACACACACACACACACACACACACACACACACACA
Source organism: Torreya grandis (assembly GCA_037957365.1). Taxonomy (NCBI): domain Eukaryota; kingdom Viridiplantae; phylum Streptophyta; class Pinopsida; order Cupressales; family Taxaceae; genus Torreya; species Torreya grandis. The sequence continues at coordinate 2,038,792 of JARHVA010002580.1, read as the reverse complement.
CACACACACACACACACACACACACACACACACACACACACACACACACACACACCTTTTCCTTTGGGGGAATTTTACCCTCACATGTTTCTCATTGACATATTATGAGTTTATTTGAGAATTAAATTTTTGTAATCTAACCATGGGGGAATGGATTCTATATTTTTATCCTATAAATTATACTTATAATACATGTATCACATTTTTATGTCATATTACTTGCATGCCTTGCCTTTATACAATAGTTGGGGCTTTCACGTCTTGAACATTATTTACATCTCATCATTACTTGATTGTCATGCACATTATTCACTTGACTATATTTTCCATGTTGGTGTAAGTTATGCATATTCATGCATGGGTTATTTTACCCACACATTTTTATTATGCACATTAGAACTACATATTCTTAGATTCAAACTCTATGATATAGACATTATATTGACATATGACTGCTTATCATTGTTACATCTTACTTTCTTTGAGCAATTTTACATTAGGGGGAATGAGATATTCCCCATGTATAACATTGTCTTTATCTTATGATTCACTTACTATTTGGATTTTCAACATAGTCAAAAATATCATATGATCTTGAAATTTCAATTTTATCATACATTTTTGAGACCTACATTACATTGTCATCTTGCACTATTACATAGATCATGATACTCAACACAATATTCTTACACTTTATCACACTATGATTATCATTCTTGATGCCTACATATATCATATATTGTATATCAAGGGGTTAAAATATATCAACATTTGAAAAGTTACAAAATTTCAAGAACATTGGCAAAAATAAAAAATTCAAAAACATTGGCAAAATTTCAAAAAATATAAAAAATCAAAACCACTACTTTATACATGTTACAAGTTTATCTATGTTAAATGTTTTCATTATCCATCATTTACACATTTTATTTTCATGATATTTTATTTAATAAGTGCTATGTATATTCACAAGTTACATGATACTGAATTTAACACAATGTGCCCAAATCATGGAGGGGTAATTTCATAAACAACATGTCTTAGCTTTGGGGAATTTCCATTTTGATGGATTATTATTTGGTGATATCTATCCTTTATTTTAATTTATCATATTGAGCTATATTATTGCATATTTTTATACTATTTGTATCTCTTATCACATGCATATTATACATTGTGATTTTTACACCATTACATTGACTATTTATGCATGAATTATTGATTCCGTATGCATGTTTTTTATTTTTTGTGCATCCTTATTTATATAGGATCCTATTGTTGTGATGTATTATTACATGAGCCAATTCCTATCATGTCTTTTCACTAACTTGGATGTGGTTAATAACATTATGTGGTCCTAACTTGAGTACACTCTTTTACTATGCTTGATTGTTCCATGATTTTATATAATGATTCTATATCTATATTGTGATATACTTGTGTTATGCCTACATTGCCATGGATTTTACCATGTATCTAAGGGGGAATGTTAATTTTATGTATTTCATTGGTTTATCTATCCTAGCCAAGGTTTTTTTTTTTTGACATTTTAGGGCATAATACTTGTTTCCCATTTTTATTTACCAAAAGGGGCATCGCACCCTTTATCATTATGTTTGATATGATATTACCTCTCCTATGCTATATTTTTATTTACTTAATTTTATGTGGCATATCTATATGTAAAATTCAAACTTTAAAATATGAAAACTTTTCAAAACATTAAGATTATGTCAAATACTAAGTTACATATGTTTTTACGATTATAACACAATTTTTATTTTTACTAAAATTTAATGTATGAAAATTTTTAAAATGGTGTAAATATTCAAATTCATATGTTTCTATGAGTATATCATGCTTTGGAAATTTTATTTTTTTCTAAAATATGATGCATTTAACATTTTATTTTGAGATGATTGATTTCATCTCAAGTTCTTCATTCCTCAACTCAAAAGGGGGGCATATATCATGGCATTTTCAAAACCAAAATTCATAAAGTATAAAAGTGGTAGAGTGGAAATTTATTACTTCTCTGATTAATAATTGGATTGGGTTTATGAAAAATCCTATAAAAATGTTGGATATGTTTCAACACCTAGCAAAAGTCTATTTGATGCAACATTTGGGGTGATACTAAGTAGGTGTATTCATTCCTATGCTATATTTTCAAATTTAAATAAAAAGTTAATTTTTTTGTTCAAAATAAAAAACATGTCATAAGGATTTGAATACATGTATTATTTGGCATTTTCTTCATGTGTATAAAAGCTTAACTTGTGTGTGTGTAAAAAACCAATCATCCTTCCCTAAGTAAGTAAAGATGCATGTTTTAAATATTTAAATTAATACTCTAACACATGCATGCATTTCACTTAAATACCCATCTCAAAGTGGGGGAATAATGTAGACACCTAAATTTGGCACAAAACCCTTACTCCTGATGTCTTAGATACTAATTCACCTTAATAGAAAAAATTTACATTTTACCCTATTTATAAGACTACCCCAACCCCATACTAAGTCTACACTTGGTCCATTTGAGATTAAAATCCCCTTAACACCAATAAATAAGGGTATATATTAACACACCTTGACTATTTATCACTTATTGCCTAATCCTACCTAAAAAATAGAGCGAGAGTCATTACAAGTCATACAGGTACATTGTATGGATCTATTTGGGACAAAACCACACACCAAAAAAAAAATCCATTTTATTTATTGGGCCCATTAGTCTCTTTCTATTAATCATGTACCTTTACTCTTAGTTTTATTATTTACTATAGTCAGCCAATGTGCATAAGTTATCTTAAATCAACATATATATACAATATATAATCAAGTCATTTGAGGATATGGAAGAAGGAATAATACGACATATTTGAATCTCAAGAGACAATCTATACCAAAGGATAAAACATAGATACAAGCATCACTAAATTCAAACTTTATTAAATCTCATACACTTGCATCATTATTATTCTATCTTAGTCTCTCAACATTTACCTTGTACCAAAATAGGGTATTAGGCTAAATGTAGATGCATCATCATTTCTAAGGAAGAGGAGGTTCACAAAACTTCACTTAATAAATTCCATCCACACACTCATAAAACTATGTGGAGGTCTAATTATATGCATTCAAAATATGTACTTTAAAACACTACCTTGGTAGTTATTGTTGGTGTCCTAGATTGCACTCTAGCTGAATAAGGGGATTGTTCAAGTTTTCTTACTCAAATCTATTCCAACATGGGATTGATCCTAGGATATGGGTATCCTAATAATGGATTAGACCTCTAGAGAAGGTCAGATTCCTTCTGGAGCTATCACCTAAATTAGACCTAATCTAACAATAGCTTAGGAAAGGGGAGAGAGAGTAACAACAATACATGAAAGCATATAAAATAAGGTGATGCACAAGTAATTAGAGCACTTATAATTTTCACAAGACACACTATGAGACACTTTCAAGACCAAAAAAAATCAATCCCACATAAGTATTTCACAATAAGGCATTGATTAGTTATCAAATTATCATGAGAGGGTAGATAACCACTTTCAAGCTAAACAACAAACTGTAAATTGCACTTATAATGAACTATGAGAGCTACCAAGTACTTCATGAAGGTGAGAAGATTTAAACATAGACAAGGAAAATAAATTCACTTAACTATAGTATATGAATCCATAGAACACACTTCAATCTAGCTTGCAAAATGATAGAATCCAATCTTTATTGCATCAAAAAGTGTTACAGTGAAAATTTTGGTATAGCATAAGTAAACCAAATCATAACAGTCTATTCTCTAAAATGTCAGAGATTTCTTGTCTAAAAATTTTAGAGAATGACCAAGTTTTAAAATATATAAGATGGAACATATATAGAAAAAGGAAGAAAGAGAGGGAACTATGATGTATTAGCACAAGTTTGAGGGTGTTGACTCATGACCTTATCAATAAGGAACAAATTCTATAAAAGAATTGAATGCCCATTTTCCTTATACAAACACCTGATGTCCTTATTGAAACTCCATGCCATTATCTATATGATTTTCTGATGAAGACAATGCCTTGGAATTGATAGAATTATGCCACATCTGCATTGGGTGGCTATTGGTACCTACTTATAAAAAATGTGACCATTTTGATAGATGAGACCCTTTATATTAATCACATATCTACTCCATTTCCATGTTTGGATCATAGGTCCATTATATAGGTGAAAAACCAATCTAATATTATTGGTTTTCATATAGTCTTTATGTCGATGCAAACCTATAAACTACATATCCCCTTTCTTAATCCAAATATGTCTAAACAGACCCACTTTATCTATGTAAGGACCAAGAATCCACCTTATGCACAGATCCCTTTAATAATGGAAAACACAATTGTAAAAATGACCCTACATGATACAAATTTTATGAACCAGTGGTCAATATTTAGATTTAATGGTGTCCCTCTATGTTATTTCAACTTGACTGCATTATTGTGTCATTTTCATGGTGTTTAGCTAAGATTTAATGGATATAAGATGACATTGTCATAAGCTTACCCTGGTTCAACCTTGGTCATTTGTTCAATCTCTAAGAAGTTCCTTAGCTTCTCTACTTTTAATTTCATTAGTCATCAATTATGACTCAGATCATTGACTTGTTAACCTTTGCTTGCACCATCCGATCTCCATGGTATAAGTTAACATGAGCCCTCAGATCTATCCTTAACATATCAACTCTAACCGAGCTATTTCCACTTGGTAGTCCTATATTTTAACTCAAGATCCATTACCAATATACTACTTTACATGCTTATGTCATGTGGTGGCTTCTCAAGCTCCTTAACCTTTTGACTCATCTCACACTGTCAGATCAAGATGTATGAATGAATGTTGATCATTGATCTAGCTCAAACCCACCTTCTTGTTAGTCACCTCATATCATTGGATCTTTAATTGAATGACCCACACCATCATATCTTATCCAATTTATAACCTTTTAAGGGCTTTAACCTAGGGACCTTTTGACTAGTGTGACCCTAGTGCAAACCGTTAGATCTCATGTGTCAGTATGTAATCTCACATGTATTGTTAGATATTGATTAAATTTAAAAAATTTAAGGACATTTTAAACCCAAATGGTCACTTTATAGAGCTCAAACTTGATGTTAGCATGAATGTCTTACTTTGTAGGTTCCACTTTGAATCTTTATAACTTAGGCTAGTGAACTCACGTGAACATGAAATTTTTAGGATATGTTCTTGGCATGAATAAATTCATGTGACTGTAACCCTTTAGCTTGTGGGGGATTCTTGAGCGAAGATAAAAAATTCTCAAACAATTTGGTCAGTGTGTTTCCATGTGATGTGTAGGATGACCTAGTCCCTTAGACTTTCCAAGCTAAACTTTGAAGGCTTAGACCTTAAGATAGCAATCTCATGTAGACATGAAATTTATAGATCATGTTCTTAGAACTAAATACATTAATATTACATGTTCTAATGGTCATGTGATGATTTATAAGTATATTTATAAATTATACAATCAAGTTGTCCAGTCTGTGTTCTTCATGATGTCCTAATGATGGTCTGGTTTCACAAATCTTGTTCCTAAACCTTTATAACTCTGAATGATTTTTTAAGGCATATGTGAACTTGTCCCTGATCTTAAATTGCATTTGATCATCATGAAGACCTATTTGGATCCTTATATTTTCCCTTGTATAACTATTCCTTTAAGATCAATTAGATCACACTTTAAGCTTGCTTAAAGTGTTTCAAAAGATTTGTAAAAGCTATATGATCTCCACTTGAGGTCTGTTTAATCCAGATTCTGGACTCTTATACTAGGCATATTTTGGTATGTAGACCAAATTTGGTCAACATATTTGGCAACTTGGCTAGTTAGCATGACTATTATGCTTTGAAAACTTAGACTATCTTTATGACTCTTAGACTATTTACATGATGCATGGACCATTCTCTTGACTTGCAAAGACAAAGAATTCCAACAAATAGGGAAAGAAACAAACTTGAAATGGAAACTAACCTAATAAATCAAAGGCAACTAATATAATAATAATAATGCTTCAAAGCACTTATTAGGGACAAAAAGAAACAAACTAATATGTTAGAAAACAATTAGAGAAAAATAAGAACAACTAACTATGTATAGGGGACTTAGCTTCCTTAATAGTAGTGCTTTGGATGCTTCCCATTGACTGGGATAGAAATCTCTTCAACCATCCATCTTTATGAGTTGGAAAGCATTATGGTATTTGTAGCTAGAGACTATGTATGGACCACTCTAGAGAGAATCAAAATTTGTGTACCTTCTTAGCTTAGCTCTATCCTCATCCCACTTAAGGACCATATCACCTTATTGAAAACTTCTTGAAGAAGTTCCTTTATTAAATGATCTTTTTAACGTTGCTTGATGGGCTTCCATAGCCAACATGGATTGATGCCTTATCTCTTCTAGATCCACGAGCTTAACATATCTAATTTCCATTGGCTCATTCTCCAAAAGCTCAAGTTGATGCATTAATTCCAAAGCAAGGAATTCGAGAGAAATAAACATTCTTGATTCTTTACCATATACTAGCATGTATGGATAATTGGATATTGACCTTTTATATGTGATCTTGTTAACCCATAGAGTTGAATTAAATTTGAGATGCCATGATCTCTGATTGTCTTCAATAGTCTTTCTGATGATTTTCAATAAATTCTTGTTAGTTGAATCAGGAAGGCTATTGCCTTGTGGATAATAGTTTGATGAGGTACTGAGAAAAACACTATGTTAAACTTACCACTGATTGATCTTATACCCCATAAAATCCATAGAATTATCGTAAATAATAGTTGAAGGGACCCCAAATTTGGTAATCAAACCTTCATAGAAGTCTAGAACATTAGTTTCATTGGCTTCTTTTAATGTTATTGCTTTTGTCCATTTAGTGAAATAATTTGTGGCAGTTAGGATCCACTTGTGTCTTAAGCTTGAAGGGGGATTAATGAGACCAATAAAGTCCAATACCCATTGGACAAAGTTTTTATTTATTGAAATTGGTTGGAGAGGTAAGGATACAAGCTTTACCTTTCCAATAAACATGGCACATTATCTACATTTCCTGACCCATGCATGACAATCACTAAACATACTTGGCCAATAATACCCACCTCTCATTATCTTGTGGGCTATGATATAAAATATCTCCTCTTTGATGGGGTCATATGAGAAGGATAAACACCATCTTTTAAATATCCTACCATATCTTGGAACTAGATGGAAGATGAGGTGTGATCATTTGTAACTTCTTCATCATTTGAAAACATAACCCCATTAGCCTCTTGCAAGTCTTGGGATAGATGATCACAAAGTCCTTTGACGCTAACCATCTTCATGACCTTGATCTCAACATCATATTCCATGACCTTAGTTATCCAACTAGCTCTATTGTCATTTATATCCTTATTCAAGAGGAAATCCTTGACACTTGGATGTGTAACCATCAAATGTATCTTATTATTAAACAACAAGTACCTACATTTTTTAAGAGACCTTATAGCTAAAATTACATGTTTCTCAATAAAATAATACCTTATTTCATATTATTTTAATCTTAGAATAAAGAAGGCTAGTGGCTGCTCTAAAGTCTCTTTATTCTATTGCATGAAAATACCTAAAATAGTGTCAATGTTAGCATAGGTATACCAGTATAAATCCTTTGTGAATTTAGGGTTCATACATGTAGGAGCAGTAGCTATAGCTTTCTTGATCTATTCAAATCTTCTTACTCCTTCTTTGGACCAACTAAAAATATGACCCTTCTTTAGCATGGTTATGAGTGGCCTAGCTAAAGTATCAAAATTTAAGATTTGTCTCTTTAAGAAATTGATCTTGCCTAAATATATTTTCAAGGCTTTCTTGTGTTTAGGCAAGGAAAGTGGAATAATTGAGTCTATCTTATCAGGATATATGCTTGTACCTTATTTTGAAATTACATGTCAATAAGCCTACCTTCATGAATATAAAAAACACACATTTTAGGATTTAAAGACACCCCAAATTGCTTGCACCTTTCAAACACTTATCTGAGATAAATCATATGCTCACCTACACTATTAGAGGACACTATTATGTCATCCAAATAAATAAGTATAAACTTATTAAGGACGCCCTAAAATTCCATATCCATAACTTTTTGAAAAGTTTTTCCATCATTGGATAAACCAAAAGGCATCTTTTTGTATGCAAATGTCCCCCACTTTGTGGTGAAGGTTGTTTTGAACTGGTCTTCTTCTTTGACCAAAATATGGTTATAACCACTATAGCCATCCAATAAGGAGAACCTTTCTGAACCTACAACTAATTATAAAATTTGCTCCATTTATATAAATTTATAGTGGTATTTAATATACACCTTGTTCAAGTCATGCAAGTTAACACATAGTCTTATTTTAGCATTCTTTTTCCATACTAGAATAAGGTTTGCCACTCAAGTTGAGTGCTTAATTGGAAATATTATAGCTGACTCAATGAGCTTATGTAGATCAACTCTCATCAAAGGTCCAATCATTGGGTAAATTGGCCTTTATCTTTATTTAACTGGCCTAGTATTATCTTCTAACTTAATGGTATGTTGAGATAGACTTGGATAAAATCCTATAAGGTTACTATATTTCCATGCAAATACATATGCAAAACTTGAACATAAATGAATAAAATTTTCCTTCTCCGAAGATGTGAATTTTTTCCCCAACTTTAAGATCTTTCCAATTGTAATCTTCACATTTGTATAGTGTTCTTCCTTAGTTGACAAATGAAACTTTTATTTTCTCAATTCATCATCTCTAATGAATATGTTTTCAAGGGTGACCAACCCTTTAGGCAACTTATTTATCTTCAGCTACATAATTTGGTCATCATACTATTGCATGTGCTTATCTTGGTTTCTTAAGAAGAATTTAGATTCATATTGTAAGAACCTAAAAATCTAATTATCATCTTCAAATACTTGCTAATTGTCATGGTTATCTAGGAAAAAAGGCCTTACAATCACCTTGATGTGTGATTAAACTTTTTCACTCTTTATGTCATCTGGGATACTGGATTATGACCCAATTTTAGCCAACCTGTCTGCATGCTTGTTCTTATTTCTTGATATGGCACAAATGTTAAAATCATGAAAGTCTTCAAGTAGTTCCCATACTCTATGCTTATAGGACCAAAGAAGTGGGTTATTGCATATTTTTATACCTCTTACTTGGTGAATTACTAGTTCACTATCTCCAAAAACATATAAAGAATTGACCTTCATCTTTCTTTCCCATTACAAACCATGTACTAATGCTTCATATTCAACAAAATTATTGGAACAACCAAAATAAAACTTGAGATAAGAGAAATACATTTTATTGGATGGAGAAATTAACATCATTTCAACCCCAGTGCCATGTTTGTTCCTAGATACATTGAAGTATAGTTGTCGTAGGCCATCACTAGGTTGATCATCCTTCATCAATGTTAGAATTGTTGTATGATTTTCATGAATGTAATAGACACCAAGTAATTATTTTTAATTAAATTTTATGGATCATGATCATAAAAATTAGAGGTCCATTCATCAAGGAAAAGATCTAAAACTCCATATAGAGGTGACTCAATTTCCACCTCACCATTTTCCAGTACCTTGTCTGAGATAATAGAATTAGTGTTCACCATACTTGGCATATATGGATCCAAATGAAATATTAAAATAGGTTCAAAATTTATTTTTACCTTAGTACCATACCTGATCCTAAACATTAAATAGGTCTAATCAATTGATAGATATCCTCTAATCTTTAAGGTAAAGTCCCTTGATAGACACATGGAAAAATAGGGAGACAAGTCCACTACTACTACATCTTACTGAATGGTAAAATTTGGGAAAGCATGTAATTTCAAATTTATATCCTTGATTATGCCTACTATCTTTGTTGGTGACCCATACAATTGTAATACTCCTTTGGTATTTGGCTCATAGACAAGACCAAGCTTGTCTACAATTTGCTTGGGCATGATAGTGCTACTAGCCCCACTATCTACCATATAATTATGGAATAAATAGTCACCAACAATAAGAGAGAGATAAAAGGGAGGGGTTTTGTTTTATTTGACATTAGTTTTATCCACCTTTGTCATGTTATGGACATGTTGATCAGGTTATTTGATTTTCTAGTTTGAATTAGCCAAGATAGCACTTTATTTCTCAACTAATTCTTTAGATAATTTAAGAGCTAAAAGCTCTTAAATGAGCATGTATTTTTTACCATATAATGGAAAGGGAATACCACATTTTAATGGTAACATTTTATCTATTATGTTGAATGAGGCTCCACTAGTGTTTGGCTACAACTTTTGAACCATCGGTTATTCTCTAATTAGAGGCATTTGGAAAACTTTCACTACCTCTACATTTTGATTCTTCTATGCTATAGGGACAATAGGTTGATGCTTGACACTTTTGGGAACAACATTAGGAAAACTAGAAGTATTGATCACATCTTGAGCTTCCTCAATTGCTCTTCTTTTAGCTCTAATTAGAGATACAACTTGACCATTTATGTTACTAGTTTCACCAACTTGGTTGAATGCAGTATGATCATCCAATTGCCAATTCACATTGATGGCATTAGGCTGCCTTGGAACTTTTTGAGATTCTCCTTGGGATGCCATATTCATCTCTTTATACTAACCACCTTGAAAAGATAACTCTTCTTGTGTCATTTATGGCATAGTAATATCTTGTGATACCAAGGCTTGATTTTGGATTTCATTTGGATTAAAAAGATGCCAACCTGAATCTTGCATCAAGATATTTTGAGGAACAATAGATTTTGAACTAGAAAGTACCTTAGGATCAAGGGTTGCATATGGTTTAGTCTGGGTTATTTCTCCTTGATTTTGGTAAGGTTACCTATTATCCTTGAAACCTTGATAAGGAGGTCTTTAGTTATTGAAGGATTAATAAGTGATTTGGTTTTACTATTGATAAGGTATACCTTGGTACTATTATCTCTTGAGTTAAACAATCTCATTCCCAAAATCTTGTAACATGATTTTTAGATCACCAATCTCATTAGATTGATTAGAAGGGGATACAACTTGGGTTTTTGGAGATGGAATAGGAGCTCTAGACAAGATATGAGGAACTTGAGGAGGAATAGGAATAGGTTATAATTTTGAGAATAGGGGCATTAAAGGCCTTATATCAAGTTTACCATATTGTATTAAGCTATTTTATACTCTTATTGCAAGTTCATAGGTATTTGGCAAAGTATTTCCACCCATGGACTGTATCATGACACTAATATCAGAATTGAGGGCATCTAGATAGTATAAAAATGTATATTTTGGAGATGGTCTAACCAATGTAGGGATTCTAGTCCATGTTTTTTGGAATTTGAGGTTAAAATCAGACATGAACTCATGGGGGTACCTTTGTATGGTAGTTAGTTGTTTAACCAAAGATAGATGATCAGAATTGTCTTCAAATTGCCTAACTAAGGCTATACCTAACCCATCCCAAGTAGCAATGGAGGTCAAATGAATATTCCTATACCATTGTAATGCTTTTACTTTGAAAGAAGCAACAAGTAGTCTAATAGCCACATTATCTTGAACAAGATTATAAAATAGAACTTAGGTTGGCAACATCTTGAATATACTCAATAGCAGTAGTTGTATCCCATTCTCCTAAGAAAAAAAGGATACTCTTTGAGGTAAACACAAGGATGTCATCATAATGGGCCAAATTTAGGGGAATACCCCTATTAAATGAAATAAACACTTGATTCCTAATATCCATTTGGGTAATGTGGATTTGGCTTATGGGGACAATAGATTGAACTAAAACAATAAGATGACTAGGGGTGAAAATTTATGTTGAGGATAGGGTCTAGTCCTATTGAATCTTTCTTTTTTATAAGAAGAAGAAAGTAGCTCAATGAATTCAAAAGGAATACCTTTGCTTGGTGACTCTGTTGTAAACTTTGGCATGAAATTTATTGTCTAAAAGATGCTATGAGATATGCAACCTGAAAGATGTTCAACTTTTGATGATGGTAGATCTCAACTGATACTTTAATTTATTTTTACCAATCTTCAAACTTTAATTATGTTGAGTAAAATTTGTCCCATGAGGCATGCCAAAACTATTGGTGTCCTAGATTGTACCATAGATTAATAAGAGGATTGTTTAAGTCTTATTACTTAATTCTAGTCCAACGTGGGATTGATCCTAGATTGTGGGTATCCTAATAATGGATTAGACCTCTGGAGAAGTTTGAATTCCTTGCAAATCTATCACCTAAACTAGACCTAATCTAACAATTACTTGGAAAAGGGGAGAGAGAGTAATAAAAATACATGAAAGAATATAAAATGAGGTGATGCACCAGTTTTTGGAAGACTTATACTTTACACAAGATATACTATGAGACACTTTCAAGACCAAATAAAATCAGTCCCACATAAGAATTTCATAATAAGGTATCGATCAGTTATCAAATTATCATGAAAGGGTAGATAACCAATTTCAAGCTAAACAACAAACTATAAATTACACTTATAATGACCTATGAGAGCTACCAAACACTTCATGAAGTTGAGAAGATTCAAAAATATACATGGAGCATACATTCACTTAACTACAGTATATAAATCCATAAAACACACTTCAATCTAGCTTGTAAAATGATATAATCTAGTCTTTATTGCATCAAAAGGTGTTATAGTGTAAATTTTGGCATATTCGAAGCAAGCCAAATCATAAGAGTCTATTCTCTAAATTGTCAAAGATTTCTTGTCTAAAAATTTTAGAGAGTGTGTAAGTTTTAAAATGTAGAAGAAGTTGGAACATATATAGAAAAAGGAAGAGAGAGAGGTAACTATGATGTATTATCACAAGTTTGAAGATGCTGACTCATGACCTTATCACTAAGGAACAAATTCTATAAAAGAATTGAATGCCCATTTTCCTTATCCAAACACCTAATGTCCTTCTTGGAACTCCATGCCATTCTCTATCTGATATTCTGAAGAGGACCATGTCTTGGAATTGATAGAATTATACCACATCTACATTGGGTGGCCATTGGTACCTACTTATAAAAGATGTGACCATGTTGATAGATTAGACCCTTTTTATTAATCACATATCTACTCCATTTCCATGTTTGGATCATAGGTCCATTCTATATGTAGAAAACTAATCTAAAATTATTGGTTTTCTTATAGTATTTATGTTGATGTAAACCTATAGACTACAAAGCCCCTTTCTTAATCCAAATAGGTCCAAATAGACCCACTTTGTCTCTACAAGGACCAAGAATCCACCATATGCATGGATCCTTTTAAGAATGGTGAACATAGTCGTAGAAAGGACCCTACATGATACAAATTTTACAATCTAATGGTCCATATTTAATTTTAATGGCATCCCTTTATGTTATTTTAATGTGAATACATCATCATGTCCTTTTCATGGCATTTATCTGAGCTTTAATGGAAAAAAAATGACCGTGTAAGAAGCTTGTGTTGGTTCAACCTTGGTCATGTGTTTGATCTCCAGGAAGTCCCTTAGCTTTTTGACTTTTAATTTCAATGGTCATCGACCATGATTTAGTTTATTGACCTTTGCTCACACCATCTGATCTCCATGTAATGAGTTAATGTGAGCCCTCAGATCTATCCTTGACTTTTCAACTCTAATCAAGCTAGTACCACTCGGTAGTCTCATATTTACACTCTGGATCCACTATTTGTCTACTGCTTTATGTTCTTATGCCACGTGGTGGCCTCTCGAGCTCCTTGACTGTTTGACTCATATCACACCATTAGATCAAGATGTATGAGTGAACATTGATCATTGATCTAGCTTGAAACCAAATTATTATAATCATCTCATGTTGTTTGATATCTACTTGATTGATCTACACCATTATATCTTGTCCAAATTGTAGCCTTTTAAGTGCTTTAACCCAAGGACATTTTGACTAGTTTTACCCCAATGTGAACTGTTAGATCTCATGTGTTAGTATGCGAGCTCACACAAACTATTAGATATTGATTAAATTTAAACATTTTAATGACATTTTGAACCTAAATGGTTACTTTATGGAGATCAAACTTGACATTAGCATAAACATCTTGCTCTATAGTTTTTAATTTGAATCTCCATAATTTAGGCTAGTGAACTCGTACGAACATGAAATTTGTAGGATATATTCTTAGCATGAAAAAATTCATGATGATAAAACCCTTTGGCTCATGGGGGATTCTTTCGTGAAGATAAAAAAATTGTCAAACAAGTTGGTCAGTATGTTTCCATGTGACATGCAAGATGGTCTAGTCTCTTAGACTCGATAAGCTAAACTTTGAAGGATTAGATATTGTGATAGTAAGCTCACACAGACACAATATTTTAAAAGCATGTTCTTAGAACTAAATACATTGATCAAATGTGTCCTAATGGTCACGTGATGATTTTTAAGCATATTTATAAATTATACAAGCAAGCTATCTAGTCTAGTTTTTCATGACATCCTGATGATGGTTTGGTTTCACAAAGCTTGTTCCTGAACCTTTGCAACTCCAAATGATTTTATAAGGCCTATGTGAACTTGTCCCTAATGTTTAATTGCATTTGATCATCATGAAGACCTACTTGGATCCTTATGTTTTCCCTTGTAGACTTGTTCCTTGAAGATCAATTATATCACACTTTAAGCTTGCTTAAAGTGTTTTAAAATATTTGCAAAAGCTATATGATCTCCATTTGAGGTTTGTCTACCCATCATGACCTTTGGTCACCCTTCAATCAGGATCCTTCTTAACTTTTGGACTCTTGGACTAAGCACATTTTGGTATGTAGACCAAATTTGGTCAATAGTTACTTAAATCCATAACTATTTGTTTTGTTTTGGAGTATCAAACCAAGGAATGGGGGATAATATTTTATTATGCACATTCTACCTAACATATATGTGAAGTGAAGGTACATGATAAATAATAAGGAAACAAAATGAAAGTGACCAAAAATTTATATTTTGAAACCCTAATAGGACAAACTCAACCATAAAAAGACAAAACTAGTCATAGTTAGATAATCAAAATCATATAAATTTGTCTAATTAAAATAAACACGTGAATTGGTATGTCACATTGTATGGTTCCATATAAGACCATCACAATGTTTTCATATTTTAGGAGAAAGTTACACTCTCTTTACACATTCCATCTATAATATTAGATTTATTAAACACCAAATAGGTGAAATCATTCCTTACAACTTTTTCATTTACATTGTTTAGTCTAGATTAATTTTTAGCACTTAGACTTGTTTCTTGTCATAGCTTGTTAGATTATACTAAATTATGTACTTTTAGTCATGTATGCTTGGATCTATTTAATTAAAACTAGTTTATATCTTATTTTTCTTAAAATTGGAATTGGGGTAAACACCCATTTAAACTTAGTATCTTTCTTTCAAAATATATAAAATTGTTGGGTTCTATCAACAAGTAGAGCAAAAAAATTCTAAAATATTTAATTTTTCCATATAAACTCCTTAGTTCCTTAAGTTTATTAGGATGAGGCATCTCAATAATTTATTTTAATTTACTTGTATCTATTTCTATGCCTCATATATATATAATTAAATTCAAAAATATATTATAGGTCACACTATAAGTATATTTCTTGGGATTTATCTACACTTGGTATTGTCTTGGTCCTTAAAAATATTTTCCTCAAGTCTTGCACATGAATTTATATTTTATTTTAATTTTTGAAAATATCAAATGCATATTCCTCTAATATGTCATGCATATAATCATGAAAAAAGTGTCATAACCCTTTGATGAGTATCCCCTATATTATTAAGTATGAAAGCATAACCACATAAATAATTGCCTAATATGTTGTAAAAGTAGTTTTATGTTGACCACTAGGATTAATATTAATTTTATTTTAGCCATAAAATAAATCATCCCATTATTGGTATTAGAGTTAACAATCATATTAATATTAGGTAATGTAAATTCATCTTTGGTACATGCCTTTTTTATATCTCAAAGATACATAAATACATTAATTCTCCCAGTTGGTTTTCCAACTGGCACAATGTTATAAATCCATTCAGAGTAATCAATAGGCTTAGTAAAACAAGAGTCAAACAAATTTTAATTTTCTTCCTCCACTAACAAAGGCACTTTATGATGCATCTTTATAAACTTTTTCTTTATAGGCTTTGTATCAAGATTTATAACAAGTTTATATATCACAATAGAATTAGACACACTGAATAGATATGCATAAGACATTGAAAATTTTTATTGATATTCTATTAATAGTTTGTATATAATTTTTTCTTCTTTATGAGTTAAAGAGACACCCAAATTCAAGCTCTTAGGTGTGTCACTATTTTGATCATTGATATTGATTGTATCTTCATTTAGTAAATTTGATCAATATCTTCCACATAAGGTGTAGTAGAGTTCCATAACTATCCTAAATAATATCTTCATTAATATGTGAGGACTTTCCTTTATTAAAATAATAATTCTGACTCAAATTAAAAGGGAATATATTATTATGATAATACATATAAAAATCCACATTAGTTCATATATATCTTGTTATATCTTCATCATTAGGAAAGGTACCAAGATATGGTATCTCATGTAGTTTAGTATGATCAATTAGTTTAGGATATATTAACTTTCATTTCCTATTATTTTTGACTTCCATGAAATATCCTCACATATTATCTGAGATATTCATAATATTTTCCATCTCTCAAGAATGATTGTTAGTGGATTTATTAAATTGATCATGAATATCATTGGTGATTTCTTGATAATATTTTCATGTTTCTAAGATCCTAAATATACATTATACTTATTAAAAATGCAATGCTTTAATAATTCCATCTTCACGGTCCTTTTAATTATCATAATTTTATAAAATTCCTTATTTAGTTGAATGAGTGGTTCGAATAATATGTTCTATTATACCTTATTCACTTTTTCCTAAACATTGACCATTGTAGCCCATATTTTGTGCATATATGATTCCAAATACACATCTATAATGAATTTTTAATAGGTATAGGAAGCTTTAATTTCTTATTTATTTTACAAAAATCATCTACCATAGGAATTTTACCTTGAACATAAATAGATTTTCCTTCAATAACTGATGATGCTTGAGTTGGCATTCCATAATATTGTGGGATGATATAAAGCGCTGAGATATTAAACAAACCCAAAACATATTATATTCTATAGGGACTATTATTTTAAAATTTAACTTGGATAACTTCTCATCTATTGCATCAAATTTATGATCACTCACATCATTATCTTCCTTAGGATTACTACATTCACCAAATTCAAAAAATTCTACCTTATTCCATTATAATAAACTATTAAGATTTAAATATAGTTAGATAATTATTATTCAATTGAGGTACTACATTATCTTGAAAAAATATAAAAGACACATCATTATAAATAATTACCTTGTGTATGAACTTTAAACATTTGTGTAAAGTATATGGAATAAAAACCATATCATGGACCCGAGGTCTTTTAAGTAAAATATTGTAGCTTAGATCATTTTATATAACTTGACATCTTTTATCTATAATTTATGTCCAAAGTGATAGATTTAATGTAAATTATCCAAGATCCTTTCTTGCTTGGTTAAAATATTCATTTATGAATATATTTGAATTAGTGAGGACTTGTCATCCAATGCCTAATTTTAAGAGAAATGTCTGATTAAAAACATTAAATATTGAACCATCATCAACAAGTACTTTTTCATATTTATATTATTGATTTTAACTTGAATATGTAAGGGTAAATGTTGATTGATAATATCTTTTGAATATATCTCATCATTCTCAAAAATAAAATTAATTGCATTCTCACTATATTTCAAAGATTTGATAATAGAAGAAATTTGAGATGGTTTAGTATCACTTGGGAATGTTGTGTCCTATAATTATTTTTAAAGGATATCCCTATACACATAATACATACATTTAGGATCACCCTAATCTATAAATATCATTGTATAATCCTAACCAAACTATTGTCATGTTGAGATCATTGATTTTCACTCCTAGGATAGTATTGTAAATAACTAGATAGGTACAGTTTACCATAAGTTTCTAATTATGTCAATAGTGTCCAAGAACCCTTAATAACTAATTTTCAAATTTGGATGTCTCCCATATGTTTTCATAGACATGTTTCATGGGTCATTCATGGTAGTAAATATCAAAGAGTCATATATAAATACAAATATGTTTTCAAATTTGGACATCTCAATTAATATATTATCAAAAAATCATACACCTTTGAAAACCCCTCAAAATAGAAACCATGGAGACAAATCTGAATACAAATATAGATTGAAGTTACATGTTGTCAAGTGTTGAAATTTAAAACATTGCATTTCATTTTCTTATGATCATGATGGTGTGCACACACACCTAGGTGGGAGAACTACATAGTGTCACATCCCTCTTTAGATTATTGGAATGTAGACAATGCTTAACCACTCAACATGGAATGGTTGGGGCTATCCACCCCAACTTTATAACCCATTTTTTAAATTTCATCTTGTATCAAATGTGTGATTAGGGTTTTAAAGGAAAAATAATCAAAATATGGATCAATGCATAAAACTAAGGTTGAGTGCACACACAAGAGATATCTACAAGTGTCATTATAATGGTTTAAGGAAACATAGAGATGAATAGTTAATCGGGATAGTACCGATATATATTGGATAATATAAATTAGTAGTTACAAATTAGATATAAAACATTTTTAGGGAGTGTGACATATGTAGTGAATAATAGAAATTATAAGTCAACTAATAGAATCACTCCTCTATATTTATATCAATTCTAAATTTAGTAAGTACAATATCAATCTATACTTTTACATTTAGATTTGTATGATTATTTCTCTATTTTAAAAAAAATGAATATTCATAATTTTATCTTATTTATACCAAATTCATCATAAAATAATAATAAAAATTGTTGAATCTGATCAATGACTTGAGCATAACCAACCCTAGGTGTTTTTTACCTTAGGGTTTCATCTTTCCTTGTTAGGGTTTAAAATTTATCTTGCATTAAGATCTAACTTTTAGATCTGATTTCTAATTTCCCCTTACTAATCAGTAATCTATACATTTTTCCCTCTCTCTTGATGTGTACCTGAACATATTTTATGCCATCTAATAATGTTAGATATCTTATACTTGTAATGAAAATTTATAAGTTACATGATGTTTCAATTGATTACATGTAGATTATTTTTATCAAACCATGTGTTTGTGTGAAATATAAAATGAATAAAATTGATGAAATGTAATTTACTTCTTTTGTTTATGTAAATGTTGATAAATAACACATATATGATAATGAACATAATAATGAATATCATGATATAATACATCTTATTGAGCTTGATGGTGTAGATATTGCACAAATAGATGCACTTTAAAATTTTAAAAATTAAATTAGTTTGAAACCTAATGACTTGGATAAAATCTTGAACATTATCCTAGATTTTAAGAATGCAAAGAATTATAAGGAAGCCAATCATAAGGAACACCATGATGAATTATTGAAAGATACTAGTTCACCTTTTAGAGGCATATATTCTATAATATGTGTTTAGACCATTACTCATGCTATTAATTTTCATGTGTATACATGTATGGATAACAAGTGATACCCACCCATGGTGTGGGGGAATACAAGTTGATCCTTAGATTTATATGGTTATTACTACACAAAATAATTTTTTGCCTCCTAGGATTTTTACTTATGTGACATCATCTATTTTTAATCAATATCCTATGCTTAATAATCAAGAGTATATATAAACTCTTCTAAATCTTAAACCCAAGGTTTCTAAACTATAACAAGGTTCTTATAGAGCAAGACATTTAAAAAAAAATAGGCATTATGACATTTTTATTTGGACCCATATATTTACACTTAATCCTTTTCCAATAGGATTTTTTGTACCTAAAGCTTACACCACATGATCATAAAGGTGATGCAGAAAAAATCTTAGATCCTTCTATGTAGCATTCTTAGACTATTCCTCTCATGATAAGGTGATGCTTAGATTATTCATGATAAGGAATATGCCTTGTGATGGTTTTATGACCTTCATTTTAAATCAATACATGCTTTTAATCTTTTGGTTCATAAATTCTTAGCTCACTATTCTATCAATATTATTGAGAAGGTCCCCTATGCTCAAATTGAAAAACTCAAACAACAACCTAATGAGCTCATTAGTGACTATGTGATTTGTTATAAGGTTATTCTCTTAAAATGACAAATCCTATGGTTTATTATTATTTCCTAGGCCAACTTAAATCATATTCATCATGACTTTACTTCCAATCGTAGATTCATGTGTTAGGGTATTCAAAGTTATTCTCATCTCATTATGTTTACCATGATTTGGAATTATGATAAAAATAAGGGGCGTGTGATTGTAACCATATAAATGTTAATCCTCTTTAGTTCCTAAACTACATTGAGAACTAATTAGGGGAGAATATTGATGCCACAAACATGGGTGGTAATTTTCTTAGAATTGAACCTTCCTCAATTAAAGATTTGATTAAGAATGCAGAGGTGTGAGGAATTCTTTAGGTAGGAGGATTTTATAAATTCATTCAAATGATTGAAGTACATGATCAACATGTTTCCAAGATATTTGTTTCTAGCTAAAAGGAGAGATTAGTAAAGTTTAATAGGACCTCCATTAAGGTGACTCAAGAGTTGATTTCGACTGGTTTGAAGAGTGAAGAGTTCAAAGTCACCAAAACTAGTAAGGATTATAAGGGTTAGAAGGACAAGTTTATCTTGGAAGATGATTAACTCACTAAGTATCAAGGTGGATACCTAAAAGAGGATTTCCCTCAGCCTGTGATGAGTTAGCCAAGCAGATTATGAGATACATCATGCTTGAAGGTAGGTACATGGTGGTTCATTTTTATCATTTTTTCATCCTTAATTACTTTAAGCATCATCTCCCTATAAATATTCGTTTCTAAATACTTCACTCATTGGAGAGTTAATTTATGGATTTAGAGAAAAGTAATAATAAATTACCACTACATTAGGGGGTATTTTTATGATTTACAAATATTTTCATAGTTTCAATAGAGGCCCTTTCCGCACCTCCTCTTTGGGATCTTTTCAACCCAAGGATCGTTATAGCCAAAACAAAACCATAATAAGCTCATCCAAAGGTAACTAATTTTTGAAGGAGATAGAGAAGCATGATGACAAACATAATGAATAACTCTTGGAAGGGATAACAACTAATACATCATTCAACCCCAATGAGAAAATTTAGAAGGTTGTGAAGGTTTTCAACTTCTTAAAGATGGTAGGGGAGTTTAGGTGAAGATTCCCACACTAAAGTTGAAAATATAATTAAGGGAAAGAGTAATTGAGATATTAAGTCCATTACTGATAAGATAAAGTAACATAACAAGATGAAAGAGTTGAGTAAAGAGATTGATCTTCACAAAGCTTTCTTACATTAGTTTATGAAGGAACATAACAATTTAAAAGACTACATCAAGAATTTCAACTAAGAAGGAGGTGTATTATGTTCTAGAGTGGAGTTGGAAGAGGTTAACACCCAGGTCAAAATATTTAAAGATAGAGTTAATGGCTTAGATAAATACAATGAATTCCTTAAAGATAATTTGGGCATTCTCATGCAATTCAATAAAGTGACTATGCATAACTATATTTCTAATATGGATAGACTAAAACACCTCATAGGAAATAATGAGAGGAAGGCCCTAGTAATGAAAGTAAGAAGGCCAAAGGAGTGATGATATAAAATGACTCCAAATATCATGGAATCCTTCATATGGAAATAATCATTAATCGAATGATGCATAACTAGGAAGAAGCATTTAGAGGAAACAAGACTGAGTGACTTTCTCCTTTTTATTTTATTGTCTTACTTTTGTTTTCTATTGTTATCTTGTTTTGTCTAATTTTCTATAGTTTTGAGTAGGTTCTTATGTTTTATCTATCACTCATGGCCAAACATGCATGCTCCTTGTAAATGGTAGGGTCCCTTTTAAAACCCCACTTTACCAATAATAAAAAAAGGAATTGCAATACATATTTTAGGAAATCCTATTTGCACCTATCCATGAGTCTTGTAGACATAAATTTTCTAATAGGTACATGAAAATACTAATTCTTGACATATTCCAAACCACATGACTTACACACAAATACATGAATCTTATTCACCATTCCTTTAATCCATTTATCTATATGTGGGACTAACCCTTTTTTTGTTATTGTCACTATATATAACTTTCAATGTCAAATTATCAAGCTATCTAAAATCACCTTTTGTTTAAATTTTTTTGGAAATAAGGGTAAATATAATATCCTAATCAACTAAAGATAGACTATTCTAAAATCAGGCCAATTAAATAATTAATATTAATAATATATTTTTATATAGTGTTGAATTATGGAAATATGTAAAAAATAGCAAGTACAATGTAAAACAATAATTTCTTAATCACCAAAATGAATAATACTTGGCTTATTGAATGTTATGCAAGTAGATTTAAGAAGTGCAAGTTTATAAATAGTTAAGGTGATACTAGATTGTGATTCATCAGATGTTGGGAATTAGATCTCTATCAAATTTGACACTACCATTGAAATAGAGACACTAACATTAACGCTTATGTCTAAAACCATATACTTCTGTTTTATACAGAATACAGGTCATTTTCTATAAATTTCACCTTCACCTATTAGGTTTCACTTTCACCTTGTAAATTATGTATTCATATTATGCACATATATTTTAGATATCAATGTGTAGCTCCAAATCCTAGGTCCTCTAATTAAGGCATGCCACCTTGAAAAACGTGGGTTAGTGTTCTCAAGTGAAGTTGAGTTGACCTCAAATACCTTTATGTCAGTGAGCATTGCCTACATATTCACTACTCTAAAAAGGACATTAGACTGATGTATTTCTTCCCTTTATGCAGTATTATTTATGAACAATTATGTAATATGTTATATGCAAGGGAATATAGTGATCTATCTTATAACTTGACAAATTTTTCTCATGGAATGCTCTTTGAATACTTGAGACCTATATGAACACTGCTCCTATGACTGATATATAAATAGGGAAGAATATGGTATTTTTGGAAGCATGAGAGGTGTTTTTTCTTAGTATTAGATATGTGTATGATTGATTATACTTGATAATAATGAATGGTCTTGAATTTGTATTTATACTACAGCTTTTTAAATTATATCATAGGAGGGTTAAAATAATACTACAGGCTGACCCATACAAATTGAAAGATTTTCAAATTTAAGTGTTTTTGAGTTTTAGACACTAACATTGATGCTAGTGTCATAATCTAGATGGTAGTGTCCTAGAGGATAGAGATTTATTTAAGATATTTAACTCATAGTGTAAGATATATACTAGTTTTTAAATAGATTATGGGCTACAGATGATCTAGGCAATCAGAATATCATGTTCAAACTATAATATAATAACTTAGGCATGGTGAGATGGTGAATATGAGCCTTGTGGAAATGGAAAGGTTTTGAACTGAAGGGTTGAGATATGAATGATATTTTCCAAGTGTAGAAGCCTAGTTTATTATACAAAAATCCATATTTAACATTTACATTTCCCCACTCTAATCTAGTAATGCATAAGGATGAAATAGTAGGTTAAGTAAAATAAATGTCCATCATGGTGTGCACAATATAGATTAATTTTATTTTAACCCTATTTGAATTTTTTGTTTGTATATTACCTACAACCAAGATCATGTTATAGTGTAATTAGTACATATAATCTAAAAACTAAAATTATTGAAATATTTAAAATAAAAGAGAGCAAGGAAGTAGTATACATGTGTGTCGATGCAATCATATTTCCCCTTGGTAATTCTTTTTAGTAAGGATGCTTCCTTGTTAAAGAATTGAATAAAGGTTCATAAATGAAACTTGAATAGATGAAGAGCAAAATTTGAGGGTGATCATGCCCCCAATCTGGTATAGGGGTGAGTTGTGCCAAGGGCATTCAGATCACTGAATCTCAATCACACAACTCAAATGTATACATAATCTAATCAATCTCACCCAAGTTAAATGGTGTAATCATCTCAACTTACAATAAATAAGTAGTGTCAAGGTTGTTGAGTGTGTTAAATCTCAATCACACTACTCAAGGGAGCCTATTATTGTAGTGGATAAAATCTCAATTTTTGTATATTGGTAAGGTTGATACATAAATTGTATATAATTTGAGTATGTATTTATGATTTGGTTCATTTTCATAGAATATGCACCTTTAATATGTCTCAAGCTAAAGTATCTATAAAAATTTAACCTCTGATCTATAATCTATGTAAAATATTTATCATATATCTGAAACATTTTGACAAGAATATGTGAAAATTGATGCCAAATGTATAGGATTCGGACCTAAGTGTATATTTTAATCATGTAAACTATATCAAATTTTCCAATTATATGTATGTATATTAATGTATCTATGACATGGCCTCACTAATATTCCCCCATTTTGAGGTGAGGAAAACATTATTTGATAACCACCTTATCTCAAAAGGATAAGATAATCATATATATATATATATATATATATATATATATATATATATATATATATATATATATATATATATATATATATATAGTGGTATTTGTATGTACCTAAATTCACTCACCTGCATCATCATCACTAATATTACTATTAGTTGACACTAATTTTGCTTATCTCATTTATGCTAATTTATCCCCCCTTTCTAATCATTTATCTAACATCCCCCTTTATTATTTTTCATCTAACCTTAATATATCCCACTCCTTCATTGATATATCCTAAATCTCCATTATCCCATCTTAATTTTATTTATCTATTATTTGGGAATTTTAAATTCCCATGACCCCACTTAACCACCTATACTAGCCTATCCCTAGGCTCTCTTACACCCCTAATCCCTAATCCCAACCTAATCCCTCTTGAATATATCCCTAATACTAATTAATCCCTAATAAGATTCTAGAATCGGAGGATTGTAAAATCCTCTTTAACCTGGCCTCCTTCTCTAGAAGCCTCTAAATCTAGAGGCTTCCAAGGAATTTTAAATTTCTTGGATAATCCCCATCCATTGATCTCCTCCCTCTAAATTTGAATCTTAGATATAGATCTCCCCCTTCCTCTATTTAGCCAAGTCCACTTCTCCATTGGATCCAATAATATTTTTCATAACATCATCATGCCAATCTAATCTTTCAATCAAGCATCTATCATCCAACATCTAAGCAACATCATAGCATCAAAATCTGAGTCAAGGTAATCCTAATCCATTCTCTTTGTTTTTGAATCTATTCAATCATGGTTTAAAGCATTTAAGATTTAAGATTTAAGTGTAGGATTGAATATTAATTTCATCTAATTACATTTAAGTCTTAATAGATTTAGACTTTACTTAGTGGTTGGATATTTGAGTGATTTAAATTGCATAATTTAATCATAGATCTCAAATTTCATCCACATTTTGGTGATCATAGTGGGAGTAACCTCCCTTAACTAACATAATATCATTACTATAAGTGATGTAAGTGATTGTAAGATAAACTGGATGTAAATCTAAGCTTGGATTTTCAATTTTTGACATGTATAGGTGAATCATGACTCTGCGCTAGTATTCATGATATTAAAATTGCAAGTTTGTAGAAGTTATTAGTGATATTATCATTTAGTTGCTAATGGTTAGGGTTTTTGTAGGGTTTTAGATTTTGACAAAACCACAACTTTGATAGTTGTAACTTTGTCCTTATAGTCACAATATTGTAAATTGGAGTAATGATATTATCAAGCCTAATAATTAGGGTCATGTTATGGGTTTTTTTCTACTAACCCTTATTTTCTATAGATAATATGTTTTCTTATGTTGTTTTTATGTGTAGGTTAAGAAGTAAATTCACTTAACATCAAGCTATTGATACATTTTCAACAAAGCTGTAACTTTGATAGTTGTGATATTGAACATGTAATCATTGTATAAGTTTCAATTGTGTTATTATCAAATGTAGTTGTTTCTCTTAATTTTTGCTCATTTGTTAATTTTAGAAGAAGATATAAAATTAGTATAAGGTATGGTATAAATATATGGTAAGTAATCTGTGTGTAATCTAGATGAAGATGGAGAAATCCTATTTGGTTAGGAAGGAATAACTTGCAAATCATAAAGCACTAATAAAAGGGGTTGTTAGCAAAATAATTAAGTAGATTACCTAGCATAATCTAGATCCAAGAAGCATAAGCTTGTTAGGAGGTTGTCAATCCATTGTTGATAACAATCAAGTTGGAAATGATAAATTAAGGTACTTACATAAAGTAAATGAAATACAATACAAGAAGAAAGTAGGATGCTTGTTAAATAAAATGACTAAATATAGTAAAAATAGGTCAATGCTCATGCTAAAGTGGGTGGAGTCAGGTTCAAAAAATCAAAAAATGATCTGTGAATAGGCAAGAACACAAAAAGTTAAGTTTGGTTGGGGGAAGGGGATAAAAATAACTTGTTATTTTTTTCCATGGTGACCATAAGTGGTTAAGCTGATTGCCGATGGTTGGGTAATCATCGACGGTTTGGGGTGACCGTTAGTAGTTGTACTAACCATTAATGTTTCTCTATGAATTATGAAGATATTAAAAAAGGTTATAGATTGGGTTAGAGGTCTGATAATTATTTTGTTAAGGTTCTGAAAGGTAAGAAACAAGGTGTAGATAGGTCTGATTAGGTCAAGGGGGTTAAAAATCTAATGAAATAAAGAACAAGTAGATTATACTTGTAGCTTGCTAGTTGGTTAATGGTTGAAGACTGGGGTAATTTTATTAAAATAATATTACTTTAGCCTTAAAAGAAAATTTTATAGAGGTTTAGGTCTCTTTTATTATTTTTGAGTAATTAAAGGAAGACTAGATGCTGAAAAGCTTGAATACCTAGGTGTACGAAGATTTGATTGCTTGAACCTGGATCCTTTTCACCTCCTACTCCCCTCCTTTTATATTCAAAGAGAGATGAGGATAGAAAGTTCCCTAGTAGATTGATATGTTGATCATGATGCTTAGAAGTTCATTAGCACCACATAAGGTGAACATATTAAATTATGCTTCATTATCCTATACAGAGTTGGTGATCTGTTAAGAAGATGAGGAGACCTGACCGTTGATGGTTAGGCTAACCATCGATGGTTAAGATGACTATCGATGATTAAGTATTCAAAGGTAAAAGGGGTCAAAAAAGGGTTTAAAAAGGTTTGTTAAGGGTTAATTTAGTAGGTTGGTGAATTTATTTAGCTAAGTAGCTATCTAGATCCAGGGTTCGATAGGGTCAAGAAGAGTCCCAAGGCATTTCGACACCTAGTAAAGTTTTTTAGTGTCTACATTTTGCCTCTTTTTGTTATGTATCTTTGAATTAACAAGTCATAAAATAAAAATGGACTACTTGGTTAA
This sequence comes from Torreya grandis, assembly GCA_037957365.1. NCBI lineage: Eukaryota > Viridiplantae > Streptophyta > Pinopsida > Cupressales > Taxaceae > Torreya > Torreya grandis. The sequence goes on along the minus strand of JARHVA010002580.1, from coordinate 2,011,123 downwards.
AGGTCTGTTTGCCTTGAGTATGGGAGGTGGTCCCCCTCAAGCCAAGAGTTGATGAGGTAAAACCAAAATCGGGTTGGAGTTTGATAATTTATATATGGTGAGTCATGATTGTAGATATTTAAAATTGACCACCAATGACTTTGCATTAGACTATTAGACCAATTCTTACCAATCATCAAACATTTAACCTAAAAAAAATTATTATTTTTGAATTTGGATTCATAACCTTACATTAAATCAATTTGAACTCTTAAATCAATCAAACAAGGTAAACACACACATTGAATTAATCAAAATCAAACAAATGACCAAATACCTAAAAAAAATTAATTAACTTGCACACCCTAATCAAATTCAATTAGCAAGTTAAATCAATTTCAAATCCTAATTGAGTTCACCTATGATCTAGTAAATCAATTAAATCAATTACTAAAAAGGAAATTCAAGAGCATCTTAGAATATCGTAGAATACACTCTTTACCTTTGTGAGTTGTCACTTTTGAAAAATATCTTAAAAAATATTCTAGGAATATGCCAAACTCAACCAAAGTTAATAAACTCAACCATGGTCAAATTTAACCCATTCCAAGAGATTTGAAAGCCTATAAAAGCAAGCCTAGAGCTCTTCATTTAGAGATCTCAATCAAAATATAGTTATGATATAATAATAGATTCATGAAGCTAAAATCCTAGTGTTATAATGCCAAAATTGAACCAAAGCCATCAAGCCATCAATCAATCCAAGCATTCAATAATGATGCATATAAGAGATGGTGTTAGACATATGTCATTGATGAATACTTATTATGACTAAATTTATCAAGCCAAGCCAATTACCATTTGGATCTATCAAGGATTTGGTAATAAATTTGTGTTTTTATGTTTATATTTCTCATTTTTTTCCATGTTTTATTGAGTTATCATTTGGCTTATTCATTATGATCCTCCCATGATCATGCCTAAAGGATGTTAGATTTTTAATGAGTTAATTTTTTATTTTTTTAGACTAACTCTATACTAACCTCCTTCTTTGAGTTAAATTCCTAGATCACAAATGACATGCCCGATGGGACACAATTGTACACCCCACATCTTTGAAAAAAATGGCTATTAAAATAGTTCTTATTTTTAATCCGTTCACTATTTTTTTTGAATTTTTTTATAGAATGTTATTAATGGTTTCATCTTAATTCTTTCAAAATTTCATTAAAATATGATTTATAGTTTATAAGTTATGACTCTTTTAGTGACTGTCACTTTTTATACTTATTTTTCTAATAAAAATAACTAGCATAGAGCTAATAATTTTTTTGTTATTTACTATTATGACTTGAATTTTTTTATAGATGTCCACATGGAGTTATAAACAACCTCAAAAATTTAAATAATAATTTAATGTATATTTTAAAATTTATAGTTAAAATACTAATTGCAAGTTTTTATATTTTATGTGTTTAGTTTTATTTGTTTTAACCTTCTAGCTTGTTGTTTGCATATTTCATAAGTTTATTTTATTTCTTAAAATTTATTGAGTTTTTTATTGAAATTTTTTCTAACCTTTGCCTAACCTAACATGTTCTCTTTTTTGAGGTTTTTCCTTCAGATCGACAAAATTTTCCCTTCAAGGTTGCTTGTCTCATTTGATAAATAAGCTTCAAGGCTAAACAAAGTGCAGACCTTTTTTCTTGTAGGGCTAATTTAAAAAATCGTCAAAACAAGCTTAATTAGTTATTTCACACTTATTTTGAGATGTTTTAAAATGAATTAGGTATTTAACTTTGGTTTTGAAAAGAAAGTGTTACATGTTTGTGTTAAATGTTTTGATTGTTCTTTCAAAGTTCACAACTTAAAACCAAGGAGCTAAAAGAAAATTACCACACATTTAGTTTAGTGCTATAAAATTGAATACACTTCAAAGTTTTTACAAGTTGTTTTAATTATTTATTTATTCTAAACTTGTTTTAGTAAATATGGAGTTATACGTGTATGCTCTCTCATTCATCCCTTTTAGGGAACTTTCGGGATTAAAAATGCCAACTTCTTTTTGGGTGATTTGAAATTATTTCTATTTGTATATATTAAATCTAAGGGCCTAGTAATGAATATAATCAAACACTTTCAATTTGGTGTAATGAAATTAACCTCACTTTAATTATTTGAAAACTTGCTTGTTGATTATGTGTTTTAGCAAAAAGATATGTGTGTGTGTGTTCTCCCATTCATCCCCTTTAGGTAACTTTTGGGATTAAAAACACCATCTCATCACACCTTGAACCTAGTTCAAGGCATATAAAGAATGTTTTTTAAATTCCCCCTAAAATCTTTCAATAGTATTGGGTGATCTTGAGGCAACCATAAAGTATTTCTATTATATCATTTATTTCATTCATCTTAGCTTATGAAGGGGAATTCATTACCTCCCATGAGTTCTTTAGGGAAGTTTTGACCTGGAATTTCATCTCCTAGCATCATCTTCAATCCCTCTCCATAGGGGTATATAAACTGGGATCCCCTCACTGGGATGATGGTTTGAATAGTCAAACCATCTGTATTAGTAGAGGCTAAGCCTAGGACGTTTGAATATGTTGGACATTGTACTACATTAAATGAGCGATAGATGTAGTGGTCATAAAAAGGGCAAGACCTTTTTACAATAAGTCAAATGATGTAGATCCAAATTATGTGAGCTTATTTTATCACATTCGATATGAAATTCCTATGCAATTGATCCATCTAGAACATTTAAAAAAGAATTATTAGTTAGCCCCACATTGCCATACCCTTGTTAGGATTTGAACGATTATACTTAGTGTATTTTGGTCATTTTTTCTTGGTGTGTTAGACTAAAACTTGTATTATTAAAACCATGTCATTTGAAGAGTCATGAGTCCACATCACTCCACTATTTGAGGAGGCATTATGTCATCTGTATGATACTTTGATTTAACTTAGCAAATACTCCCTTTTTATATCAAAACATTGGGAGTAGCACTTGATTGAGGAAGGCACCATCACATTGCCCAAATCATTTCAAAATTTTATGGCTTTGAAGTCTTGAAACATAAATCATTTTTCACATCATCTTCTAAGAGTGCTAATGCCATTATGTTGCCCGATTTGTTTCAAAAGACTTGTCTTGTCTTGCATCCAAACTATCATTTTATCAACTAATCATTTGAGCCTCATTAGATCTTTATCTAAGCCTAGTCATGTTGTTCAATATTTTCTATATTTTTTGTCATCAAATCCTAGTTTACTTTAATTGAGTCCTTGATTAACTATTACAAGTTCAAATTCAAATATTGGTTGATTTTGGTTTAGACCTCAATTCATGGGGTTGATACCCAGATCTTCCTCTTCTGGATTGTGTAACTTAGGTTAATTCATCACTTAAATTTGAAAAATTATATTTTTTTGTGATTTTATTTTGGTTAAATTAATTTATCTTCAAACATCTCTTGTTTAGCATCTTATACCAATCAAATCAAATTTTATGCCGAGAGTCATATACCTTGTCTATGTCAAACTGTTCTAAGTTTGTTAGATTAATCAACTATCCTTTTTAAGTTGAGATTTTTCCACCATTTAGACATTAGTCCTTACGTATCTACATAGAACATGTTTCAAAATTAGAGTTTGGTAGTTTGATTTTTAGGTTATTAGGCATGACTTTTATGTGTATCAGACACTTAGCATTTGGTGTTTGATGCTACACTATTCTTAGCAAGTCTTTGCATAGAATTTTTAGAGATTCAACTCCACCTTAGACCAAGTTAGATCATTTTTGAACCCTTTTTCCTTTTGACATTATTTTTTAGAGTTTGCAAAAATCGTAGGCCTTTTTATTTTGGAGCTTTCTTCATTAATGTGAATATGTCTAGCTACACTTATGGTGGAGTCACATAAAATTTAACTTATGATGGAATGCTCATACAAAATAACTTTGATTTTATGGATTTTTTTATGACCCCTTTGATGATAACATGGTTTGTGAGATGGATTTTTATCCACCTTGTAATAATCAAATTAGGGACTAAAATCAAGACTCTACCTAGAATGATGTGGTTGGTGTTTTACTAAATTTGGAAAACTATACAAGTTAAATTTCCTAAATAGTAAAGGCGTCTAGATTAAGGGGAAAATCAGTAAATAAAATGTGCCTTATTTAACCTATTGATTTATTGAATCTAGAAGTGCTTAATTAATTTCTAAAAATAGCAAACAAGGGGATAGAGAGTAAAACTTAGCTGATTTTGGGCTGAGACGAAGGAGACAAAGGCTAAAAATTAATGATCTAGTTGGGTAGACTATTAGAAATAAGATCTAGAAGTATGTTTTCTACTTGGATAGGAGAGATATAAATGGGACACTTGGAGGTCTAATGCTGTAGTCCAAGTTTTGGTGTTGTAGTCCTTAGTGTCTAAACTTTCTGAGCTTTCTAAGTTTTGTTCGTCTATTTTGAGAGACCCTACATATCATATTTTATTTATTAAGAGTCACAATTTTTTTTTATAGGTTTGTTTCCTTCTTCAGTACCTATACTTTTTTTTGCACATGGAAATGACAAATAGATCAAAATCAAAAGGGATAAAAACTATGTTAGGGGAAGAATGATCACACAATCAAGAACCCCTATTGTTCTGATTGCTACCTACATTAACCCTCAAGTAAGGGTCTCAGATTAGATGTAGTTATCCTTTAGGGAATGTGCATAGTCAATGTGCAAGATTGATGCAAGAATGAATTTTGATTAGGCCCTTCCTTGATCAATCATGTAAATCTAAGTGTGATGCAGAGAAACTGAACTATACTATTGACTGATTTTTATTATGTCTAATGTGGCAAAGTAGTAAGTGTTATATATAAAATGCTTTGTATATTATTTTATATAGGAGAATAATTATTTCAAATTTTGGGGCTTTATTCATTTTTAGCTGACATTGGGAAACTTAGGAATGAAACAAATAAAAGGGGTAAGACTTATCTTACAGAAGAAACTGACTATTAGAGCCAAAATTGGGCTTAGAAAATAGCATCACAAATTGGACACCCTAGGTTTCAAGACTATAATCCATATTTGGATGTTATTGTCTAGGAGGTTTTGGACCTTGAGGGATGGATTAGTGTATAAAAGAGGTCTCTAGGACTGAAAGGGTCAAATTTGGTAAGCTATAGATGACTGGGAATAGGCAAAGAGATGTCTATAGAATGTAGTAAGACCAAGATAAGATAGATAAGTGGACCTAGCTAAATGTGAATAAAGCTCATATTCTCCAATCAGAGTCTCCTATGAAAATACATAATATGTGTGTTTTCTTGATCAATTTAGGGTGATTACATTTGCCCCCATTTATTCTAGTGATGTAATAAAATAAATTACTAGAGTAAAAGAAAGAAAAGAAAATGTGTACCTGGGTTTACCTGTGTGAAGATAAGTATGCTGAAAAGGGTCCAACTTTCCAGCCAAGGAAGTGGATTGAAGAACCAAAATAGTGCTTGGAGAAAGAAGGGATCCCTATAATAGATGCCTCGTATACTAAACCTAAATGATGTCTGAAAAGAGAAAGAATCATTGTAATAGATTCCCCCCACATTGAATCTAAGTAGTATCTAGAAAGAGAAGGAATCCCTATAATGGATGCCCCCTATACTGAATCCAAATAATCTAAATTGGATTTGAGAAGTGCTCATAGGTCCAAAACCAATGGTTGTGCTCTATCCCAAACAAACTCTTGGGTCTGAGTGATACTATGGACCAATCATTGCAGATGACCATATGGTCCATCCTAGTGACAACCTGAGTAATGCCAAGGTGTAAGATAAAAATGTTAGTAAATATGTAAGAATAAAATGGCATGTTCTACCCTCTCAATATGTATAATCCTAGAAGATGAAGGACATGAACATCTATGCCATGCCCCCAAATATGGTATGTGAGTGATGTGTCTAGATAATCTATAAATCTATATAACCACATGTGATATGATCTATCGTGTCATGTCTCATGTGCAAAAATAGAGATAAAAATAATGTTCTCTACACTATGCCTATAATCTGCTATTTGTTCTTAATTATGTCATACTGTATGAAGTTATATGTGTGAGATGTGTAGTACTATACATGCCCCTAAATCTAGTATCTAGATAATTTATATATTTGTAAACTGAAGGTGTATCCCTCTGAATGTCTAGAGTAATGCTAAGTGACCCTAATGTAATTTGAATCACTATATAATTTGACCAATTTGAGTTGAGTAATGCTAAGTGACCCCTAGAATTTGAACCACTTGTGAAATCTTGATAGATCTAAGTTGAGTAATGCTAAGTGACCCCTAGAGTCTGAACCACTTGTGTAATCTTGACCAATCTAAGCTGAGTAATGCTAAGTGACCCCTAGAGTCTAAACCACTTGTGAAATCTTGACCAATCTAAGCTGAGTAATGTTAAGTGACCCCTGGAGTCTTAATCACTTATGTAATCTTAATCAATCTACATTGAGTAATGCTAAGTGACCCTTGGTGTCTGAACCACTTGTAAAATCTTGACCAATCTAGGTTGAGTAATGCTAAGTGACCCTTGGAGTTTGAACCACTTGTGAAATCTTGACTGATTTGAGCTGAATCTGATAATTTGATTGCTAAAGGTACAAGAAACATGGTGTACTAGATAGGTATGCTAATAAACTATGAGAATAGGGATAGTATGAATGATCCCCTCCTTTGGGGAAAGGGATGAGATTCATGATAGAGGAGGTTGAGCCAAAAGTAAGGACTAGTGGTGAAATGTATGAAAATGTGGTTGGCATGTATCAAATAGATTGAAAGGCCATTATTGAATTGGTGAAATTAAATTACCAAGAGTGAAAGGTATCTTTGGTTGATTAGGATCAAAGCTTGTATCTGGGTTGAGTATATATATAGAAGTTGTCGTGCCATGGTAGGTAAATAAGGTAAAAATATATTGAATGGGATGAAAGAGTGATTTGATCAAATAGGTTGGGTTGTTTGAATGTTTTGAATAGATGTTTGCTTGGTAAAGACCAATATATGTACTAGATAGGTGTACAAATGTGTGTGTCATGGTAAGAAAATAATTTAGTAAGATAATGAGTCCTACTTTATGTTGAAGGTGTCATTATCATGATTTCAAGGAATAAATTAGTTTGTAAAATAGAGTTAGAAAGTTCAAGTTATGGGCAAGTAGAATTTTAATTTTATTGAGAAAGTGGTTTGATATAGGGAAGATTTGACTAAATCATGATTCATTTGTGTATTGACTAGTTTGATATTGGATCTGTGGAGTGAGAAGATGTCGAGGAGATGAGCACCCACCGTGACTCGTTATGAGCAATTGGTAGCATAAATTTAGGCTGGTGAGGAGGTTTCCTTGGTGAGAAATAATAGTTTTTGACTTCTACTCATATCTAAGGCTTGATTTTAGTAATCTTAGGTTGTTTTGAGTTATTTTAAAGTAGTTTAAAAATTCTTTGACTAGTTCTGGCACTATTGTCCTAGAGTCAGTGTTGATTTCTAGGATGTAGTGCTACTATCCAAGATTCAATGTTGTTGTCTAGTATTAGTGAAGTTTTACAACACTGTTGTCTAATATGGATGGCTTTTTTAATTTTTGATTTATTCTTGCTTTTGTATTTCTTAGCCTTTTTTCCTTGGCATGGTTGTCTGACATATAGTATACTTACTGGTGTTTCCAGGGGGAGGTGTAGATGAGAGAGTTTCATAGAGGCCAAGTTATGGAGACTCAGGGATTATTATCATTATTTGCTAATGAGCATGTTGTTATGGATAGGGTTGGTCTGGATCATGTATGTGATCTTGGTATAGTGCAATGGGATAGATATTTGATCACCACATTATGTGAGAAGTGGAATGATGATATGTGTACATTTTGGCTTCTGATAGGGGAGATTACTATGACCCTAGAGGATGTGTATCAAATTTTACATTTGCTAATTAGTGGGTGATGAGTGTCATTACAGGATGACATGGGTGTGGATTCTATTGATCATGCATCTAGATGCTTTTTTGGGATGCCCACAAGAGTACACTGTATGGGTACTGATAGTGATATATTACTATTGATTATTGTGTAATCGAGTGTTCCACTCCTACAAAAGTGGTTGGTTGAATTATTGGCTTTTTTATTATTATGGATGGTAGTAGAATATCTATTGCTTATAAGATGCATAGAGTGGTTTATAGTATTGATATGTATGGTACCATGTTTTTGTGGGGGAGGACTATGCTCACTCATTTGTATATATATTTATATATATTTACGTAGGAGTCTTTTAGCGGTGGTGTGGGTGTAACCACTTTGTTGTATTGTTGAGCTTATGAGCATATAACAATTATGCAGCTGATTAGATTGTCGAGGGTGGGTTGGGCATATCCACAGCCATTTTTTGAGTGTTAGACTAGTGAGTTGGCTATTTTATCCCTTAAGATAGATTATTATAGGTGGTTACTAGATAGATTGGTGGTTTATGACATCACATGGAGGCCCTATAGAGTATTTCTTGGATGGATAGAGGATAGAGAGTAGTTGTGGTACATGACAATGAGTTTTTGGTTACATGATCATTGGTCTAAAGTTTAAGAGTGATTTTAGTATGAGCATGTGACTAGGAAATTTGGATTTTGATAGGATGTTCTACCTATAGCATGGTTATGGTTGAGGAGTGCATGCATATCAATGAGAGTGGGAGCTCATCCCAGACCGAATGAGGTAGATTTGGCACCATTTCCATTAGATGTGTGAGATGAGATTATAGATGTTCCTATTGTATCTTATGTGGGGTGCATTGAGGCATACATGGTGTGGTGGTCGAGGCATTGATGGGCTCTACTATAACCAACTAGTGTGCCAGATGTTCTTGAATATGAGTAACCTAAGCTGATTTGGAGGGTAGGAGGTGAGTGGTTGTAATGTGGCCTATATATTTATGTATGGTTTTATTTTTATTTTTAGATTATATATGACTAACAGAGTGTAATGTTGTTTCACTCAGGTGAGGTGGTGGGTATGTAGGGTGAGACACGTGGTGGGGATGATGTGTTATGGGAGACTATTATTGAGTCTACACTATGTGAGCTTACATGACATGTTCTGATGATGCTATGAAGGAGGGTTTGATAGAGAGAGATATAATTATGGCTAGTGTTTATGCTCACTTGTTTGACTGGGATACTATAGCTATAACTACCTATGTTAAGGTAGTAAGAGAGAGAGATGAACTTAGGGTTGAGTGAGATAGGCATAAGATGCCTCCTTTGGATTATAGAGTGGTGAGATTAAAGATTGTAGATGATTATATGGATCTTCAATGATGACATGTAGACTTGCATGAGGTGTACGGTTAGTTTTTAGAGTGATACAATTGATACAAGAGGCATTCAAGAGCTCAAGGAGGTGGAGAGTCATTGAGTGTTAGACAGGATTATGGGATGAGTACTGGAGGAGAGAGTGAGACAAAGAGTGAGGGCATGACCCCTATCCATGATTAATTGACCTTGACATGATGTATATGTTTTGAAAACTTATGTGTTATATAAATACTAGTTTGATTTTAAAACTCATGTGTATGTGCATTATGGATTCTAGATTATACTAGTATTGCAATGTTATGGTTTGGAATAATTGATTTGATGTTTGATGTTGATTTTGTATATGCTTGGTAAATGGTATGTAGGATATGTGATTTGATTGTGTTGATATATTTGGTAAGATGATATTTAGGATATGTTTGGATGTAATTGTTTGATTTGTAATCATATATAAGCGCCAATCTTGTTGGATTTTTGTAATTGGTAAAATTGATTTAGTAAAGTGAATTAGCTTGTAAGTAGGATATAAGTAAGGTCTAGCTTTTGAGATTGGTAACTTTTTTAGATAAGTTGAATTAATTGGAGATTGGAAAAAAGGTCTATATCAGTAAATTTAGTAAGATCTAGACTGTGATAGGTTGGTTCTGGCTAGGGATGGCTATCTGGAATTAGGAATGTTAGTTATTAGTAGGAGTAAAAATTAAGATAGAACTATGTCCATGTTACCTTTCCATGAGTGGCTCAAGAATACAAAGGTTAGCTAGACCTTCAGCTCCATCATTGCCCTACTAAGTGAATTTATAAACTAATGCTGAAATGAATATATGTTGTATCAAACTATGTTATAACATTATCTGAACTTTGTCAACTAAGTGAATAAGTGATGATATTGCTCATGTTGTGTAATAACCTATCCTAAAGCTGATGTTATATGTGATGTACTAACTATAATAGGCTATGATAACTTTGGAAAATGTAATCTGACTAGCTGTGATGTTGAAACTTTATGTTGTAGAAAATGCTCATTTGATCTTAAATGTAATAGATTGCTACATGAAATAGGACTTGGAAAGTCTACTTAGAATGAATATCTCTCTAAAGCTATACTTTTTTGTCATGCCTCTGATGGCTTTGGATAATTATATGGAATTGCACTATGTATTCCTTGGACAACAGTGTTATATGTACGTTACGTTCTTTGAACTAGCTTCCAAACTTTTTGAATAGTTGAAATAGGAGATCTCATGTGAGATTCTATCCTAGGAACCACATGACTCGCATGATGAGTGACCGATGATTCTTATAAAGGAATGTCTTTAGATGACTCAACCATGGAGGAATGAGGTCTAGGTTTCCATCATGGAGGAGATCTCTATGCCCCCTATGTGAATGCTATAATACCATTATCAACACATCTAGAAATGCAATTTTGTAGTCCAAAACAAGTATCCACATTGTGTCCATGAATATGATGATAATTACAATAGGGATAATAAGGTTGTCTATGTAAAAGATGTGGATCTCACCGATGAATAGAAGGTAATGTGAGTAACCTCCTAGCTAGTAGTGCTGACAATATGATAGATGGGCTATCTCATGCTGAATCAAACTGTAGTGGTGTTGGTTGGTAATTCTTTGTATTACATACTATGGGTGGTGTTTTGAAAACTTTATATTTGTTCTTGACTATTTGATTTTTTGGTTGGGGTCTTTGATCCTGTCTAAGACATGGTGGATGCTGAGTAGTAGGAGTTGTATCTAAATATGTTGTTATGAAATCTAGATTAATTCGATCAACTGAATTTACCTCAATTAATCTCGATTTCTTTTCCAAAGCTAGAATTATGTAACACAAATGTATAAAACAAGGCTCTATCTATTATATTAAATGCTTAAGGAGAGGTTGATGAAGGCCCTTGATGAAGATATGTTGAACCTCTAGATATTTTGGTTTATATTTTAATCTTAACAAATGAGCCTTAAATCTTAAGATGTACTCGCTTACTGGCTCTGAAAATTTTTGATGTAGTGTGGAAATTTTCTCATATGTAACATGAGGTCCCATGTGTATACTATAGTTCTTGAGAAAATCCTCCTCTAGGTCATCATATGTGTGTAATGGACCAATAGAGAGTAAATGGAAGAACCCATTTTGTGCTTCCCCCTCTAATGTCTCCTGAAATAGATTGATTAGAATCAAAGGACTTGTTTGAGGTGGCAAAGCTTCTTGCAAGGCCTAAAAGTGTGTGAATGGATCTCTAGATCCATCAAAGTGAGGTAATGATGGTGTTTGGAGATGCTTAGGCAATGCAAATTTTATGAATGTTTTTGGAACAAGATTACCATGTAGATCATTGGCATCCATCCAAGATTTATAAGCTTTATTTTCCAATGTAAGGAGATGTACTTGGTGTTGTAATTCACCAACTACATGCATCAGATAGATGATCTCTTGGGATGGTACATTATTATCTTGAAGTGGTTCATTTAATCATTGAATTTGATTATTAATTTAGCAATAAGAATTCTATATTTAGTAATTAGATCATAAAAAGGTGGTGTGCTCGCTTGAACCTTAGGATTAATGGTAGCTTGGAGCTTGTGAGATGGATGTGGACTACCAATCTCTTTGGGTGATGGGTGAGAATTGGGTTCTACTGTAGTAAGGGGTGGCTTGGGGGATTCATTGGCATCTTTATGTTTTAGTGAATCGCATTCTAAATTAGTATCAAATGTGCTATTTAAATTAACATGTGCATGATAGGAAGTAAAATAATTCATATATTTAGAATCAACATTTTGGAATGCATGAGACTTAAGAGGAGTGAGAGAATAGTTAGAAGTATAAGATGCATTTTCTTCTTCACTATATGCATAGTAGTCATCATTATTCCATGCATTATCACAATATTTATTTTGTTCATTTGAAATAGAAGAATTTGAAGTATCATTTTCATACTCATTTACATGTTCACTATTGTATTCATAATCACTTGCATCATTACTAGGGAGAGGTGAAAGAGAAAGATTTGATTCCTTTCTAATATGCAATAAGTTATCATTGGACTTTGGAATATCATGTGTATCTATGATATCCATGGATGGAATATATAAATTTTATTCATTTACAACATGATAAGTAAGAGTATAAGAGTTATCATTTGAACATTCTTTTGAAAGAGAGGGGTTAGAAACACATAATGCATCATTTGAACTATGCTTTCATAATTTGATTTTATTGAATTTATATTGTTGTATTTTAAACATAGAAGTAGAAAAAGGTAGAGACATTAGGTTAACATGGAAGTAAATCATTACCAATGAGATGTTCATTTAAAAGTGCATGATTACTTTGTGCATTTTGTGGATTATGCCTAGGAGAATGAGGTGAGAAGTATTTTTCCCATTTAGCAAAAGTATTATTTTGAGAAGAAGGAAAAAAAGAGATAGGTTTTAGAGGAGAACATGTATCTATATATTCTTTACTATCCCTTTTGTATAAATGGTAATATTCTTCATTGCAACAATAGTAATTATCCTCATTAGATATAAAATCATTTTCCACATTTTTATCTAGTGTTAAATTTTGTAAATTGGTCTATTTTTTATCATAATTGTGAGAAAAATTAAGAAATTTATTTATGGGATGAGAAGGATGAAGTACCTTTGTGGCCATTTTATCACCAAAGAGAAGATTGAAAAATACTATGAAGAAATTTTATGAGTGTTAGACTAGTGATTTGGTCATATCCATAGCAATTTTGTGAGTGTTAGACTAGTGAGTTGGCTATTCAATCCCCTGAGATAGATTATTATAGGTAGTTTCTAAATAGATTGGTGGTTGATGACATCAGATGGAGACCCTATAGAGGATTTATTGGATGGCCAGAGTGGAGATCATTTATGCTATATGAGAGTGAGTTTTTGGTTACATGATCATTGGTATAGAGTCTATGAGTGCTTTTAGTATGATTGCATGACTAGGTAGTTTAGAGTTTGACAAGATGTTTCACCCATAGCATGGATATGGTTGAGGAGTGCATAGGTACCAACAAGAGTGGGAGCTCATCCCAAACTGACTGATGTGGAGTTGGGACCATTTCCATTAGATGTGTGAGATGAGATTATAGATGTTCTTGATGTAAATGATGTGGGGTAAATCAAGGTATATACAGTGTGGTGGTCAAGGCATCAATGGGCTCCACTATATCCAACTAGTGTGCTAGATGTTCTTGAATATGAATAACCTAAGCTGATTTAGAGGGTGGGAGGTGAGTGGTTTTAATGTGGCCTATATATTTATGTATTTTTTTCTGTTATTTTCAAATTATATATGACTAATGAAGTGTAATGTTTTTACACTCAGATGAGGCGGTGGGTATGTAGGGTGAGGCACGTACTAGTGTTAGTGGAGGGGATGATGTGTTATAGGAGACTATTATTGAGTCTACACTATATGAGCTTACATGACATGTTATTGATTATGTTGTGGAGGAGGGTTTGATAGAGAGAGCTATAATTATGTATGGTGTTTATACTCACTTATTTGACTAAGATACTATAGCTACAACTACCTATGTTAAGGCAATAGGAGAGAGAGATGAGCTTAGGGTTGAGAAAGATAGGCACATGATACCTCCTTCAAATTATGGAGTGGTGAGATCTATGATTTTATATGATTATATGGATCTTTATCAGTGACATGTAGACTTGCATGAGGTATATGGTCATTTTTTGGAGTAAGACAATCGGTGTAAGAATCATTTAGGAGCTTGAGGAGGCAGAGAGTCATCGAGTGCTAGATAGGATTATAAGATGAGTACTGGAGGAGAAAGTGATACAGAGAGTGAGGAAATGATCCCTATCCATGATTTATTGACCTTGACATGATGTATATGTTTTGAAAAATTATGTGTTATATAGATACTGGTTTGATTTTGAAACTCATTTGTATACATGTTATGAATTCTAGATTCTATTGGTATTGCAATGTTGTGGTTTGGAATAATTGATTTGATGTTTGATGTTGAAGTTGTATATGCTTGGTAAATGGTATGTAGGATATGTGATTTGATTGTGTTGATATATTTGGTAAGATGATATTTAGGATATGTTTGGATGTAATTTTTTTATTTGTAATCATATGTAAATGACAATCTTGTTGGATTTTTGTAATTGGTAAATTTAATTTGGTAAAGTGAATTGTTTTGTAAGTTGGATATAAGTAAGGTCTAGCTTCTGAGATTGGTAAATCATTTAGACAAGTTGAATTGATTGGAGATTATAAAAAAGGTTTATATCAATTGATTTGGTAAGATCTGGACTATGATAGGTTGGTTCTAGCTAGGGATGGCTATCTATAATTAGGAATGTTAGTTGTTAATAGGAGGGAAAAGTAAGATATCACTATGTGTGTATTACCTTCCCATGAGTGGCTCAAGAATACAATGGTTAGATATACATTTAGCCCCATCATTGCCTTACTAAATGAATTTATAAACTAATGTTGAAATGAATGTATGATGTATCACACTATGTTATAACACTATTTGAACCCTATCAACCAAGTGAACAAGTGCCCATATTATTCATGAGGTGTAAGACCCTATCTTAAAGTTGATGTTGTATGTGATTCACTAACTATAATGGGCTATGATAACTCTAGAAAATGTAATATGACTAATTGTGTTGTTGAAACTTTATGTTGTATAAAATACTCATTTGATCTCAAATGTAATGGATTGATACATGAAATAGGACCTAAAAAATCTATCTCTTTAAACCTATACTTTGTTATCATGCCTATGATGGTGTTGGATAAGTATATGGAACTATACTATGTATTCCTTGGACAACAATGTTATATGTAGGTTGCATTCTCTGAACTAGCTTCCAAACTTTTTGAATAGTTGGAATATGAGATCTCCTATGAGATTTTATCTTAGGAATCACATGACTTGTACGATGAGTGATCAATGATTCCTATAAAGGAATGTGCTGGGATGACTTAGTCATGGAGGAATTATGTCTAGGGTTCCATGATGGAGGATATCTATGTGTACCCTATGTGAATGCTATAATACCATTATCAACACATCTAGAAATGCAATCTCAAGAGTCCAAAATAGGTATCCATATTGTGTCCATAGATACAATGACAATTATGAACTAGGAATTTGACTCAAGAGAGGTGTTAGAATATTGTTAGTGACAAAATGAAATCAACTTGAAAAACCAACACACTAGTTAACATACATCTCTAGGCCTAATTACTTGGTTGAGCTTAGTGAGGGAAAACCATTTGAAAACACAACTAAAAATGGAAAGAAATGAGAAATATGAACACAAAACACCCATTTCTTACCAAATCCTTGATTTCTCCAAAAGGTTCCTTCTTTGGCTAGCTCAAATTGTGCTTCAAGAGATCTTCTTCAATGGAGTGTGGCTACCTTCATCTCCTCTTGGCACCTTTGGCTTTGGCTTGGCCTGGCTTGACTTGGCTCAATATTTGAACACAATAACACTAATTTCAATGGATTTTGGAATTATTTTTGCATTAAAACTTTATATTATCCAATCTTATAATTCATTTTGCAAGGCCTCTTATTTATAGTTTTTTTGCAAATGGGTAGAATCAACCTAAATCATCCATCTCAGGATTGAGATTTGTGGCTAAGGATTAATCTAATTTTGTAATTAAAATTCATAAATAGGCTCATAAATATTTGGGATAGAGTAGAAATTAAGAGGCATGGAGGGCATTGGTTAGGTATTAGAGGCATTAGAGGCTCATTTAATGTGTTTTAGTGTTTTTAGGCCAAATTATTCACTTTAGGTGGAAATTGGTCAAAATCCTAGTTGTAGGTCATTGGTGGCTAGATTTAGGTGTTCATAGTTTGCCCTTGTTTGGGAAGGTGTTGCAAGATATAAGCATAGTAACATCTTCTCAAATAATGAAAAGGTCTTGTATGCATACAACTGTAATGATGATAAACTAACTATATGATGCTCCCTCGAGGGAATGGTTGGCACAAGTATGTTGACAAATGATCCCTTGAAAAGAAAGAAGTGAAATGAGGGGACCAAAGAAATGAAAGAGTATGGGAAGAAAACACAATGATTTTGAAAAAGTAGTCAAAATCATTGAGAATACAAGTAGGATAGTGTATAATGGTTTACCCAAAGGTGGTTATAAGCATTATACCCCAATAGTGGTAATGTGGTATGATAACACAATGATTTGCCCAAAGACGGTTATCATCATTGAGAAAATAGAGCTACCCTAGTTAGGATAAACAAACAAGATAATAGCATGCCCCTGTATGGGTAGAAAAAGTAAAGTGGTGAAAACATAATGATTTGACCAAAGGTGGTTATAATCATTAAGAAATGCAGGTGGGATGGTATGCAATGATTTTCCCATAGGTGGTTATAATCATTGGACCCCAATTATGGAAAACATGATTAATTGACTTATTGATGATGGTAACTTAACACAGAGGGTAATGATGAATCAAAACAACCTACTAGTAGGGAGATGTTCATATAAACTAATAAAAGTTGAAATTTTTTCATGGTTAATTACTCTATTTGGGATATGATTGGGATTGAATCATGATGTCAGTGTCGAAGATATGTCAATGTTACCATTGCTGAATAGACATCATGAGGACCTGGCCAAAATATGCATAAGGATTAACTCTCTTAATCCAATACTCAATATAAAATAATGAACCAATGATAAAAACTATGATGTCAATGTTAGCAGAAGAATATGGATGGATTCAAGTATAGGTGTGCACAACAAATCTCCTAATGAATGCACATAGACTAAATCAAGGAAACGGTGTTGAAAGAAAATAAATAAGTAGACAAAAAAACAAAATAAGTAGAATTAAATAAACAAACAAATAATGTAATATAAACCATATGAACATTGCCCCTAGAAAATGGGTGACAACTTAATAAATGAACAAAATGGGGGAATAGAAGAAAAGGAAGGGGATGGTTGAGCTATCTTTAGATGCACTAGGCAAGTGGATGCTGCCTACATAGTTCCATGGATGTAATATCCAACAAAAACTTTAGGCCAAATGTAGTTCTCCCAAGGAATAAGAAGAAAATGATAATTGATACAAAAAATAGAATGGATATGATAGAAGAATAGGAATGGTCTTGAAAAATGACAAGTGCATGAGAGCAAAAGGCCAAAACATATGGGGAAACTAAGAAACAAGTGATTAGTTTGTGACTTAGGGTTTCCAGAATCCTTAAGGCAAATAAATGGTCAGTGTTTTTGGTTTTATAATGATTTTTAAAATATTTTTGGAATTTTTGAAGTATCTCAACTCAATCAAGAATGAGGATACACTAAAAGGTTGAAGCTCACAAAATGGTGAGAGCATTCAAACTTAGGTCGATCATAAAATGACAAGAGCATTCAAACTTGGGTTGCTTACAAAATGGTGAGAGTGTGGTGGAAAGGGTGATTGAGCTAACTTCGACAAGTATCAAGTGTTGCCTACATAGTCCCAGACTAAGAACTCAAATCATTGTAGTTATGCCCTTACAACAAAGTAACATGACTAGCGTAGCCATCAATTCAAACAAAATAGGCACAGTTGGTAAAAAGGCAAGTATGGCATACGAAATAGCAAGTTGGTACATCAAGGCCCAATAAACAAATGTTTCCCTTAGGTTTCCCATAGGTGGTTATAACTAAGACACAATGGCATGGAACAATGGTACTAATTTGTCCAAATATGGTTATAATTAGTGATAAGACTAGTAACAAGAAAGGAACCAAAGATAAAGGATAAAACTATCGAAACTTTGATCATACTACTCCAAAATATAATCTCTATTTGAAGTACTCAAAAAAATTGATGAAACTAATCAAATTCTTAGGTACTAAAAAGGTTCAACTAATGGAGAAACCAAGTTCAAATGGGTTAGGTAGATAGGATTCAGAATATGCCTGGTGGATAGAATGGAATGGTAAAGCAGATGTAATGGGCTAAGAGGAATGACAAGCATGATATTTGTTCAAAGAAGAAAATTGATAAAATGGCACAACTAAAATGGTCCTTGCAGAAAATACATCCTAGCACTCAATCATAGTACCGCTTAAGTGAATAATATTCATCAGCTCAAGAAGTTCATCTTTGTCTAGTGTGGAAAGATTATATGCTCTTGATCCATAATCTGTAGTAATGATGAAAGGCCCTATCTAGTTTTGTTTGAATTTACCTTTATGCTTCTTCTTAGTTGTGGTATTCTTTTGGTTTTCTTTGTGAACAAGATCACCAAGTTCAAATGTTCTATACTTGACACATCGATTATAGTGGCCTTTGAATTAGTTTTGATATGCCTAAAGATTGTTGACTGTAGTTATGCATTTTTCATCAAGTAGGTCTAACTCTTGTAGGTGAGTTACTCAATAGTCATGATCATCTAGGGCATGCTTGAAAGATATGCACAATGAAGGTAACTCAACCTCAATGGGAAGGATGGATTTAGTATATTAAACAAGTGAATATGGATTGGCTCCTATAGGGGTGTAGTGATTGGTATGATATACCCAAAGGGTGTAGAATATCTAAAGGTACCAATCATGACCGACATCATTGACAATATTTTTGAGAATATTGATAATGGTTTTATTTAATGCTTCAGCCTGGCCATTACCTTGAGGGTAATATGCTATAGATAAATGTTGTGTGATGTTATATTTAGTACATATCTTGTCTACATCCTTGTTCTTGAATGATCCTCCATTGTCAAATATAATGTTAGAGGGGATATTATAGCGAAAAATGAGATGGTTGAAGATGAACTTGGAAATTTGCTTTCTAATCACATAAGGGAGGGGTATAGCTTCAACCCACTTAGTGAAATATTTGATGGTAGTAAGGATATGTTTATGGCCATCAGATGAAGTGGGGTTGATCTTCCCAATGAGGTTGAGTCCCCATATAGAAAATGGCCATGGTGTCAACTTTGATTTCAGAGTTTGGGTTGGGGCTTGAATCAAATTAGCATTCCATTGACATTTTTCACACTTCTTTACATATGTCACTACATCTACATCCATCGTGGGCCAATAATAACCAATATGCAAGTGATTTTTGGATAAAAATACCATGCTAGAATGAGCTCCATATACCCCTTCATGAACTTCTCTTAACATTAGCGTAGACTCTATTGAATTTAAATAATGAAGCATAGTTCCATCAAAACTACAATGGCAAATCGAGGATCCAAGTAGAGTATAATGAGTGGAGTGAAGAATAAAGGCTTTGGTTTATTTTTGAGATAGGTTAGGTGGTAGAACTTGGTCATGAAGGTAGTGGTAAAGGTCTGAGTACTAGATAGAATTAGGACCAATAATATCACAAATCATTGCAATGGTTGAAGGTTCATGAGCTGGTATAAATAAATTCTCAACAAAGAACTAATATTCTCGAGCTTTGTTTGTTTGTTCAATTAAAGATTTGATAGTAGCCATGGCATCTGTAGTTATATTACTATCCCTTGGTATATTCTCAAATTAAATGTCAATAATTTGCTATTTGAGAGTGTTGATCATGGCTTTATATGGAACCAACTTGTCATCTTTGGTCTAAAAATGGTCTATAAGTTGATGATGATTAACTTAGAATCACCATGAATCTTTAGATCAGATATATTCCATTGTACCACTTGGTGAAGCCTTATAATAAGTGCTTCATATTTAGTCATGTTATTAGTACAAGGAAAGCTAATCTTGAATTACTTAGGGATTAGATCTCCTTATGGTGTAATAAATAAGAAGCCTAGCCCTGATCCATGTGAAATAAATGACCAATTAAATACAACTTCCAATGTTGCTCCTTAAGAGGTGTGTCAATGAAGATCATTATGAATTCATCAGGAAATTGAAATCTGAGGAGCTTTATGTCTACAAGGGGTTCTTCAGCAAGTTGATCTGCAAGGACTTATCCCTTGATTGCCTTCTGATTGACATAATCTATGTCAAAATCACTAAGAAGCGTGATCCATTTGGCCATTATACCTTTTAAATCTATTTTAGATAGTAGATACTTGAGTGCATCTACTTTTGAAATGACCATGGTCTTATTGTTCAACATGTAGTGGTATAATTTCTAAGTTGCAAAGACCATGGCTAGACAAGCTTTTTCAATAGGTGCATAGTTGTGTTCATATGTGACCAAAGTATGGCCTAAGTAGTATACTACATGCTATTTTCTATTGTTATCATGTTGATCCAAATTTTCCCCCAGGGCATTATTGGTATCTAATATGTACAACAAGAATGACTTTCCTGACATAGGAGTTAACATGATAGGTAGATTGGCAACATAATCCTTGAGTTGTTAAAAAGTTGTTTGGTAGTGATCATCCAAGTGCAATGCAACTCCCTTATTTAGAATATGTGTAAATGGATGACACTTGTCTCTAAACTGAGAGATGAAGCATTGGATTGACTAGATCTTGCTATTTCTACGCTAGATTTGCTTTCTACATTCAAAGATAGAAATGAGAAACTAAGAGATGGTCTGGGTTAGAAGATACCTGGATGTAGTCGTGCGCACTGAAATTAGACGTTGGAAGGTACTCCTCTTTGGCTATGGAGGAATGACACCTGCGAAGAAGAAAAGACTGAAACACGAAAAATGTTAGACAAGGAGATGGTGGGATGTCAAGCAAACGCTTGATCCCTGAAGTACAAAGACTTCCTTAAGGGATATCAACCCACTAATTAAAAATAGAATATTTGACTGAAGTAGAAATAATGAAAGACAGAATGAAAGAAATAAAAGACAGAAAACAAAATGCGTACCTGATATGCAGCAAATTGCTCTGCACAGTCACCGGTGTCGGTCTCTGTGCCGGTGTCAGTCTCTACGCCGGCGTCAGTCTCTGCACCGGCGTCAGTCAAGAAGAGTGCTGACGTCGGTTAAAGTGCCGGCGTCGGTCGAGGTAATGACTGGCATCGGTCGGGGAAATAGTTTTGGATAGGGTCTGGTTGGGTCTGGACAGAGTTTTTGGATTGCCGAAGGGTCTGAAGTTTTTGTCTGAGGATTCGGGAAGCCGGTTTAGGAGTCAGAGGGATTTGTTTGAGGGTTTATATAGGGATCTGGGCAGAGTTACAGACTGTATTTTCTAGATAGGGTGGATAGAGGTGATACAGGTGGAAATAAGGTCAGGGTTATGGTCTAACTCTAAATCTGGATAATGATATCAAATAAAAAACAATAACCAGAGAGTAAAACAAAAACACATAACAAAGCTTACCTGTTATACGCTGAAGATAAAAGTCAGAGACATGATTGATGTTGTCGCTGTGTTGCAGAGCAAGCTGATTGAAGCAAAATACCTATACTGGAGAGAGAGAGAGAATGCAAGAGATTGGATGCAGATTGGTTGGATGCAAGAATTGGTTGATCGTTGCTTTTGATGCAAAATTTCACTGATGGTTCGGTGTGGTGTTTGAATCAAAGAAAATTTTTGATGCAGCCGGTTCGATAACTGGTTGCCAAACTGATTGGCAAGTGAATAACAAATAATAGATTGAGAAACGAATTAACTAACATAGTTTAAGGTTGACCGACACTGGCAGGACTGCCGACGTTGGCTGAATATGTGACCGACGTCGGCGACGTCGATCAAGTAGTGACTGGTGTCGGCAGATGCAGAATGGGGACAGAGGCTAATTATAGCTTTCTGTTCATTTTGACATGCTGCCAGGGGCAAAGCTCATGGGAAAATGGTCGACAGGGGTTAAGTAGGCGTGGGAGAATAAAATGGGGGTTAAGGGGAGGATGACAAGGGTTAGACACAATTCTGGTGTCTACATGTGCCCCTTTTTGTCGTATTGGTTGTTCTAGATGAACTGCAAGATAAAAACAAGAGTTGGTTGCCCCAGGTATGGGATAAGGTCGATTTCGTCTTGTTGGTTGTTCGAATGAATTGTAAGACAAAAATAGGAGGCAGATTGCCCCAGTTATGGATGAGGTATTCCCCCTCAAAGTAGGAGTCGAGGGAAGGGAACCTGGAATCAGGTGCTGATTTGACAAAGAGTAGATGAAAAAAGGGGTGAGAGTGAATGCTGCAAAAGTCGTGATTGCGCGCATACCACTACACGAGATGGTCAGGTCAAAGTGTCGCAGGTCAAGGGTCGAGGAGTGCCAAAATTGAAGTAACCAGGCCTCAGCATTTGGTCATCTATTGATCGGGTTATTCAATCGAAGCTGAAGCTCCAAATGGTCATCGTGTTCTAGGTATCCCAGGTGCAGGAAGTGCTCCTAGAAACACAAAAAAGTCACAAGTAGTGCGGATCAACCGGCTTGCGATCCTATACTTGTGAGGGTTCAAAATATAGTCTACGCATAATTCTGCTAACCAGTCATGAGGTAGCATATAGGCAAAAACAACCAAGGCAACATTGTCTTGGAAGTGGTCGAAGTCAGAGGAGATAGGCATGATCTCCAATGGTCATAGGTCGAGGGGGAGGAATAGACGAGAGGATGCGGCCGAGCTAACCTCAGAAGATGTTATGTGATCTGAGTGCTACCTACATAGCCCTTATGGAAGGGGCCTCAGGCCAATGTAGTTCTCCCTAGAAGGGAGGAAGGGTCAAAGGGATGGAATTGGCCTTGGTCGAGGGCAAGGTCATGATCAAAAGGAGGAAAGAAGGTTTGTCCATCAGAGAGAAAAACAAACGAGGGTGGTCGAGCTAACCCCAGATGATGTCGTATCATCTGAGTGCTGCCTACATAGCCCAGATTGGAAGGGGCCTCAGACCAATGTAGTTCAGACTAGGTTGAAAAGATTGGGTTTGGTCAAAGTGTCGAAATGATGAGGAGAAAAAGATGATGTTGCAACCTTTTCCATATGGTTTATTCTGCAACATTGGTTGAGGGGTCTTTCATCCCTAGCAATTTTCCATAGTCGTGATGGATGTATGCTAAAAATGAATTGGGTCTATTTATGCTTCAGCAAGTATTGGTTTATGCTTAACATAAATTGTGTCTGGTCGATAGTTTCCATGTGTATTGTTGTCCATAGAAACTATGTGAATAGGCTATGAGAGTGGCCTAAAAAGAGAGTTGAGTTGAGTTGAATAGGATGGACAAGTAATGAAGGTGAATGTGACCAAAGTGCAGAAGAAGTGAAAAGCATATTGCTCTTTCATTGACAAGGACCAGAATGACAGCATAGATAGGGGTTATTAGAACCAAGAGCCCCATTCATGCATGACGTCGTTGACCAGATGTTGTGTTAGAATGGTAATTGAATCACTTTGACATTAAAGTGAGCTCGAAGTCCCTTGAGCAGGTGATAGGAGGAGGAAAATAGGGTAACCCATTTTAGAGCAGAGATAAGTTTGCCCTTTTTTATAGGAGACCCTGAGACAACTATAAGTCAAGTCCATGACTTGTTTTTTTTTTTTTTAGGTGTAGACTAATCAATCCGGGAAGTCTGCATAGAGATGTTATTTGCTTGGTGGTCAGTTGTGAAGCTGATCGATGCGGGAAGCTTCTTAAGATAGTGTTGTTTATTGCCAGAGTTAGTCATAGCCATCCTTCGAGGGAGTGGTCTAGAATTTTGCTTAATATAAGGGCTTTTGAATAGCTATCCTTCGAGAGAGCAGTCTATTAATTACAGCAATGATAGTATAGCTGTCCTTCGAGGGAGCAGTTTGCCTTTTGATTTGATATTGATATGGTGACCGTAGATATTTTGACATCTTGATTTGTTTTGATAGAAATGTGAGTCATGGACAAGATTATAAAAGGTCAAGGGTTCCCTTTTATTAGGACAAAGCATCCATACATCATAAAAGGGTTATGGAGGAATTGTTAAGAGGAATAGGGATGAAAGGAATTAGGACTAAGAGGATGGGTATTGCTCAAGGGACGAGCTCAAGTTAAGTGTCAAGTGGACAAGTACTCGACTAGCAGTAGAATGGTCGCAGATGCAATGCATTAAGAGGCTCAGGTTCTGGTCGTCCATCAAGAGAGGATAGATGATAAGTTCCTGATCCATACTTGTGCATGATAATGAAAGGTCCGAGCTAATTAGGAGCAAACTTGCCTCGTTTACTTCACTCCATATTGGTCACGTGCTGATTCTCTTTGAGGATGAGGTCTCCGATGTTGAAATCTCGTTCTCACAAATTTTTGTCATAGGCTCGCTTGATGCAATGTTGATAGACATGGAGATGATTAAGGGCAGCAAGACGGCGCTCATCAAGTAACTCAAGTTGAGCTAAGCGATCTTGATGAAAGTCATCATTGGAAAGGATGTCATGTAGAGAAATGTGGAGAGATGGGATCTGTACTTCGAGAGGTAGGACAGCCTCTGTTTTATACATGAGAGAGAAAGGGGTAGCACCTGTAGAGGTTCGGATGCTAGTGCGATAGGCCCACAAAGTGAAGGGAATGTGAATGTGCCAATCCCTTCCTGTGTCGCTGACCACCTTCATGAGAATTTTAGTGAGAATTTTGTTAGAAGCCTCGGCCTGCCCATTTGCTTGTTGGT
Source organism: Torreya grandis (assembly GCA_037957365.1). Taxonomy (NCBI): domain Eukaryota; kingdom Viridiplantae; phylum Streptophyta; class Pinopsida; order Cupressales; family Taxaceae; genus Torreya; species Torreya grandis. The sequence continues at coordinate 1,986,234 of JARHVA010002580.1, read as the reverse complement.
AGTAAGGCGAAGAGAAACTGAGCTTGATGCCAAATGAGTCGCATAGCTTTTGGATAGTCTTGTTTTTTAAGGACTTGTCATTATTGGTGATGATCTTATGAGGGACACCGAAATGACAGATGATGTGGGTGCTGATGAAGTTGACGATCTTGTCAGCTTTTGTGGAGATGAGAAGAATGGCTTCCACCCACTTGGTGAAATATTCAGTGGCTGTGATGATGGATTAATGATGAAGAGACGAGTGGGGGTTAATCTCACCAATGAGATCTAAACCCCACTGAGAAAAAGGCCAAAAATCCTGAGCGATTTGTAAGGCGTGGCTGGGGAGATGAAGCAAGTTAGAGTGTTGCTGACACTTGATGCAATGTCGAACATAGTCGCTACAGTCTTGATGAAGGGTAGGCCAATAATAGCCCAGATGAAGGATGCGCTTGGCAACCGTATTCCCACTGAAATGTCTGCCACAGATCCCGTCGTGGACTTGCTTAATGGCTTGAGATGCTTCAGTGGAGGTGAGACAGCGAAGAAGGAGGCTGTCGAAGCCTCGCTTATAGAGAAGACCCCTTAGAATGGTATAGCAAGTGGTACGCTTGATAAAAGCTCATCGTGCATTGCTAGAGAGGTTGGGAGGAATGACAGAAAAAGATAAGAAGTCCACAAGTTGCTTATACCAAGCATCTTGTGGGCTAGGGTCTATAGTGTTGACATGATTAATGTGAGGAGAGATATAAGAAGGCAATGACACACGATGCACCATGACAAAAAGTCTGGATGCAGATGAGGAAGATGGGATATGCGAAGCAAGAGAAGCCGTGGTGTCAACAAACTTATTCATGGATCGAGGAATAGTCTGCAGGAGGTAATGGTCAAAAGATATAAGAAGAATGTCAGTACGGTTTTTATACCTTTGCAAAATCTCATTTTTATAGAGGTAGGAACCATTGACCTGATTGACGATGAGTTACGAGTCACTGAAGATGTTGATGGACTTGATGCTGAGAGAGAGGTCGGTCTGAAGTCCCAAAATTAAGGCCTCATACTCGGCCATATTATTGGTACAATCAAAGTCAAGCTTAAAAGATAGAGGCATGGGCTCCCCTTCAAGTGGGATGAGAATGACCCCAGCACCCCCACTGAGTTGACATTTGGAACCATCAAAGAACATGGTCATCTGATAGATGGTGTCATCGGTGGAAAGCGCAGCGAGAGACTCGTCAGGAAACTCACAATGCGAAGGTTGATTGTCAGGAAGAGGGGCGTCTGCCAGTTGGTCAGCGATGGTTTGCCCCTTGATAGATTTCTGTTGGATGAATTCGAGGTCGAACTCAACAAGCAGCATGAGCCACCGAGCCATACGTTGATTCTGATATGGCTTGGAGTGCATATACTTGAGAGGGTCGGTGTGGGTGATGACAAAGGTCTTGTGATTAAGAAGATAGTGGTGGAGCTTGGTAGCGGCAAAGACTAATGCCAAACAGAGTTTCTCAATATGAGTATACCGAGTTTCATAGTCGACCAATGTTCGGCTGATATAATAGACTGCTTGCTCACGGTGATGCTCGTCTCGGTGTGCGATCATGGCACCTAGCGATTGATTAGTGGCTGAGATATAAAGGTAGAAGGGTTGGTCATCTTTAGGTGGAATGAGGACTGGTGGAGAGACTAGATAGCGTTTAAGGGATTCAAAAGCCTCTTGACAGTCTTTATCCCATGTAAAGGAGACATCCTTCTTAAGAAGATGATGAAAAGGTTGGCAGTGGTCAGAAAGCTGTGAGATGAAATGACGAATGGACTGGAGCTTCCCTTGCAAACTGTGAAGCTGCTTGAGATTGGTCAGGGGTGGCATTTCGAGGATAGCGCAAATTTTGGTGGGATCTATCTCGATGCCATGGAAAGAAATGATGAAGCTGAGAAGCTTGCCAGAGAGGACCCCAAAGACACATTTCTTGGGGTTAAGACAAACATTGTATTGAAGAAGATGAGAAAAGATGATTTTGTGAATGGTCAGATGGTCACGGCGAAGCTTGGACTTGCCAAGCAGGTCATCCACATAGTCCTCCATGATTTTGTGGAGGAGATCATGGAAAATGTAGGTCATGGCACGCTGATAAGTGGCACCTACGTTCTTCAAGCCAAAAGGCATGACTCGATAGCAAAAAGTTCCCCATGGGGTAATGAAAGTGGTCTTGTGCTGATCTTCTGGAGCAATCAGGATTTGATTGTATCCTGAAAACCCATCCATGAGAGATAGCATCTCATGGCCGGCCGTAAGATCAATAAGTTGGTCAATGTTGGGAAGAGGAAAGTCATCTTTGGGACAGGCTAGGTTAAGGTCACAATAGTCCATGCAGATCTGGATCCCCTTAGTTGCCTTGGTGACTGGGACGATGTTAGAGACCCACTGTGGATAATCGATGGGCTGGATGAAGGAGATAGAAAGGAGGCGCTGAAGCTCCTCTTTGACAAGGAGGGCAATGTGAGGATGCATCTTTCAAAGCTTTTGCTTGACAGGCTTAGCCTCTGGTTTGGTGACAATGTTATGGGTAGCGATGGTGGGGTTGATGCCAGGCATGTCACTGTAAGTCCAGGCAAAGGCCTTGCTATGGTCAGAGAGGAACTGGATATAGTCAAGCTGCTCCTGAGCGTCTAAAGATTGGCCAATCTTTAAGACATAAGGAACATCAGAAGAAGGAAGGTTGATGTCAATGGTTGATTCATTTAACATAACCTGGGTCTCAGAAGGGAGGGAGCACTTGATGAAAGAATCATCGGCGCCCATGTAAGAAAGAATGGCATCATTGTCAACGCAATGGACAGTGTGAATGGTTACCAACTCATCTTCCATCATGCTAGGAAAAATGAGAGGGAGAGACTTGGACACCCCATTTAGTTGATAAGTCAGGGGTTCCAGGTGGATGGTGTTTATGCAAAAAAAAACTAGGAGGAATGGAAACCACTAACTCCGTAGGTGGAGGAAAAATGGGCGAGCGTGGAGGAGATTGGTCAATGGTTAGCTCAGGGTAAAGGTCTGTAGGGTCTTGAGTGGGGTCATGATATCCCAGGCCATACCGTTTCTTGGCATCGTCATCGTTGAGTGGCTCAATGGGCTGATGGGAGCCCTGCTCATAGCATTCGAAACTAAAACCCTTCCATACACACCTGTAAAGGTAAGTGTGTGCAAAGTCGGGGTTGCCAAGAAATGAGAAGTATGATGTGAAAGGTTGGGGTGAAGAAAGAGGATTGCCATTAGTAGGAGCTTGATTGAGCCCCCCATAGACAAGGTTGGTTCGGAGGTGAGGAGGACCATAAGGCACGATCATCCCAATCTGATGGTCGTAACTGGGGCTGTGATGAAGGCATCCATACTCTTGCGAAGTTTGGAACATGTCTAAGGTCAGCAAGTGATACTCCCCCAATGAAAGTCTTTGGAAGATGTCTTCCATGGGGTCTGTGGTTGTCGCTTGAAGGGGAGGTGTGAGGGCGACTGCCTGTTGTGAACTGGTCAAAGCTTTCGCAGATGGAGGCAATGCCGAGATTGATGGCTTGATAGGAATGAGGACGTCATTTGGATAGTAGGTGCTGTTGCAAGTTTTGAAGGGTGAAGGGTCAGTGGGAATGGTGTGGACTTGCCCATCATGCTCAAATTTCACACAATGGTGCAGAGTGGAGGGGACACAGGCCATGGCATGGATCCAAGGTCGGCCCAGTAACATGTTGTATTGAAACTCTCCTTTGATGATATAGAAGAGCTTCGAGACTGTGCGTGGACCAACGTGAATGTGAAGGACAACTGTGCCAATGGTCATGGTAGTGGTGTCATTAAAGGAGCACAAGATTGCGTCAGTTTTGGAGACGCAATTATTGGGAAGAGCCAACTGATCAAAGGCATGGGTGGAGATAATGTTAATGCTGGCACCTCTGTCGATCATAACGCGTTTAATGCATGTCCAATCAACATAGGTAGTGATGAAGAGGGCGGCGTCCTGATCTTCTGTGTTGGATGTGGGAATCTCAGAATCACTGAATGTGATGGAGGCAATAGGGGCTAAGGAGTGGACAAGGGCAGTAAGTGGCTGGGGGTCCTCGGGTTGGACCTTCGCTGCCTGCAAGGCTCTGATGAGGGCTTGACGATGTTGAGGCAAGGTTTGGATGAGGTCATAGAGGGACATCTTCATGGGCGTCTGGTGAAGTTGTTTCAACATGGAGTCGTGGATTGGTCTGAAAGAAGAAGAAGAAGAGGGTTGAGGCATGCCAAGGATAGAAATCTTAGGCTTGGGCTGTTGAGGTGGATTGATGAAAGGGTAGGTCCAAGGAATGGAGCTTTTTCTTTCACCTTGTCCTTTTGTGACCTAGTGGTTATGTGAATGGCATTGATTTCAAAGATAGGAGGTGAAGGAGATAAAGGGGTTGTAACTTGTTGATGAGATGTTGATGGGTTTGAAGAGGTTGGAGGGTTATGAGAAGGAGTTAGGGGTCGATCGAGAGTGTCCTCAAAGAGAAGAGTGTCTTTCTCCAGATAGCGGCGAATGACAGCCTTGAGGGCATAGCAAGTCTCGGTATCGTGTCCTGGTGTACGATGGTATAAGCAAATCTTTGTGTCATCGAACCAGGAGGGTTTAGACCCGAGGGGTTGGAAAGGCCTGATGGGTGGAAGAGTTATGCTAGAAGTTTGCAAAAGTCGGTGCAAGATCAAAGAGTATGAGCCCACTAAAGGGTCCATGCTCATCGATGTGTGTGATACTGGTGACTTTTGCTTGGGCAGAGTTGGAGGAGGCTTCCGTACCACCTTCTGGATTGATGGTGCGGTGACAGGTAGAGACGGTACTTTCTTCATGAGAGGTACCGCCCTTTTGGAAGAGGGTAGGCTAGCGGTAGGCAAAGGAAGCAAAGGAGGCAACTGGTTTTGATTAAAAGTCAGAATGGGAAGGACTCTGGTCAAGGTCAAAGGATGAGGGCCCAAAATGGAGGGCAATGGTGACGGGAGAGGAGGCATTCACCTCTGTGGTTTGGAAGTCTTCTGTGATTTGAGTTGAAGACTATTATTGGTCAAAGTCTGGTCTAAGTCCACCTTCACTTGTGGATGAGTGAGGTTGGAGACAGGGCGAATGCCAAGTGACTTGATAAGTTTAGGCGAGGTAGATGAGGGTTTCGGTCCTGATGTGGTTGATTGTGGTGTAGATGGTTTAGAAGTGAAAGTCTGGTTTTTGTTGATAGTCTTGGGAGGTTCTGCCATGGGAGGATTAGCAGCATGAGATGAGAAGGCACGGGCATGTTGAAGAGCTATGAGACGCTCCCACAATCCCTGATGCTCCACTTTCCTTGAAAGGAGAAGTTCGAGTTTCTCCACTAATCAAGAAAATCACTGAGAAGATGTTGGCTGAGATTTGGGTTCTTGAGAAGATGTTGACGGTTGTGGGACCGAAGGTGTGGTAGTCTTGGCCCCAAGGCATGATGAAGTCGTGACAGGTTCGTCCTTGGTTGGAGATGAAGGAGAGGTAGGTTCTTCCCTGGGTGGAGAAGAAACCAGAGAATGAAGCTCCTCAAGCGGGTAAAGGGCAGGGATGATTGTGCCCTCTACTTACGGTCGAGGAGTAGGAAGGGTTGGGTCCTCCATGGGCAGTAAGAAGGAGGATGGTGAAACCGGTGGTGCTAGTAAGGTCGAGGCGTCCTCCAAGATGAGAGAGGTTGATGGAGAACTAACCGGAGAAAGAGGTTCGTCCACATGTGATGGACTCATGGATGGACTCACCTCTTGAGGTTGATCGGAAATGAAGGGTGAGACCGTATTGACTATTCGAATGTTGTGTTCATGAGTGTTGTCAATCAAGGTCTGGACATTGTTTTGAGTTGGTGGATGATTGGGGAATGGTTGTTTAAAGATGTTGATACCCTGATTAGGTGGTGCATTGGGATTGTCTAGGATGAGGTCACCCTTTTCAAGCATGTCTTGGATTATGTTTTTAAGGGTTTTACAGTTGCCCATGTCATGACCTTTAACATGGTGGTAGTTGCAGAAGTCATTTTCCCTATACCACGCAGGGATGGCGCGTGAGGGATCAAATTGTGGAGGTGGTTGGATTTGGGGGAGATTGATGACCCCCTGTTTGACGAGTTTTTCCAGCACAGACGCGTATGATTCTCCGAGAGGAGTATACTATCGTTGTATGTATCTCTGCTAAAATTGGTGGGTGGCACTCTGAGATGTGGATGGCTCAGGCTGATTAGTTGAAGGTGAAGAGGAAGAAGATCTAATGACCACAGTGTTTGCTGAAGCTTTAGATTTAGGATTGGATGAGGAAGGCTTAGAAGAGGGGTCATTGGTCTTGGAGTTGAGATTCTTGCTCCGCAACTTGACTTTATTCTCCTCGATGGCACGTAACTCAAGTTTGTGGGCCATCATGAAGGCTTCGTCAAAAGTGCGAAAGGTCTGAACCCTTAAGGTGGAAGAAATATGTTTGGCATAGGCTTGAGAGAAAAGTTTAATAAGTTTGGGTTGGGGTAAGGAAAAGGAGAGTTGATTGATGAGGCCCCTCCATCGAGTGATGAAATCAGCAATGGATTCGTCCTCGAATTGGCAGATAGAATAGAGGTCTATGATTGAGACCTTCTTGGTGATGTTGATAGAGAAATGATCAAGGAAGAGCTGGGCCAGCTGAGTGAACGTGAAGAGGGAATGGCTGGCAAGGGAGCTGTACCAGTCAAGTGCAGCACCTGAGAGAGACATAGGAAACATGCGTAAAAGCAACGCATCGTCGTGGGCGATAAGGTAACAGGCATGTCTGAATGCCCGTAAGTGCTGTTGTGGGTCTTCCTTGCTTTGAAAATGAGAAAACTTAGGAAGTTCCCACTGGCTGGGATATGGCTTGATAGGGACAGAAGGATGAATGGGCTCATTGCAAATTTGTTCGTATGAGAGAGTATTGCGTGAGCCAGAAACGGAGGTCTCTAGGCTAGACATCTTGTCCATCATCATTTTGATGATATCTACTGATGGATTGGCGGGTGGAGCGCCCCTTAGATTGTAAGGCGCTTGAAAGAGGCTGGAAGAGGCATACGACATAGTCGGTTGTACCAGTAAGGGCACAACGTATGGATGACTAGTCGTAGGGATAGAAGAGGAGACTAAGGATGGTTGGGTAGAAGGCATGGCTAGGTTCAATGTTGTCATGGGAGGTTGGTTAGTGGTAACATGGGCCAATGGATAGGTAGACACCCTAGTGTTGATAGGAGCAAGGGTAGGCGGAATAGAGACGACCAGATTCTGAAAGGGGGTAGAGAGTGGTTGAGTGGGCTGAGGTTGATAGGGGGCCGAAACCCTGGTGGAAGTGGGCCCAATGATGGAGGGAGAGGCCACACTTGGATGATTAGTCAAAGGCTGGTCATTAGTCGAGGTAATAGCCTGGGTGTCTAAGGGTTGAACTACGGACACCATTGATATGGCCGCAGTTTCGAGAAGAGAGGTTAGCATTTCGTACATTGGATTGCCCAAGGTGTCTCACGTTCGGCTATTCACGAGATAGTGCTGTAAGGCTTTGACGTTGAGGTCCAAGAATCATGCAAAATCTTGGTCCCCTTCTGGGACAATAGGCGTTTGGGTCGGGGATGGTCTAGTAGGAGTTCTTTCAGTCTCCGAGTTGAACTCCATTATAGGACTGGTTATGGACGGGGTAGACGGAAGCGGATGATGCCTCACGTGATTGAATAGAGCCTTGGCTTGGCTACGAGTTAGAACCATTCAAGGCAAGAAAGGACGTCCTCACAAGCTCAAACAAGCAGATAAGAACAAAAAAGATGAAGAACACAAGCAGATCCTAAAACCTTAGGAGTAAATTATTAGGATTATAGTGGCTTATGCCTTAGAATATGTGTAGAGGAAGAATGGCTTTTGAGTCAGGTCCTAGAATAAGTAGTCTATGGATGGTTTTGAGTTAGTTATGGTGCTCAAGAAGTCTGTGTTAGGTTTCGTACAAGGCCTGGTGCTAAGGAGCAAGCTCCCCTCACTTCACGAGTCCAGTGATAAACTGGGCCCGCTTAGCCAAAATATACTTCCCCTAGAGATTATCGTCTGCCAGAGAATGGAGTGGGCTTTCCCCTTGGTGATGAAATCCAAGTAAGATCGCCAGGACGGGTAAGGTATCCGCTGGGGGATGAAATCCCAGTCGAGCCTTGTCTCAGGTAAGTTAAGATGTTTGTTTTGTGCAAGTGGTTTGGTCGTGTAACATCAAGTGGACTAGATTAATTCAATATGTGGTTATTAATTACTATGTGTGGTCTAAGAAATGCAAGCAAGCTGAAATGAATGCAAAGTGTTTTAATGCCCAAGTCAAAATGTTTTGTTCGTATGAAGACGAATGGAGAAAGAGTCAAAGAATATGAGTTTTGACTAGTCTAAAAGTGCAAGAAAGAAAAGAAAAGTTCTTTTTATTCCTACTTATGATGTCGTTTAGAAGAGATGAAAGAGGTAAAAAAGGAAGGAACCTAATGCACCTATATGAAAAGAAAAGGAAAGAAAGAACCCAAGGAAGGCCCTAGGGTCCCACCAGGCGTGCCAGAATGTTTCTATGATATTTTTGCTTTCTACATTCAAAGATAGAAATGAGAAACTAAGAGATGGTCTGGGTTAGAAGATACCTGGATGTAGTCGTGCTCACCGAAATCAGATGTTGGAAGGTACTCCTCTTTGGTTGTGGAGGAATGACACCTGCGAAGAAGAAAAGACTAAAACACGAAAAATGTTAGACAAGGAGATGGTGGGCTGTCAAGCAAATGCTTGATCCCTGAAGTACGAAGACTTCCTTAAGGGATATCAACCCACTAATTAAAAATAGAATATTTGACTGAAGTAGAAATAATGAAAGACAGAATGAAAGCAATAAAAGATAGAAAACAAAATGCGTACTTGATATGCAGCAAATTGCTCTGCACAGTTGCCGGTGTCGGTCTCTGTGCCGGCGTCGGTCAAGAAGAGTGCCGACGTCGGTTAAAGTGCCGGCGTCGGTCGGGGTAATGACCGGTGTCGGTCGGGGAAATAGTTTTGGACAGGGTCTGGTCAGGTCTGGACAGAGTTTTTGGATTGCCAAAGGGTCTGAAGTTTTTGTCTGAGGATTCGGGAAGCCGGTTTAGGAGTCAGAGGGATTTGTTTGAGGGTTTGTATAGGGATCTGGGCAGAGTTACAGACTGTATTTTCCAGATAGGGTGGATAGAGGTGATACGGGTGGAAATAAGGTCGGGGTTATGGTCTAACTCTAAATCTGGATAATGATATCAAATAAAAAACAATAACCAGAGAGTAAAACAAAAACACAGAGCAAATCTTACCTGTTATATGCTGAAGATAAAAGTCAGAGACATGATTGATGTTGTCGTTGTGTTGCAGAGCAAGCTGACTGAAGCAAAATACCTGTACCAGAGAGAGAGAGAATGCGAGAGATTGGATGCAGATTGGTTGGATGTAAGAATTGGTTGATTGTTGCTTTTAATGCAGAAGTTTGCTGATGGTTCGGTGTGGTGTTTGAATCAAAGAAACATTTTGATGCAGTCGGTTCGATAACCGGTTGCCAAACTGATTGGCAACCGAATAATGAATAACGGATTGAGAAACGAATTAACTGACGTAGTTTAAGGTTGACCGATGCCGGCAAGACTGCCGATGTCGGCCGAATATGTGACTGACTTCGGCGACGTCGATCGAGTAGTGACCGGTGTCGGCAGATGTAGAATGGGGACAGAGGCTAATTTTAGCTTTCTATTCATTCTGACATGCTGCCAGGGGCAAGGCTCGTGGGAAAATGGTCGACAGGGGTTAAGTAGGCATGGGAGAATAAAATGGGGGTTAAGGGGAGGACGACAAGGGTTAGACACAATTTTGGTGTCTACACTTGCCTTACAAACTATGGAGTTGCTTCAAATTGGTTGGTGGTGGCATCTCAATTACAGCATGGACTTTGGTTGGATCAAATTCAATACCTCTATGAAACATGATAAAGCCAAGTAATTTTCTTGAGGTTACTCTAAACACACATTTCTTTGGATTGAGTTTAACTTTGTACTCGCATAATCTTTCAAATATTTGATGTAGCACTGCTAGATGGTCAACCCTAGTCTTTGATTTTCCTAATATGTCATCAAATATTATCATGCATCATATCATGGAATATGATGGTCATGGCCCTTTGATACGTAGATTTGGCATTCTTAAGGCCAAATGGCATTACCTGCTAACAAAATGTTCCCCATGAAGTGGTGAACATTGTTTTATATTGGTCTTTTGGTACTATTCTGATCTAGTTGTATCTTGAAAATCCATCCATGAGTGAAAACATTTCATAACCTATTGTGGGTTCGATGATCATGTCAATATTAGGTAATGGAAATTCATCCTTAGTGCAAGCTTTGTTGATGTCTCAAAAATTAGTACATATTTTGATTCCTTCAAGCTTTTTGCTAATAATTACAACATTAGATATCCATTCTGAGTAGTTAATGGATTGGATACATCCTGCTTCTAAGAGTTTTTCTAACTCTTTCTTTACCAAGATATAAATGTGAGGATGCATCTTAAATATATTTTGTTTCATCGATTTGGCATCAGGATTGACCACAATGTGGTGTAAAACCAAGGTGGGGTCTAAACCTGGGATCTTTGAATAAGTACATGCAAAGATTTCTACAAATTCTCTTAACATATCTGTAAAGACTTAACATTCCTCCTCAATAAGGGAAATGCCTAATTTTATCCATTTTGGGTCTAAGGGAGTCCTGATTTTTACCTCTATTATATTTTTGACTAGAAGGGTCAAACTATCTTTTAGGATAGTAGGCAAAGTCTTGAACTGTTAGACTATATCATGGTCCTCTGATAGGACTTGCTCTTCAGCTTCTCCTAGGCATGATGAATCTGAGTCCCCTAATGGGAGATCTAGCCATGTGACAAAAATAGTCAAAAATTACTAAAGAATTCAATCAAACACTTATTGTTTCTTAAAATTGAACTTGACTCCATAGGCAAGTTCATCGTTGGTGGCCTCTTGATCTAAATTTAAATAAGAATGAACACCCCCATCTAATGGCACCTAAAATAGGTTTTCACCATTAGACTGGCCTTTATCTTTACTTTTTCCCTGGTCAAAAAGTGCCTTAAATAGCTTTTCACTTTGGGACCTCAAAGTTTTATTTATTTGCTTTTGGCTAAATAGGCTTCAGGATCTAATGTGATTGACAATCTTGATTTATGATCTCCCAATAGAAAGTTGTATCTAAAGCTTAGAAAACCATAGAATGTCTCATCATTATAAAACTCATCAGCCAATAAACTAGATTCTTATTGGTCCCACTGTATTAGTTGGGGATAGTATAATGGCAATGGGTTACTATGAGTGATCGGTGTAAGGGTATAAATGGAATGAGAGGTAAATAAGTTGGTTTTAGTTAGGTCATCAAATATGAGGCTATGATGGGACTCTGCTTCACTATCAGCATCATCATCACTAGTCATTGGTGATGGAACTTGAATAAGATATGTGGGGTCATCCCCAGATGGTTTAAATCTAAGTCCATAGGGTCTTTTATACTTGGTCATAGAAAGTGGCTCCAACGTTCCTTGTTGGTTTACTCTGAGGCCTCATCCTTCATAGTCTTAACTCTCCATGATCCTAATGGGAATAAGATATTTTTTACTTTTATAACAATCAACTTGGTTGTCATGTACAACCATGATTCATCCCCTTCAAGAGGGTCTGGTTCTAGGCCAAATGCTGGTACAAATATGACAGGTCCCTTATCTTTGTTCATTTGTTGCCAATGAATGTGTGGGGTAACTTTAAGTCATCCAAAGGTCTTTGTATTCTGAGGAATATTGGAAATATGGATGGTATCATGGGTCACATATTCCCTTGGGCCATTATTTGAAATGGTGAATTGATTAGAAGCTTCAGGAGGTGGCATGTGAGAAAGGGAATCCAAGGTATTAGGATCTATGTAATTATCCTGTAGAGGGTCAATAAGTATGGCCTTTCCTTTATCCTACTTGGAACTCAAATTCATGTCGTATTGGTAATTATAGCTTTGAAAATCAACTTCTAGGTGCTTGCAGTGCTCATATGGGTGCAAATCTCCTGGAATATTTACTTCCATCCCTAAGTGGGAGAAATTGATACATAGGTACAGTGTTAATGGGACTACATGAATCTCATGTAACCAAGGCCTTCCCAAAAGCATATTATATGATGACTCAAGATCAAGCACATGGCAAAGTGTATCATGGGTCAAAGGCCCAATGATAACTGGTAAGTTAATGGTGCCTTGTGATTCTCTCTCTTGATTATCATAGGCCTTAATAGTTATCATTTTTGGTTGGAGATCTGCCATTGTGTACCCAAAAACTTGATAAGATTTAGAGACACTATGTTGAGGCCTAAACCATTATCTATAATGACATGTTTCACTTTATGCCACTTTATATAAACTTCTTTGTATAATGGATTATTATGGAGCGGGCCAAGGGAAGACATCGCTTTGGTTGAATGTGACTTATTGGGCTAGAGCTAGGTGTCTAACCAAAGCTTGAAATTTATCAAGGGATATGTCACTAGCAATAGTGGATTGGGTTAAAAAGTCATTCAAAATGTTCTTGTGTATTTTTGACATTCACAACAAATCTAAAATAGAGATATGTGTTAGTGTATTTTGCAACTGTTCCACAATATCAAACTTTTTGTCTTGTTCAATGGTGAATGGTTTATCTTGAGGCTGAATGGTTGGTTAGATAACAGGAAAAGTGGTAGATAGTTGTGGGCTTGGGATAGTAATTTTTGGCCTTTAAGTTGTGATTGCATAAACAAGATTAGATGTTGGACCATGATTGCTAATAACTGTTGGGAATGGTATGGGACCAAATAAGATAAGTCTTGGTGGCTGATGCACTTGTATGTGGTCACGTGGTAAGGGCAAGTTATTAGTATAAGGTCCAAAAATGGAATTCCCAATTTATTGCTTCACCTATGTGCTATCCCAAGTCAAAGAAGGATTATCCATGTAATTTGGTTGAGTGGTATTGTTTAGCAATGGTCTAGATTGATTAGTGCTCGGTCTAGGATTAATGGAGACGGTTTTAATGCTACCCCCTACAATATGACCTAGAACCTTGTTGTAGTCATGTGCAACTACATGGTAGGTTTGTTGGTTATTACCATTTTGACCTTGGTTTTGGCCATTGTTATGATGTTGTGGGTTCTGTTATTTATTTTGTTGATTCTATTGGTTCGGCCTTAGATTTTGACACTGTTGATTTTGTTATTACATCAGTCAGTGTTATTGTTGTTGTGTTTGTTGATTATTATGTTGCTATTGAGTGTTATGTTGGGGAAAGGGGTTTTGATAAATCCTAAGAGTTTGATTGGAGCTGGAATCACCATTAACCAATGTTATCTCCCTATTCTCCAATTTATTCTCAATCAAGTGCTTGATTTACACAAATCTTCCTAAATTATGCCCGTTGACCCGATGATATTCACAAAATTCATTTTCATGGTACCAATCAAGATAAGGAATGCCTTATGGATAATGTTTTAGTATAGACAAAATAATCAAATTAGTAGCCACAAGTTTACAAAATATAGACTCAATAGGCTCTCCCAGGTCACTAAAGACATAATGAGTAGGTGCAATTCTTCTCAAATGAGGGGTTTTCAATGGTAAAGGTTTATACATTTATTACATGGGTCTTGGTTGTTATGCTTGTGGCATTAGTTGGAGAGGTTATTGGGTAGGAGTAAACTGAAAAGGTGGTGCATATGATGTTTGCACTATTTAGACATGATGTGACTCAGTTACTCCATTTCCCACAACATTCTTATTATGGTTCAATTGCTTTGGTCTATCTTGGTTATTAGCCTATACTAATTGTGATGCTTGTTCTTGGATTGGATGTTGGTTTTATCCACTTCCCTAATTGGTACCTTGATTCTAATTATTTGAAGTAAGCTTGATTATCCCTTTATTAACAAGGGCTCACTCAATCAACAAGCCTTTGTAGATGATCTCATTGAAAGTATGCACACATTGTAATTCTAGATGATAAGCTATCTCACTATGAAAATTTTTAGTAAACACAATGGCTAATTATTTATCTGGTAGACTATGGGTAAATCAGCGTGCAAGGGCTCTCTGTCATTGTAGATAACTTGAAAAAGTCTCATTGGCTTTTTTTTTGCTTATGTCAAATCAAGTAATGAAATATCATGTTTAAGATTATAGGAAAAGTCTACACAAACTTATCAAAACCTATTACTAAATTCTTAGGTAACTTTAAAAACCACTCCAAGGCTTGTCTAGCCAAGCCTCTTAGAAACAACAACAAAAGGTATATATCACTATATGCCATTGGTTGACATGTGACAAAGAACTTGATTAAATGGGCCTTAGGGTCACCTTTCCCTTTGTATTTATCAAATTTCAGTGGTTCGCATCCTAGAGGAAATAGTATCTATAAATACTCTATGTTGAATGGATAAGAACACATGCCATCTAACTTCAATTTTTTTGTTTATTTCCCAACTTGAATGGTAGAAATTGCATCCTTCATTTGTTATAATTCTTGGGCTAGGAAACTAGAGGGAACATTCGTTTGAGGGAGAACATTAGCCTAGGTAGATGGTTGGGAGGTTGTAAGTGGGACACTTTGACCAGGGCATGATGGAGATATCTTTTGGGGTATGTTGGTTTGGTTAGGAAATGGACTAGGAATATTCATATGTAGATTAGGATGTACTTGAAATTATACATTTGGTTATGTGATATTCTAGTTTGGGTTAGCTATGAAGGTTTGACTTGGAGGATATTGTGGTTGGGATGGAGGGATACAACTATATTGTGCTTGTTATGGTTAAAAAGGGACATGTTTCCAACTAATCAAACCTTATTGTTTATTAGGAACTTGTGGAATATTTTGAACTAATTATTACCTAGTAGGTATGTGAGAACATGGGAGCCTCCTTATTGCATGAATCCTTATTAGGAATTGAATGCATGTTAAATATTTAGTGTCTGTCACTGACCAGTGTTTACATATTGTTGGCTAGTCATCATTTGGTTTTGGATTTGTACACTAGTCCACGATTGAAGAGGTATGCTTATCACTACCTAATGAGGTAAAACATTAGTTTCCCACTATTGAGGTATATTTGACCTCTATTGCATTGGTACACTATATTATGATTGATGTTGTGGAATACTACTCGTCACTTGCTGAGGAGGAGCAAGATTCATCACATTTTTCTATTGAGGCATGACATTGGTTATCGTTTGAATACCTAATCCTATTGGTTGCATGCTTGATGAAGTGGCTGGTTGAGGTTGGGATGTAGAAACTCTTACTTCCTGATTTTGAGAACCACTTGCAGTGTTAACTAAAGGCACATTGTGTTGGATAGTTAATGGCATATGAACACTACTTTATTATGGATTAGACATTGCTTTTGCATTATTAGGTTGTGGAGCTAAAAGCTTCAACTTGTTGCAAACAAAGAAAAGGAGGTTGCTAAAGACCCAAAAGCACCGGCGTCGGCAGCATGACCAACATCGGTCATGATCAGTGCAGAAGGCAACTGGCGTCGGTAGGGAGTCGGCCAACGTCGGTAGCACCAGGCAAGCAGGGACCAACGTCGGTCACCTGTGTGTTCTAGAACTGTTCATTGTACGAACAGTTAGTTTAGTGAACGAAGTGTTTGCATGTAAAGGCTATTTCGAGTCTTAAGCTGCGTGGATAATTATAGTAAACTAAGAGTCTAAGTTATTTTTCAAGTCTGGGATCTATTTATAGACCCATTGGCATGTATTGTAAAGTGTGATAGTGAAGAGAACAAAGTGTGTGTTTCTCCTAGTTCCATTATGAGCTAGAAAGGAAGGTAAGGAAGATCCTTCCATTGTGAGTATGGTCTATTGAAATTCAGGTTGCAAGTTCATGGGAGATCTACTTGAAGTACTATAGAGTGCTTGGTGTACTAGCAGGGTTATTACTGACTGGTTGGAGAGGTGAACACCAATTCTGTGTGTGAGTTGGTTGTTGGGACCATTTTTTTTGGTAGGAGAGTGTTTTGAAGAAGAATTACTGTACACTTGAGGTGTGGGAAGCCTCTGTAAAGTGGAAAAGTGTGGTGGCTCTTTATTGTATTCTTTTCTGTACAAGTATTAATATAAGATTGTATATTGTCTCTCATATTCTGTGCTATTGGTGAATTCTAGTTACTTGTGCTTCTGGTTATTTCTGCATGTTTAACTGCTTAAGTTTGGTAATCATATTGTGCTCTTTCTGAGGAGCAAGATCCTAACAAGTGGGATCAGAACAAGTGTGTTTGTTCTTGGATTCCACCTATGAGAGAAGATTACTCAGGTGGGAAGATTACTTGGAGCCCTTGAGGAGGAAGCCTCATAGAGGTGGAAGAAGAGTGTGATCTCTTTATTTTAATTTCCTTTGTAATGAGTTGAATACAATTGTGTGTTGCCTCTCATATTCTGTGTGTTTTCTCATTGGTAGTTATTTTTTCTTTGGGTTATTTCTGCAATCTTAAGTTGCTTATACAATGGTAATCATGTGTACTCTTAATTCTGACAAGTTGTGTTAGAGCTTTAGGGAACATAGGTCCTATCAAATGGTATCAGAGCGAGGTTGGATGTTCTCAGAGTGAGTTTGACTAACAGATGGCCCAAATCTGGTTAGTGGTTTGTTGATTACAGGTCATTAACAGGGTTTCTGATTAAGTGGGAGTATAGCAATGGCAGAAGAAGGTAAGGTGAGAATGAAGAAATTCAGGCACAGGATTAACACCACAAGGAGTGTCGTGGGTTGTCTTCAAGTGGGAGCTTGAAGAGGAATACAAGCTAGGATGCAGATTAGACAGAGTACTGGTATAGGTACAGGTGCAGCTGTTTATCTCAAAGTGGGAGATTGTTAGGGTGTGGAGCTAAAATCTTCACCTAAGGCAAACAAGGAGGTTTTCGGAGCTTGACAGTCACCGGCATCGATAGGCCAAAACTGATGTCGGTCAGGGGACAGTGCAAGGGAAACTAGCATCGGCAGGAGATCGGCCAGCGTCAGTCACCTCTAGGAAGGTAGGGACCGACGTTAGTCTCCTGTGGTAGTCAGAACTATTTTTGACGAACAGTCAGTTATGTGAACACGTAGTTTGCATGATAAAGACTAGTTTGAGTCTTTGAGCTGCTTGTTTAATTAGTGTATGCATGAGATCTATCTAATAGACTCATGGGCTATATTTTTAGGTGAAGAACTATGGAGAACTTGTATAACTCAAGTGTGGATCTTGGAGAGTTCTTCCCATGGTGGAATCAAGTAGGATTCCTCATGTATGTAAGATCAGGTTTGATATGCAGGGTGTTGCAGGATCATGGTGGAGATCTACATGTGATAAGTAAGATCAGATTGGTCTGCAGGGGTGTGTATATGTGAGGGTCAAAAGGAGATCGACGGGGGAGTAGGATCCAAGGTGACAGCAATAGATCAAGGAGCAGGATCATGGTGAGATCTACTTGGAGTACCGGTTTGTACTCGGTTGTACTGGACGTACAATGAGGTGAACAATAGCTTGTGTTAGTTGTGTGTTGTGACCTATGAGAGAATATTACTCAGGTGGGAAGATTACTTGGAGCCCTTGAGGAGGAAGCCTCACAGAGGTGGAAGAAGAGTGTGATCTCTTTATTGTAATTTCATTTGTAATGAGTTGAATACAATTGTGTGTTGCCTCTCATATTTTGTGTGTTTTCTCATTGATAGTTATTTGTTCTTCTAGTTATTTCTGCAATCTTAAGTTGCTTATACAATGGTAATCATGTGTACTCTTAATTTTGACAAGTGGGATGTAGAAACTCTTACTCCCTGATTTTGAGAACCACTTGCAGTGTTAACTAAAGGCACATTGTGTTGGATAGTTACTGGCATATGAACACTACTTTATTGTGGATTAGACATTGATTTTGCATTATCCCCTATATTTTGGCCATTATACTAGGTATAAGTAGAAAAGACTTCTTCAATAATTGTCATATATAGCAAGTTGTCTACTGAAGTGTTCTATGCAAATGGGTCGAAACTCTGATTGTCTTGACTAGTTAACTCTATCAAAACTCCTGTTAAAGGAACTAAGTCAATAAGAGGTTTTCTCACCATGGTCATCTGATTGAAATTATGTGTTAGATTTAGGTAGGTTTGGGATGCCATCTACGTTTGGTTAAAGTGGTCTTCCATGAGATTTTTGCCTTTGTTAGGCATATTAGGGCCCTGATATGTTGTTTGGACTAGAGCCTAAGGATTGATATAAGAAGCTTATTGATTGTAAATTATGTTGTGGGGCATTCTTACTAGGCTTAGTAAATTCTTGTGGGGTAAGTTTGCTAGAAACTTGGCCCCTACCTCTATGGCTTGAACTAAAATCTCATATTTATTCTCCAAAAAATGACATTCAAATAAAAATTGATCATATGTGGAAGGAATATTTGTAGAGCATGATTATTGAAGAACTGGTTTATCAGTTGTGGGTATTATAGCTAGGTATTATGTGGTTTGTTCTTGGTTTTTTTCTGAATAATGTGGCATATTAACCAAATAGTTAGCCAATGGATCTTAGATTTGTGACCCTATTCAAGTATTATAAGAGGGATAAGGATCCATCTCTTAAGCAATATTATCTATGTAGGGGTCTTGCACCATTTTTTCCTATGTAACCACATTACTAATCCCTGGATTGTACATGAGTCCACTATGAGTGTAGGAGTACATGTTGGGATCCATAGTCAATGCTTTATGACAAAGGGAGGTCCTCAAACTCTAAAAAAGAAACTATCTAAAAAGATGATGTTCAAACTTGGTCTAGATTCATCAAAAGGATTAAAAGGTTTATGTAAAGATTTGTGATAACACAAGCTAACGTTAAGTGTCTAATGTTATAGATCTTACACAAAAAGATTAAGTAAATGAACCAAAAATCAAAATGCCAAATGCTAAGGTCAAAGTGTTTTAAATCAATCTAATCTATGAAATAAATAGTTGCCAGGTCTTTTGGCCAAACGGAGCATCAAAAGCTAGGCTCAAACAAGACATTTGCTAAGACTCTTGGCCAAATGGCATCAAAAGCTAGACTTTGAAATATATTCAATTTTTAATCTAACTGATTTGAAACACTTATAAAAAACACTAGGCATTTGATTCTTGGACATGGACTCGATCAAATAGGTATAAGATATGAAACAAAAGGCACTTTAGAGATAGTTTATTTTCTCATAAATAATGGTATAAAAGTTGGTTCTTTTGACAAATAAGCTAGACAAAAGTGAACGATGTAATTATGTTAGACAAAGGTTCACAAAGGTACACTTGGATTAGTTTGAAAATGTAGGAACAAATTTAAACTCTATACAAGAGGGCCTATGAAATAATATCTAAAATGTTTTGGGTGGTGTAACAATGCTAGACTACTCAAAATATGTGAAAAAATACTTGTTTTAGAAACTCTATATGGAAAAAATAGTTTCACACAAATTTGATAGCATAACACTACCTTTCTCAACTCAAAATGCTATAGTGCATAGACTCAAGTGTAAGTGTTTAGCATAAAATGACTTAAGTCTATCAAGTGGTGATAATGATCATGAGTCTTAAATGACTTCAACCCAAATTAGAAATTGAACCTAAGTTCCCTCAAGTTTAGTGAAAATGGTAAATCCACTTAACACATCAACCCTATAAACTTATGAAGGTGAAATTTCAAATTTATATTATAAATGGACTCAAACAAACTTTGGAAAAGTTCTAGACTCAATTGGGTAGCATAATTGTGCCAAAGTGGATGATATGACTCCAAGTTTTGATGAAATTTGAACAAGGCAAATTGATGATTCACGTGGCCATCATAATGCCTTTTTGTTCAAATAAAAATGAGGAATATATGTTTTGGTTTGTATCATTTGTTCACACCAAGTTTTTTCTCCAAATAAAACTTTAATCTAGGACAAAACCAACTAATTAATTGCTTTTAGATCCTAAACTGACAAGGTTACTTTGTATTGTTGGAATTTGTCAATATATGTCATTTGAGAGGATCTTTAACTGTTCATCCAAAAGTAAATGTGTATTATATAGTAGAGTTTTTACATGCCCCTTCTCTCAAATGATAGTACTGTGACATGGACCTTGAGGTTCACCTTGCACCAACAATACTTCCACAACAAGTGGGGATTTGTCTAAGATCTAAAAGTTTTCAAATGTCTCTAGGGGAATAAATTTCACAATGAGTTTCACATCAAATGATTCAAAATAAAATCAAATAAATTAGGTATCCATGGCACTTAACTTATTTCAAAAAGGTATAGTCCTTTTTGCAAAAAGGTATAGTCCTTTTTACAACCACTACATCCTGTTGTTCGCTCAGTGTAGTGCGATGTCCAAAGTGTAGATATGTCTCATGTGTAACCCCAATATGGAGAAAAATAAAATTACTAATTTACTATTGTGAGATGAAACCTTGGTTCAAAGCTTCCCTAAAGAACTTGTAAGAGGTAATGAAGTCCCCCTTGCAAGCCAAGTTACAATGAAATGAAAGACATAAAAATAAAGACTTTAGGGTCATTTTCAAGGTCACCCAAACTATGATGAGTTTTTGGGGAGTGCTTTAGATGACATTATTTCTAAGCCTTGTAATAGGATTTTTGCAATAAAGATGTCACTTTTTATTCCAAGGGTTCCCTAAAGGGGACAAGTGGAAGAGCATACATGCAACATCATTTTCTTTGGAAATCAAAAACCAAACAACTATTGAAGACAAAAACTACACAAGTAAGTTCAATTTTAAGCACCAATTTGAAAAATTAGGTGGTGTTCTTTTGACCCCTTTGTCTTAAAATTTAACTTTGAAAGCTAACTACAAAATTTAAGCAATAAGACCCTAAACAATTTTCTTGAATTACCAAAATGAAAGATTTGATTATTTTTAAAACACCCCAAAAGAAGTTTAAAAAGATCTATTGAAGCATTCTTTGATGATTTTTCAAGTAAATCCTATAAGAAAAAATTGAGCAGGTCATTTAAATTTAAATCACTTTTTAAGATGAAATAATAAACTTAGAAATATGAGCTCTCAGGTTGACACAGTGCAATCCCATGACTCTGTAAAACTGTAACTTAGGTCAACAATCCTGCTATTCAAGTTAACAATCCCACTATTCAGGTTCAAAATCCTATTAGTTAGGTTAGTTTACTAGGGAAAAAATATCACCACTTGGATTAACAATCCCACCATTCAATTTCACAATACCATGAGTTAGGTTGACAATCCCATGAGTTGTAGAGCAATCCCACAACGTCGTAAGTAGTGGTATTATTGATTAATCACTAGCGGTTAGACAATACCGTGACTTGGTTAGGCAACCTCAAGAGTTTTAGGATAATATCATGACTGAGTGAGTAGAGGTATTGTCAAATTTAGTTTGAAAAGTAATAATAGTTAAACACAAAACTGTGACTCTGAATGACAATCCTGTGACTTTGTCTAGGCAAATCCGTGACTTACAAAAAAATGTGTTTTACTTAATTTTTTCATTCTTTTGAGCCTCCCACTCTAAAATTATGCATAAAAAAGGTTAGTGTGTTTCTTGAAAGAGAATTTTGATCAATTTTGTGAGGCTATTCACATCCCACTAGGCATGCCTTTATGTGAACTAGGAATTTAGCTCAAGAGAAGTGTTATGATCTTGTTAGTGACAAAATGAAAACAAATTGAAAAACCAACACGCTGCTAACATACATCTCTAGGCCTAGTTACTTGGTTGAGCTTAGTGAGGGAGAGCCATTTGAAAACACAACTAAAAATGGAAAAAAATTAGAAATATGAACACATAATACCAATTTCTTAGCAAATCCTTGATTGCTCCAAAAGGCTCCTTCTATGGCTTGTTCGGATTGTGCTTTAAGAGATTTTCTTCAATAGAGTGTGGCTACCTTCATCTCCTCTTGGCACCTTTGGTTTTGGCTTGGCTTGGTTTGGCTCACTATTTATACATTATAACACTAATTGCAATGGCTTTTGGAATTATTTTTGCATTATAACTTTTTATTATCCAAGCTTATAATTCATGTGGCCAGGCCTTCTATTTATAGATTTTTGCAAATGGGTAGAATCAGCCTGAACCATCCATCTCAAGATTAAGATGTGTGGCTAAGGATTAATCTATTTTTGTAATTAAAATTCATAAATAATCTCATAAATATTTGGGATAGAGGAGAAATTAAGAGGCATGGAGGGCATTGATGAGGCATGAATCATGATATTTGTGGCATTTTATGGCCTAGGGATGTCTTTACAAGAAATGATGTCACTTGATGATGCAAATAGTTAATATTCATTTCTAAAAATAAGTATTCAACAAGTTTCTATGGAATTATTCATTAATCTCTAATTTTGTTTAATTATCCCTTAAGCATGATTAAGCACTTTGTACACAAATTACTAAAATTGATCAAAATGCCCTATTATTGGTCCAAAATTTAACTGCATTGGAATTGAAAGTCAATGTCTGATGTGTTAGATCCATTATCCCATTTAAGATGTTACCAACACCAAATAATAAATGCACATGTCTCATGTAAGATATTTGACAAAAAAGAGCAATCCAAAGTACCTAGGTGCAAAATTGGCATTTTGAATCAAAATGATTTGACCAAAGTTAGTTGGCCCATAAATTACACTTCCCTATTTAATGATACTCTGGCCAAAATTGTCACTTGAATATATCAATTTCAACTCATTTAATGTGTTTGAGTGTTTTTAGGCCAAATTGTGCACTTTAGGTGGAAATTAGTCAAAAACTTTGTTGGAGGTCATTGGTGGCTAGATTTAGGTGTTCACAATAATTACAAAAGGGTCGATATGGTTGTCTATGTAAAATGTGTGGATCTCACTGATGAATAGAAGGTAATGTGATTAACCTCCTAGCTAGTAGTGCTTATAATATGATAGATGGGTTATCCTGTGTTGAATCAAACTATAGTGGTGTTGGTTGGTAATTCTCTATATTGCATACTTTGGGTGGTGTTTTGGAAACTTGCTCTTTGTTCTTGACTATTTGATTTTTAGGTTATGGTCTCTGATCTTGTCTATAACATGGTGGATGTTGAGTAGTAGTTATATCTAAAGATGATACTATGAAATCTAGAGTAATTTGATCAACTAAATCTGCCTCAATCAATCCCAATTTCTTTTTCAAAGCTATAACTGTGTAACACAAGTTTCTAAAACAAGTCTCTATCTGATACAATAAATTATCAAGGAGAGGTTAGTGAAGGCCCTTGATGAATATATATTGAACCTCTAGATCTATTGGTTTGTATATTAATCTTAATAAATGAGCCTTAAATCTTAAGATGTACTCACTTACTGGCTTTGAAGAATTTTGATGTAGTGTGGCAAGTTTCTCATATGTAACATGAGGTCCCATGTTTATACTATAGTTTATGAGAAAAGCCTCCTCTAGGTCATCATATGTGTGTAATTAACCAATGGGGAGTAAATGAAAGAATTAATTATATGCTACCCCCACTAATGTCTACTAAAATAATTTGATTAGAATCAAAGGACTTGTATGAGGTGGCAAATCTTTCTGAAAGGCCTGAAGGTGTGCAAATGTATCTCTAGTTCCATCAAAGTGAGGTAATGATGGTGTTTGGAGATGCTTAGGCAATGCAACTTTTATGAATGTTTTTAAAGCAAGGTTACCATGTAGATCATTGGCATCTTTCCAAGATTTATAAGCTTTGTTTTCTAGTGTAAGGAGATGTTATTGGTGTTGTAATTCACTAACTGCATGCATCAAAGATATTATCTTTTGGGATGGTACATTATTATCTTGAAGTGGTTCATTTAATCATTGAATTTGATTGTTAATTTTAGCCATATGAATGTCACGTTTAGTAATTGGATTGTAAAAAGGTCGTGTGATCACTTGAAGCTTGGGAGTAATGGTAGCTTGGACCTTGTGAGAGGGATGTGGGATACCATTCTCTTTGAGTGATGTGTGAGATTTGGGTTATACTGTAGTGAGGGGTGGCTTGGGGGATTCATTGGTATCTTTATGTTTTAGTGAATCACATTCTAAATTAGTAATAGATGTGCTATTTAAATTAACATGTGCATGATTGTAAGTATAAAAATTCATATATTTAGAATCAACATTTTAGCATGCATGAGATTTAAGAGGAGTGAGAGAATAGTTATAAGTATGAGATGCATTTTCTTCTTCACTATATGCATAGTAGTCATCATTATTCTATGCATTATAAAAATATTTATTTTGTTCATTTTAAATAGAAGAATTTGAAGTATCATTTTCATACTCATTTACATGTTCACTATTGTATTCATAATCACTTTCATCATTGCTAGGGAGAGGTGAAAGAGAAATATTGTATTCTTTTCTAATATGCAATAAGTTATCCTTGGAATTTGGAATATCATGTGTATATATGCTATCCATGGATGGATTATATAAATTTTCTTCATTTACAACATGAGAAGTAAGAGTAGAAGAGTTATCATTGGAACATTCTTTTGAAAGAGTAGAGTTAGAAACACATAATGCATCATTTGAACTGTGCTTTGGTAATTTGATTTTATTTCATTTATATTGTTGTATTTTAAACATAGCAGTAGCAAAAGGTAGAGAGAGATTAGGTTCACATGGAAGTAAATCATCACTAATGAGATGTTCATTTGAAAGTGCATGATTACTTTATGCATTTTGTGCATTGTGCCTAGGAGAATGAGGTGAGAAGTATTTTTCCCATTTATACAAAGTATTATTTTGAGAAGAAGGAACAAAAGAAATAGGTTTTATAGGAGAAGATGTATCTATATATTCTTTACTATCACTTTCATATGCATGGTAATAGTCTTCATTGAAACTATAGTAATTATCCTCATTAGATATAAAATCATTTTCCACATTTTTATCTAGTGTACAATTTTGTAGATTGGTCCATTCGTTATCATAATTGTGAGAAAAGTTAAGAAATTTATCTATGGGATGAGAAGGATGAAGTACCTTTATGGCCATTTTATCACCAAAGAGAAGTTTGAAAAATACTATGAAGCAAATAAATGCACAAAGAACTACTAACATTGAATTTTGAAAATTACTTTTGCTAACCCAAACAATTTGCAATAAATTCAAATTATTTTTCTAAAAATTGTAAGGGAGGGTAATTTGAGGTTTGAGGACCTAGTTTAGGAATCTAGGGTTTTAGAATTTTTGAAAATTATGTAATAATTTTAAACTCTAAAAATTATTTTGAAATGGAATAGTTGCACTATAATTTAAGCAAAAATTAGAATTTTAGAAATTAAATTTTTGCAAAAGAAACTACTGATTTTGAAATAAATTTTGACAAGGTAATTATTTTACAAAAAATCCAAAATAATTGTCTAAAATTGGCAAAGAGGTAGGCTTATTGTTGGATGACCTAGTTTTGAAATCTAGGGTTTTAGTGAATTTATTAAAAATATCTCAATTAATTTGTAGTTTTTTTAATTTTTAAATTTAAGAAAATATTGCTAAAAATAAGAAATAATTAGTTGTAGGGTTTCTAGGGTTGCTAAAAGTCAGGTTCACCTAATGTTTTACTAAATTTTGGAAACTATAGGGGTTAATTTCCTAAATAGTAAAGGAGTCTAGATTAAGGGGGAAATCAGTAAATAAAATATGCCTTAGTTAACTTTTTGATTTATTGAATTTGTAAGTGCTTAATTGATTTTTTAAAATAGCAAAAAAGGGGATGAAGAGTAAAACTTAACTAATTTTGTGCTGAGATGGAGGAGATAGAAGATGAAAATTACTAATCTGGCTGGGTAGACTGTCAAAAATAGGATCTAAAAGTCTATTTTCTACCTAGAAAAGAGCACTAAAAATGGGACACTTGAAGGTCTAGTACTATAGTTCAAGTTTTGGAGCTGTAGTCCTTAGTTTCTGAGCTTTCTAGGTTTTGTTCATCTATTTTAGGAGACCCTACATACCATATTTCAGCTCTTGAGAGTCATTGAAACTCACTGTAGGTCTATTTCCATATTCAAGTCCTATACTTGTCTACGTACATGGAAATGACAAATAGACCAAAAGAAAAATGGGGAAAATTGGGTTAGGAGAAGAATGATCGCATAATCAAGAACCCTTACTTTTTTTATTACTACCTATATTAACCCTCAAGTTAGGTTTTCAAATCTGATGTAGTTCTCCCTTAGGGAATGTGCACAGTTAATGTGCATGATTGATGCAAGAATGAATTTCACTTAAGCCCTTCCTTGATCAAGCATGCAAATCTAAGTGTGATGCAAAGAAACTAATCTATACAAATGATTGATTTTTATTATGTCTAATGTGCCAAAGTAGTAAGTGTTAGATATAAAATTTATTTTCTAGTATTTTATATAGGAGAATCATTATTTCAAATTTGGGAGCTTTATTCATATTTAGTTGACATTAGGAAACTTAGGAATGAAGTAAAGAAAAGGGGTAAGACTTATCCTATAAGAAAAATGGACCATTAGAGCCAAAACTAGGCTTAGATAACAATGCTAGAAACTAGATACCCTAGGTTTTAGCACTACAGTCCATATTTGGGCACTATTGTCTAGGGGGGTTGGGACTTGGGGGGATGGGTCAGGGTCTAAAAGAGGTATCTAGGCTGAAAGGGTCAAATATGGTAAGCTACAGATGACTGGGAATAGGTAAAGAGATGTCTAGGAAATGTAGTAAGACCAAGATAAGATAGACAAGACGACTTGGATAAATGTGAATAAAACTCATATTCTTTAGTTAGAGTCTCCTATGAAAAGATCATGAAAATACATAATATGTGTGTTTGCTTGACTAGTTTAGGGTGATTACATTTTCCCCCCTTTCATTCTAGTGATGTAATGAAATGGAGTACTAGATTAAAAGAAAGAAAATAAAATGCATACCTGGGCTTACTTGCATGAAGATAAGTATGCTGAAAAGGGTCCAACTTCTTAGCCAAGGAAGTGGATTGAAGAACTGAAATAGTGCTCAAAGAAAGAATGGATCCCTATAGTAGATTCCCCTTGTACTAAACTTTAATAATGTCTGAAAAGAGAAAGAATCCTTGTAATGAATGCCCCTTGTACTGAATCTAAATAATCTAAATTGGATTTAATAAGTACTCAAAGGTTAAAAACTAATGTTTATCCTCTATCCCACACAAACTCCTGGGTCTGAGTAATACTATGGACTAATCACTATAGATGACCATATAGTCCATACTGGTGACAACTTGAGTAATGCCAAGGCATAAGCTAAAAATGCTTGTAAATGTGTAAGAAGAAAATGGCATGTCCTACCAACTCAATATGTATAATCCTGAAAGATGAAGGACATGAACATATGTGTCATGCCCCCAAATTTGGTATGTGAGTGATGAGTCTAGATAATCTATAAATTTGTATAACCACATGTGATATGATCTATCATGTCATATCTCATGTGTTAAATTAGAGATCAAAAGATTGTGCTCTACACTATGCCCATAACTTACTATCTGGAATATAACTATGTCATGCTATATAAATTTATGTGTGAGATTTGTAGTACTTTACATGCCCATAAATCTAGTATCTAAATAATCTATATATTTGTAAACTGAAGGTGTATCCCTTTGAATGTCTTGAGTAATGATAAGTGACCTTAATGTAATATGATCATTATATAATCTAACCAATCTAAGTTAAGTAATGCTAAGTGACCCCTAAAATATGAACCACTTGTGAAATCTTGACCCATCTGAGCTGAGTAATGATAAGTAACCCTTGGAGTTTAAACCACTTATGTAATCTTGACCAATCTAAGCTAAATAATGCTAAGTGACCCCTAGAGTATGAACCACTTGTGAAATATTAACCAATCTGAGCTGAGTAATGTTGAGTGACCCCTAGAGTTTGAACCACTTGTGTAATCTTGACCAATTTGAGTTGAGTAATGCTAAGTGACCCCTAGAGTCTGAACCACTTGTGAAATCTTGACTGATTTGAGTTGAATCTGATAATATGACTGCTAAAGGTGTGAGAACCATGGTGTACTAGATAGGTATGCTAGATAAATTATGAGAATAGGGATAGTATGAAATATTCCCCCCTTTTAGGGAAAGGGACTAGATCTGTGATAGAGGAGGTTGAGCCAAAATTAAGGACTAGTGGTGAAATATATAGAAATGTGGTTGGCATATATCAAATAGATTGAAAGGCCATTATTGAATTGGTGAAATTGAATTACCGAGAGTTAAATGTATATTTGGTTGATTAAGATCAAAGCTTGTATCTAGGTTTAGTATATATATAGAAGTTATGGTGCCATGGTAGGTAAATAAGGTAAAAATATATTGAATGGGATGAAAGAGTGATTTAATCGAACATGATGGGTTGTTTGAATGTTTGAATGGATAT
Source organism: Torreya grandis (assembly GCA_037957365.1). NCBI lineage: Eukaryota > Viridiplantae > Streptophyta > Pinopsida > Cupressales > Taxaceae > Torreya > Torreya grandis. The sequence goes on along the minus strand of JARHVA010002580.1, from coordinate 1,957,729 downwards.
TTGCTTGGTGAGGACCAATTTGGGTACTAGATAGGTGTAAAAATGTGTGTGCCATAGTAGGAAAATAACATAGTAAGAGAGAAAGTATTGATTTATGTTGAAGTTATCATTATAATGATTTTGAGGAACAAAATGGTTTGTAAAATAGAGTTATGGAGCTCAAGTTATAGGCAAATAGAATTTTGATTTTATTGAGAAAGTGATTTGATATAGGGAAGATTTGACTAAATCATGATTCATTTGTGTATTGACTAGTTTGATATTGGAGTTATGGAGTGAGAAGATGTCAAGGAGATTAGTACCTGTAGTGATTCATTATGAGTAATTAGTAGTACAAATTTAGGTGGGCAAGGAGGTTTCCCTAGTGAGTAATGATAGTTTTTTACTTCTATTCATATCTAAGACCTGATTTTGGCAATTTTTAGCTATTTTGAGTCATTTTAAAGTAGTTTAAAAATTCTTTGATTAGTTTTGATGTTGTTGTCCTAGAGTCAGCATTGTTATCCAAGATATAGCACTGTTATCCAAGTTCTAGTATTGTTGTCCAATACTAGTGTCCTTCTACAATGTTGTTGTCTAATGTGGATGGCTTTTTCAATTTTTAAGTTGTCCCTACTTTTGTATTTCTTATCTTTTTATCCTTGGCATGGTTAACTAACATATAGTCTACTTGTTGGTATTTTCAGGGTGAGGTGCCGATGAGAGAGTTTCGTAGAGGCTAGGTTATGAAGACTCTGAGATTATTGTTGTTATCTACTGATGAGCATGTTTTTATGGATAAGTTTGGGTTGGGTCATGTATGTGATCTTGGTAAAGTTCAGTGGGATAGATATTTAATCACCACCTTATGTGAGAGGTGGAATGCTAATACATGTACATTCTGGCTTTGGATAGGGGAGATTTTTATGACTCTAGAGGATGTGTATCAAATTTTACATTTGTTGATCAGTGGGAGATGAGTGTCATTATAGGATGACATGGGTTTGGATGCCATTGATCATGCATCTAGATACTTTTTAGGGATTCCCATAGGAGTACACCATAGGGGTAGTGACAGTGATATATTATTATCGATTATTGTGCAGTCGAGTGTTCCATGCCTGTGGAAGTGGTTGGCTGAATTATTGGCTTCTTTTATTACTATGGATGGTAGTGGAGTATCTATTGCATATAAGATGCATAGAGTGGTTTAGATTATTGATATGTATGGTACCATTTTCTCATAGGGGAGGACTATGCTCATTCATTTGTACAAATATTTATATATACTTACATAAGAGTGTTTTAGTGGTGGTATGGGTGTAGCCACTTTGTTGTATTGTTGGGCTTATGAGCATGTAGAAGCTGTGTAATTGATTGGATTTTCAAGGGTGGGTTAGGCATATCCACATCCATTTTGTGTGTATTAGACTAGTGAGTTGGCTATTCAATTCCTTGGTATAGATTATTGGTGGTTTCTAGATAGATTGGTGGTTGATGACATCAGATGGAGGCCCTATAGAGGATTTTTTGGATGGACAGAGGATGGAGAGTAGCTACAGTACATGAGAGTGAGTTATTGGTTACATGATCATTAGTCTAGATTTTATGAGCACTTTCAGTATAAGCACATAACTAGGTAGTTTGGAGTTCGATAGGATGTTTCACCTGTAGCATGGATATGGTTGAGGAGTGCATGGGTACCAATGAGAGTGGGAGCTCATCCTAGACTGACTGAGGTAGCATTGGCAAAATTTTCATTAGATGTGTGAGATGAGATTATATATGTTCTTGATGTAGATGATGTGGGGTGTACCAAGGCATATACAGTGTGGTGGTCAAGGCATTGATGGGATCTACTATATCTAATTGCTATGCCAGATGTTCCTAAATATGAGCAACCTGAGTTGATTCAAAGGATGGGAGGTGAGTGGTTGTAATGTTGCATATATATTTATGTATGTTTTTGTTATTATTTATAGATTATATATGACTAAAAAAGTGTAATGTTGTTTCCCTCAGGTGAGGTGGTGGTTATGCAGTGTGAGGCACGTGCTGGTGTTAGTGGTGGTGATGATGTGTTATGGGAGACTATTATTGAGTCTAAACTATGTGACCTTATACAACATGTTCTTGATGATGATGTGGAGGAGGGCCTGATAGAGAGAGATATGGTTATGGTTTTTTTTTATGCTCACTTGTTTAACCAGGATGTTATAGCTATAATTACCTATGTTGAGGCAATAGGAGAATGAGATGAGCTTAGGGCTAAGTGAGATAGGCACAAGATGCCTCCTCTGGATTATAGAGAAGTGATATCTAAGATTTTAGATGATTATATAGATCTTTAGTAGTGACATGTAGACTTGTATGAGGCATATGGTCATTTGTAGAGCAAGACAATCAGTGCAAGAGGCATTCAGGAGCTCGAGGAGGCAGAGAGTCATTGAGTGCTAGACTTGATTATGGGATGAGTACTAGAGAAGAGAATGAGATGGAGAGTGAGGGAATGACCCCTATCCATGATTAATTGACCTTAACATGATGTATATGTTTTGAAAACTTATGTGTTATATAGATATTAGTTTGATTTTGAAACTCATGTGTATGCACATTATGGATTTTAGATTATACTGGTATTTCAATGTTGTGGTTTGGAATAATTGATTTGATGCTTGATGTTGAAGTTGTATATGCTTGGTAAATGATATGTAGGATATGTGATTTGATTATGTTGAAATATTTGGTAAGATGATATTTAGGATATGTTTGAATGTAATTATTTGATTTGTAATCATATGTAAGCAATAATCTTGTTGGATTTTTGTAATTGGTAAAATTGATTTGGTAAAGTGAATTGGTTTGTAAGTAGGATATAATTAAGGTCTAGCTTCTAAGATTGGTAACTTGTTTATACAAGTTAAATTAATTGGAGATTGGAAAAAAGGTTTGTATCAGTTGATTTGGTAAGATCTAGAGTATGATAGGTTGGTTCTAGCTAGGGATGTTATCTATAAATAGGAATGTTATTTGTTAGTAGGAGGGAAAATTAAGATAGAACTATGTGCATATGACCTTCCCATGAGTGGCTCAAGAATATAAAGTTTAGCTAGACCTTCAGCTCCATCATTGCCCTGCTAAGTGAATTTATAAACTGATGCTAAAATGAATGTATGATGTATCATACTATGTTATAACATTATCTAAACCCTATCATCCAAGTGAATAAGTGCCCATATTTCTCATGTTATGTAAGACCCTATCTTGATGCTAATGATGTATGTGATGCACTAACTATAGCAAGTTGTGATAACTCTAGAAAATGTAATCTGATTGGCTATGTTGTTGAAACTTTATGTTATATAAAATGCTCATTTGTTCTCAAACATAATGGATTGGTACATGAAATAAGACCTAAAAAGACTACCTAGAGTGAATATCTCTTTGAAACTATCCTTTGTTGTCATACTTTTGATGGTGTTGGATAAGTATATGGAACTATACTATGTATTCCTTGGACAATAGTGTTATATGTAGGTTGCATTCTCTGAACTAGCTTCCAAACTTTTTGAATAGTTGGAATAGGAGATCTCTTATGAGATTCTATCCAAGGAACCACATGACTCACATGATGAGTAACTGATGATTCTAGTAAAGGAACATCTTTGGATGACTTAGTCATCGAGGAATGAGTTCTAGGGTTCCATGATGGAGGAGATCTCTATGCCCCCTATGTGAATGTTATAATACCATTATCAACGCATCTAGAAATGCAATCTCAATGTCTAAAATAGGTATCCACATTGTGTCCATGGATACGATGATAATTACAAAAGGGCTGATATGGTTGTCTATGTAAAATATGTGGATCTCATCGATGAATAGAAGGTATTATGATTAACCTTCTAGATAGTAGTGTTGATAATATGATAGATGGGCTATCCTATGTTGAATCAAATTATAGTGGTGTTGGTTGGTAATTCTCTATATTGCATACTATGGGTGGTGTTCTGGAAACTTATTCTTCGTTTTTAACTATTTGATTTTTTGGTTGTTGTCTTTGATCTTGTCTAGGATATGGTGGATCCTGAGTAGTAGAGTTGTCTATGAAGATGTTGCTATGAAATATAGAGTAATATGATCAACTAAATCTATCTCAATCAATGCCAATTTCTTTTCTAAAGGTAGAAATGTGCAACACGAGTGTTTGAAATAAGGCTCTATTTGATATAGTAAATGCTCAAAGAGAGGTTGGTGAAGTCCCTTGATGAAGATATGTTGAATCTCTAGATCTATTGGTTTGTATATTAATCTTAACAAAGCTTTTTGAGAGGCCTGAAGGTGTGTGAATGGATCTCCAGTTCCATCAAAGTGAGGTAATGATGTTATTTGGAGATGCTTAGGCAATGCAACTTTTATGAATGTTTTTGGAACAAGGTTACCATGTAGATCATTAGCATCCATCCAAGAATTATAAGCTTTGTTTTCTGGTGTAAGGAGATATACTTGGTGTTGTAATTCACCAACTACATGCATCACATAGATGATCTCTTGGGATGGTACATTATTATCTTGAATTGGTTTATTTAATCATTAAATTTGATTGTTAATTTTAGCCATAGGAATGTTACATTTAGTAATTGGATCATAAAAAGGTGGTGTGGTCACTTGAACCTTGGGAGTAATGGTAGTTTGGACCTTGTGAGAGGGATGTGGGCTACCATTCTCTTTGGGTGATGGGTGAGAATTGGGTTATACTGTAGTGAGGGGTGGCTTGGGTGATTCATTGGTATCTTTATGTTTTAGTGAATCACATTCTAAATTTGTAGCAGATGTGCTATTTAAATTAACATGTGTATGATTGGAAGTTGAATAATTCATATATTTAGAATCAACATTTTGGCATGCATGAGACTTAAGAGGAGTGAGAGAATAGTTAGAAGTATGAGATGCATTTTCTTCTTCACTATATGCATAGTAGTCATCATTATTCCATGCATTATCACAATATTGATTTTATTCATTTGAAATAGAAAAATTTGAAGTATCATTTTCATATTCACTTCCATTTTCATACTTATTTACATGTTCACTATTGTATTCATAATCACTTCCATCATTACTAGGGAGAGGTGAAAGAGAAAGATTTGATTTCCTTTCTAATATGCAATAAGTTATCATTGGAATTTGGAATATCATGTGTATCTATGCAATCCATGGATGTAATATATAAATTTTTCTTCATTTGCAACATGAGAAGTAAGAGTAGAAGAGTTATCATTGGAACATTCTTTTGAAAGAGTAGAGTTAGGAACACATAATGCATCATCTAAACTATTCTTTGGTAATTTAATTTTATTGCATTTATATTGTTGTATTTTAAACATAGTAGTAGCAAAAGGTAGAGAGAGATTAGGTTCACATAGAAGTAAATCATCACCAATGAAATGTTCATTTGAAAGTGCATGATTACTTTGTGTATTTTGTGCATTACGCCTAGGAGAATGAGGTGAAAAGTATTTTGCCCATTTATCAAAAGTATTATTTTGAGAAGAAGGAATAAAAAAATATAGGTTTTAGAGGAGAAGATGTATCTATATATTCTTCACTATCACTTTCGTATGCATGGTAAAATTCTTCATTGCAACAATAGTAATTATCCTCATTAGATATAAAATCATTTTCCACATTTTTATCTAGTGTGTAATTTTGTAAATTGGTCCATTCGTTATTACAATTGTGAGAAAAATTGAGAAATTTATCTATGGGATGAGAAGGATGAAGTAACTTTTATCGCAAAAGAGAAGTTTGAAAAATACTATGAAGTAAATAAATGCACAAAGAATTACTAACATTGAATTTTGAAAATTACTTTTGCTAACCCAAATAATTTACAATAAATTCAAATTATTTTTCTAAAAATTGTAAGGGAGGGTAATTTATGGTTTAAGGACCTAGTTTTGGAACCCTAGGGTTTTAGAAATTTTTAAAATTATGCAATAATTTTAAATTCTAAAAATTATTTTGAAATGGAATAATTGCACTATAATTTATACAAAAATTATAATTTTTGAAATTAAATTTTTGCACAAGAAACTACTAATTTTGAATTTTAGAAATAAATTTTGAAAAGGTAATTATTTTACAAAAATTCCAAAATAATTATCTAAAATTGGAAAACAAGTAGGCTTATTGTTGGATGACCTAGTTTTAAAACCTAGGGTTTTAGTGAATTTATTGAAAATATCTCAATTAATTTATAGTTTTTTATTTTTAAATTTAGGAAAAATCAAGAAAATATTACTAAAAATTAGAAATAATTAGCCCTAGGGTTTCTAGGTTTTTTGTGTGAAAATTTGAAGTCAGGTTCACCAAATGTTTACTGAATTTGGGAAACTACAGGGGTTAATTTCCTAAATAGTAAAGGGGTCTAGATTAAGGGGAAAATTAGTAAATAAAATTTGCCTTAATTAACTTATTGATTTATTGAATCTAGAAGTGATTAATTGATTTCTAAAAATAGAAAATAAGGGGATACAAAGTAAAACTTAGCTAATTTTGGGCTAAGATAAAGCAAACAAAGGTTGTAAATTGCTGATCTAGCTAGGTAGATTATCAAAAATTGGATCTAGAAGTCTATTTTCTACCTAGATAGGAGCATCAAAATGGGACACTTAGAGGTCCAACACTATAGTCCAAGTTTTGGCACTATATTCCTTAGTGTCTGAGCTTTTTGATATTTTTAGGTTATGTTTATTTATTTCAAGAGACCTTACATACCAAATTTTAGCTTCTGAGAGTCACCAAAACTTGTTGTAGGTTTGTTTCCATATTCATTACCTATACTTGTTTTTGTATATGGAAATGATAAATAGATCAAAATCAAAAGGTGGAAAACTAGGTTAGGGGAAGAATGATCTCACAATCAAGAACCCCTATTGTTTTGATTACAACCTGCATTAACCCTCAAGTTAGGGTCTCAAATCTGATGCAGTTCTCCCTTAGAGAATGTGCATGATTTATGAAAGAATGAATTTTGATTAGGCCCTTATTTGATCAAGCATGAAAATCTAAGTGTGATGAAGAGAAACTGAGCTATATTATTGACTAATTTTTATTATGTCTAATATGCCAAAGTAGTAAGTGCTAGATATAAAATGCCTTGTGTAGTCTTTTATATAGGAGAACCATTATTTCAAATTTGGGAAGATTATTCTTATTTGGTCAACATTTTTAAACTTAGGAATGAAGAAAAGAAAAGGGGTAAGACTTATCCTACAAAAGAAACTAATCAAAGAGCCAAAACTGGGCTTGGACAACAGTGGCAAAAACTAGACACCCTAGGTTTCGGTATTATAGTCCATATTTGGGCATTGTTTTCTAGGGGGTTTGGGACCTGGGGGGATGAGTCAGGGTCTAAAAGAGGTATCTGGGCCTAAAAGGGTCAAATTTGGTAAGCTATGGATGACTGAGAATAGGCAAAGAGATGTCTAGGGAATGTAGTAAGACCAAGATAAGACTGACAAAAGGACCTAGTTAAATTTGAATAAAGCTCATATTCTCTAGTCAGAGTCTCACGTGAAAAGACCATGAAAATACTTAATATGTGTGTTTTCTTGACCATTTTAGGTTTATTACATTTCCCCCCCTTTTATTTTAGTGATGTAATGAAATTAAGTACTAGAGTAAAAGAAAGAAAAGAAAATGCATACCTGGGCTTATTTGTGTGAAGATAAGTATGATGAAAAGGGTCCAACTTCCTAACTAGTGAAGTGGATTGAAGAACTAAAATAGTGCTTAGATAAATAAGGGATCCCTATAATAGATTACCCCTATATTTAATAAGTATAATGTCTAAAAAGATAAGGAATAGCTATAATGGATGCCCCTATACCGAATCTGAGTAGTGTCTAGAAAGAGAAAGAATCCCTATAATGGATGCCCCTTGTACTAAATCTAAATAATATAAACTATATTTGAGAAGTGCTCAGAGGCCTAAAACCAATATCTATTCTCTATCTCGCATAAATTCTTGGGTTTGAGTAATACTATGGACTAATTGTTGCAAATGACCATATGGTCTATCCTAGTAACAAACTAAGTAATGCCAAGGTACAAGCTAAAAATGTTGGTAAATGTGTAAGAATAAAATGGCATATCCTACAGTCTCAATATATATAATCTTGGAAGATGAAGGACATGAATATCTATGTCATGCCCCCAAATTTGGTATGTGAGTGATACGTTTGGATAATCTAGAGATCTATATAACCACATGTGATATGATTTATCATGTCATGTCTCATGTGCAAAACTAGAGATCAAAATAATGTGCTCTACACTATGCCTACAATCTACTATCTAGTCTGTAACTGTATCATACTGTATAAAGTTTTATGTGTGAGATGTGTAGTACTATACATGCCCTCAAATTTGGTATCTAGATAATATGTATATTTGTAAACCAAAGGTGTATCCATCTAAATGTCCTGAGTAATGATAAGTGACCCTAATGTAATCTAAATCACTATATAATCTGACCAATCTAAGTTGAGTAATGCTAAGTGACCCCTAGAATCTAAACCACTTGTGAACTCTTGACTGATCTAAGCTGAGTAATGCTAAGTGGCCCCTAGAGTCTAAACCACTTGTATAATCTTGACCAATCTAAGTTGAGTAATGCTAAGTGACCCCTAGAGTCTGAACCACTTGTGAAATCTTGAAAAAATTGAGCTGAGTAATGTTAAGTGACCCCTAGAGTCTTAACCACTTGTGTAATCTTGACCAATCTAAGTTGAGTAATGCTAAGTAACCCCTAGAGTCTGAACCACTTGTGAAATCTTGACCAATCTAGGTTGAGTAATGCTAAGTGACCCCTGGAGTCTGAACCACTTGTGAAATATTGATCTATTAGAGCTGAATCTAATAATTTGACTATTAAAGGTGTGAGAACCATAGTGTACTAGATAGGTATGCTAGATAAATTATGGGAATAGGGATACTATGAATTATGCCCCCTTTTGGGGATAGGGACAAGATCCATGATAGAGGAGGTTGAACCAAAAGTAAGGACTAGTGGAAAAATGTATAGAAACATGGTTGACATGTATCAAATAGATTGAAAGGCATTGTTTAATTGGTGAAATTGAATTATTAGGAGTCAAAGGTATCTTTGGTTGATTAGGATAAAAGCTTATATATAGGTTTAGTAGATATATAGAAGTTGTCATACCATGGTAAGTAAATGAGGTAAAAATATATTGAATGGGATGAAAGAGTGATTTGATCGAATAGGTTATGTTGTTTGAATGTTTTGAAAAAATGTTTTCTTGGTGAGGACCAATCTAGGTACCAGATAGGTGTACAGACGTGTGTGTCATGGTAGGAAAATAACATAGTAAGAGAGGGAGTATTGATTTATGTTGAAGGTGTCATTATCATGATTTCAAAGAATGAAATGGTTTACAAAATGGAGTTATAGAGCTCAAGTTATGGGCAAGTATAATTTTGCTTTTATGAGAAAGTGGTTTGACATAGGGAAGATTTAATAAATCATGATTCATTTTTATATTGACTAGTTTGAGATTGGAGATGTGGAGTGAGAAGATGTCGAGGAGATGAGCACTTGTTGTGATTCATTATGAGTAGTTGGTAATGTAGATTCAGGTTGGTGAGGAGGTTTTTGTGGTGAGTAATGATACTTTTTGACTTTTGTTCATATCTAAGGAATAATTTTGTTAATTTTTAGATATTTTGAGTAATTTTAAAGTAGTTTAAAAATTCTTTGACTAGTTTTGGTGATATTGTCCTAGAGTTGGCGCTGTTATCCAAGATGCAGCATTGTTATCCAAGTTCCAACATTATTGTCCAGTGCTAGTATCCTTTTACAACACTATTGTCTAATGTGTATGGAATTTTTAGTTTTTGAGTTGTTCTTACTTTTGTATTTCTTAGATTTTTATTCTTGGCATGGTTGTCTGACACATAGTCTGCTTACTAGTGTTTTTAGGGTGAGGTGCAGATGAGAGAGTTTCATAGAGGCCAAGTTATAGAGACTCTGAGATTATTGTTGTTATCTACTGATGAGTGTGTTTTTATAGATAAGGCAAGGTTAGGTCATGTATGTGATCTTGGTACAATGCATTGAGATAGATATTTGATCATTATATTATGTGAGAGGTGGAATGTTGATACGTGTACATTCTAGATTTTGATAGGGGAGATTACTATGATTTTGGAGGATGTGTATTATAATTTACATTGTCGATCAATAGATGATGAGTGTCATTATAGGATGACATAGGTATGGATGCCATTGATCATGCATCTAGATACTTTTCATTGATTCCCATAGGAGTACACCATAGGGGTAATGATAGTGATATATTACTATTGGTTATTATACAGTCGAGTGTTTCATTCTTATGAAAGTGGTTGGCTAAATTATTGGCTTATTTTATTATTGTAGATGGCAATGGAATATCTATTATCTATAAGACACATAGAGTGGTTCAGAGTATTGAGATGTATGGTACGATGTTTTCATGGGGGAGGACTATGCTCGCTCATTTGTGTAGATATTTATATAAATTTACATAGGAGTCTCTTAGTGGTCATGATTGTTGGGCTTATGAGCATATAGCAGTTGTGTGACCAATTAGGGTACTAAAGGTGGGTTGGGCATATCCATAGCCATTTTATGAGCATTAGACTAGTGATTTGGCTATTTGATCCCCTGGGATAGATTATTACAAGTAGTTACTAGATAGATTGGTGGTTGATGACATCAGATGGAGGCCCTATAGAGGATTTCTTGGATGGCCAAAGGATGGAGAGCAATTATGGTACATGAAAGTGAGTTGTTGGTTACATGATCATTGGTCTAGAGTTTATGATCACTTTTAGTATGAACACATGACTAGGTAGTTTATAGTTTTATAGGATGTTCCACTTATAACATGGATATAGTTGAGGAGGGTGTGGGTACCAGAGAGAGTGGGAGCTCATCCTAGACTGACTGAGGTAGAGTTGACACCATTTCCATTCGATGTGTAAGATGAGATTATATATTTTCCTGATGTAGATGATGTGGGGTGCATCAAGGCATATATGATGTGGTGGTTGAGGCATTGATAGGCTCCACTATATCCAACTGGTGTGCCAAATGTTCCTGAATATGAAAAACATGAGCTGATTTCAAGGGTGGGAGGTTATTATTTGTAATGTGGCCTTTATATTTATGTATGTTTTTGTTTTTGTTTATAGATTATATATGACTAATAGAGTGTAATTTTGTTACACTCAGGTGAGGTGGTGGGTATGCAAGGCAAGGCATGTGCTAGTGTTAGTGGTGGGGATGATGTGTTTTAGGAGACTATTATTGAGTCTACACTACATGAGCTTACATGACATATTCTTCATGATGTTATGGAGGAGGGTTTGATAGAGAGATATATGATTATAGATGGTGTTTATGCTCACTTGTTTGACTAGGCTACTATAGATATAGCTACCTATGTTAAGTTAGTAGGAGAGAGAGATGATCTTAGGGCTAAGTGAGATAGGCACATGATGTCTCCTCTAGATTATAGAGAGGTGAGATCCAAGGTTTTAGATGATTATATGGATATTCAATGGTGACATGTTGACTTATGAGAGGAATATGGTCATTTATTGGAGTGAGACAATCAATGTAAGAGGCATTCAGGAGCTTGAAGAGGCATAGAGTCATTGAGTGTTAGACATGATTATGGGATGAGTACTAGAAGAGAGAATGAGATGGAGAGTGAGGGCATGACCCCTATCCATGATTGATTGACCTTGAGATGATATATATGTTTTGAAAACTTATGTGTTATATATATACTGGTTTGATTTTGAAAATCATGTGTATGCACATTATGGATTTTAGATTACACTGGTATTGTAATGTTGTGGTTTGGAATAATTGATTTGATGTTTGATGTTAAACTTGTATATGCTTGGTAAATGATATGTAAGATATGTGATTTGATTGTGTTGATATATTTGGTAAGATGATATTTAGGATATGTTTGGATGTAATTCTTTGATTTGTAATCATATGTAAGTGACAATCTTGTTGGATTTTTGTAATTGGTAAAATTGATTTGGTAAAGTGAATTGGTTTGTAAGTAGGATATAAGTAAGGTCTGGCTTCTGAGATTAGTAACTTGTTTAGACAAGTTGAATTAATTGGAGATTGGAAAAAGGTTTATATCAATTAATTTGGTAAGATTTGGACTAGGATCAATTTCTTTGGCTAGGGATGGATATCTGGAATTAGAAATGCTAGTTGTTATTAGAAGGGAAAAGTAAGATATCACTATGTGAATATTACATTCTTATGAGTGGCTCAAGAATACAAAGGTTAGCTAAACCTTCAGCTCCATCATTGCCCTGCTAAGTGAATTTATAAATTGATGCTAAAATGAATGTATGATGTATCACACTATGTTATAACACTATCTAAACCCTATCAACCAAGTGAACAAGTGCCCATATTGCTCATGCTATGTAAGAACCTATCCTAAAGCTAATGTTTTATGTGATGCACTAACTATAGCGAGCTATGACAACTATGGAAAATGTAATCTGACTAGTTGTGTTATTGAAACTTTATGTTGTAGAAAATGCTCATTTGATCTCAAACGTAATGGATTGCTACGTGAAATAAGACCTAGAAAGTCTGTCAAGAGTGAATATCTCTCTAAAATTGTACTTTGTCATTGTGCCTATGATGGTGTTGGATAAGTATATAGAACTGCACTATGTATTCCTTGGACAAAAGTGTTATATGTAGGTTGTGTTCTCTAAATTATCTTCCAAACTTTTTGAATAGTTGGAATAGGAGATCTCCTATGATATTCTATTCTAACAACCACATGACTCACATGATGAGTAACTGATGATTCTTGTAAAGGAATGTCTTGGGATGACTCAATCATAGAAGAATGAAGTCTAGGGTTCCATGATGGAAGAGATGTCTATGCCCCCTATGTGAATGCTATAATACCATTATCAACACATCTAGAAATGTAATCTCAGAGTTCAAAATAGGTATACATATTGTGTCCATGAATACGATGATAATTAAAAAAGGGTCAATATGGTTGTCTATTTTAAAGATGTAAATATCATCAATGAATAGAAGGTAATGTGATTAACCTCCTACCTAGTAGTATTGACAATATGATATATGGTCTATCTCATGTTGAATCAAATTGTAGTGGTGTTGGTTGGTAATTCTTTGTATTGCATATTGTGGGTGGTGTTCTGGAAACTTGCTCTTTGTTCTTGACTGTTTGATTTTTTGGTTGTGGTCTCTAATCTTGTCTATGCCATGTTGGATGTTAAGTAGTAGGAGTTATATCTAAAGATGATGCTATGAAATCTAGAGTAATCTGATCAATTGAATCTACCTCAATCAATCCAAATTTATTTTTCAAAGCTAGAACCATGTAACACAAATGTCTAAAACAAGGCTCTATCTAATATAGTAAATGCTCGAGGAGAGGTTGGAAAAGGCCCTTGATGAAGACATGTTGAACCTATAGATCTGTTGGTTTGTATATTAATCTTAACAAATGAGCCTTAAATCTTAAGATCTACTTGCTTATTGGCTTTGAAGAATTTTGATGTAGTGTGCCAAGTTTCTCATATGTAATATGAGGGCCTGTGTTTATACTATAATTCTTGAGAAAATCCTCCTTTAGGTCATCATATGTGTGTAATGAACTAATGGGGAGTAAATGAAAGAATGAATTATGTGCTTCCTCCACTAATGTCTGATGAAAAAACTTGAGTAGAATCAAAGGACTTGTCTGAGGTGGCAAAGATTTTTGAAAGGCTTGAAGGTGTGCAAATAGATCTCCAGTTCCATCAAAGTGCGGTAATGATGGTGTTTTGAGATGCTTAGACAATGCAACTTTTATGAATGCTTTTGTTATAGGGTTACCATGTAGATCATTGGCATCCATCTAATATTTATAATCTTTATTTTCCAGTGTAAGGAGATGTACATGGTTTTGTAATTCACCAACTACATGCATCAAAGAGATGATCTCTTGGGATGGTACATTACTATCTTGAAGTGGTTTATTTAATAATTGAATTTGATTGTTAATTTTAGCCATAGGAATGCTACATTTAGTAATTGAATCATAAAGAGGTGGTGTGCTCACTTGAAGCTTGGGAGTAATGTTAGCTTGCACCTTGTGAGAGGGATGTGGGCTACCATTCTCTTTGGGTGATGGGTGAGAATTGGGTTATACTATAGTGAGGGGTGGCTTGGGGGATTCATTGGTATATTTATGTTTTAGTGAATCACATTCTAATTTAGTAGAAGATGTGTTATTTAAATTAACATGTGCATGATTGGAAGTAGAATAATTCATATATTTAGAATCAACATTTTGGCATGCATGAGACTTAAGAGGAGTGAGAGAATAGTTAGAAGTATGAGATGTATTTTATTCTTCACTATATGCATAGTAGTCATCATTATTCCATGAAATATCATAATATTTATTTTATTAATTTGAAATAGAAGAATTTGAAGTATCATTTTCATATTCACTTCCATTTTCATACTCATTTACATGTTCACTATTGTATTCATAATCACTTCCATCATTACTAGGGAGAGGTGAAAGAGAAAGATTTGACTCCTTTTTAATATGCAATAAGTTATCATTGGAATTTTGAATATCATGTGTATCTATGCTATCCATGGATGGAATATATAAATTTTCTTCATTTGTAACATGAGAAGTAAGAGTAGAAGAGTTATCATTTGAACATTCTTTTGAAAGAGTAGAGTTAGGAACACATAATGCATCATTTGAACTATGCTTTGGTAATTTGATTTTATTGCATTTATATTGTTTTCTTTTAAACATAGTAGTAGCAAAAGGTAGAGAGAGAGATTAGGTTTACATGGAATTAAATCATCACCAATGAGATGTTCATTTGGAAGTGCATGATTACTTTGTGCATTTTGTGCATTGTGCCTAGGAGAATGAGTTGAGAAGTATTTTTCCCATTTATCAAAAGTATTATTTTGAGAAGGAGGGACAAAAGAGATAGGTTTTAGAGGAGGATATGTATATATATATTCTTCACTATCACTTTCGTATGCATGGTAATATTCTTCATTGCAACACTAGTAATTATCCTCATTAGATATAAAATCATTTTCCACATTTTTATCTCGTGTGTAATTTTATAAATTGGTCCATTTGTTATCATAATTGTGAGAAAAATTGAGAAATTTATCAATGGGATGAGAAGGATGAAGTACCTTTGTGGCCATTTTATCACCAAAGAGAAGTTTGAGAAATACTATGAAGTAAATAAATGCACAAAGAACTACTAACATTGAATTTTGAAAATTACCTTTGCTAACCCAAACATTTTGAAATAAATTCAAATTATTTTTCTAAAAATTGTAAGGGAGGGTAATTTGAGGTTTGAGGACCTAGTTTGGGAATCTAGGGTTTTAGATGTTTTAAAAATTATGCAATAATTTTAAATTTTAAAAATTATTTTGAAATGGAATAATTACACTATAATTTATACAAAAATTATAATTTTGGAAATTAAATTTTTGCACAAGAAACTATTGATTTTGAAATTTTGAAATAAATTTTGATAAGTAAACTATTTTACAAAAATTCCAAAATAATTGTCTAAAATTGGCAAAGAGGTAGGCTTATTATTGGATGACCTAGTTTTGAAATCTAGGGTTTTAGTGAATTTATTGAAAATATCTCAATTAATTTGTAGTTTTCTAATTTTTAAATTTAGGAAAAATAAATAAAATATTGATAAAAATTATAAATAATTAGCCCTAGGGTTTATATGGTTTTTTTGTGAAAATTCGAAGTCAGGTTCACCAAATGTTTTACTAAATTTGGGAAACTACAGGGGTTAATTTCCTAAATAGTAAAGGGGTCTAGATTAAGGGGAAAATTAGTAAATAAAATGTGCCTTTATTAAACTACTGATTTATTAAATTTGAAAGTTCTTAATTGATTTCTAAAAATAGCAAACAAGGGGATAGAGAGGAAAACTTGCTGATTTAGGGCTGAGATAGAGGAGACAAAGGCTATGAATTATTGATTTGGCTAGGTAGAATATCAAAAATAGGATTCAAAAATCTATTTTTTACCTAGATAAGAGCACTATAAATAAGACACCTAGAGGTCTAGCACTCTATTCCATGTTTTGGTGTTGTAGTCCTTAGCGTCTGAGCTTTTTGAGCTTTCTAGGTTCTATTCATCTATTTCAAGAGACCCTACATACCAAATTTTAGCTCTTAAGAGTCACCTAAACTTGATGTAGGTTTATTTCCATCTTCAGTACCTATACTTATCTATACACATGGAAATGACAAATAGATCAAAAGCAAAAGGGGTAAAATCTGGGTTAGGGGAAGAATGATCACACAATCAAGAACCCCTATTATTTTAATTGCTTCCTACATTAACCCTCAAGTTAGGGTCTCAAATTAAATGTTGTTCTCCCTTAGGGAATGTGCATAGTAAATGTGCATGATTGATTCAAGAATGAATTTTGTTTAGGGCTTTCCTTGATCAAGCATGAAAATCTAAGTGTGATGCAGAGAAACTAAGTTATATTATTGATTGATTTTTATTATGTCTAATGTGCCAAAGTAGTAAGTGCTAGATATAAAATACCTTGTGTAGTCTTTTATATAGGAAACTAATTATTTCAAATTTAAGAGATTTATTGATATATGTCCAACATTTGGAAACTTAGAAATGAAGCAAAGAAAAGGGGTAAGACTTATCCTACAAAAGAAACTGACCATTAGATCTTAAAATAGGCTTGGACAACAGCATCAAAAACTAGACACCCAAGGTTTCAATGTTGTAGTCCATATTTGGGTGTTGTTTTCCAGGGGGTTTGGGACTTAGGGGGATGGGTCAAGGTATAAAAGAGGTCTTTGGGATTGAAAGGGTCAAACTTGGTAAGCTATGGATGACTGGGAATAGGCAAAGAGATGACTAGGGAATGTAGTGAGACCAAGATAAGATAAACAAGAAGACTTGGCTAAATGTGAATAAGGCTCATATTCTCCAATCATATTCTCCTATAAAAAGACCATGAAAAGACATAATATGTGTTTGATTGACCAATTTAGGGTGATTACAGTTGGTGAGGAGGAATTGGGTGCAGACCTCTATGATGATGATGATTTTGAGACAAATTCGTACCCTCCTTACAATAATAAATTTAGGGACCAAAGACAAGAGCCAATTTATAATCCAAATTGAGACCTCTTTGATGATGATATGGTTTATGAGGAGGACTTAGATGATTTGGTTTATACATATAACCAAGCTCCACAACATCCAAGCAACACCATTACCATTCCAAGGCCTTGCCCTTTCATTATCCATCATCTAATCCCATCAATATTTTGACCCATCCAATCACAAATCCAATCATGATCCAAACCTATCATTTATCCTCAACCAATCATTCATTTAAAACCTCAACTATTCATTCAATTTCAATCCCATCCAATCCAATCAATACCTCAACTGAGCCAATCATTCAAAGACCAAGATGTATTCAAAACTAGTGTTTTCCAATTGATTGTAAACCAAGATCAAAACAACCAACTAATCCAAGATGTTTTTGTTGAACCAATCATTTATGATAAGTCAACCTGTGATGAATCACCTTTTATTATTATGCATGTTTTCAAGACCCTTCCCTTGATGAGTTGGTCACTAAAGAGTTGTCTCTTGACCTTGGTCCCACCATTATAAAATCTCCCTTAGATAATCCACTCTTTATGGAGCCCATTCTACCATCACACATTGGTACTTATCCAATACCAAACATTCAATAAGACATCATTGTAATAGAGTATCCATAAAATGAAGAATTAAAGTTAGAGTTAGGTTCTATTTTTGAATTGGCATTCGACTTAGCATCAGAAGTAGAATCAACTTCAGTCTCACTATTGGATTCATATTTTTTTGATTGAGAATCAGATTCAGAAGTAGAATACATTCATGGCTATTATGACATTGATTATGCATGCCTAATAGATCAATTTGAATACATTTATGATCCTTCTACAATTTTTAGGATGATTACTTTAGCATCGACACAAGTTTTGTTAGTATCTTCTATGAGGATTGTGTATCCAACCCCCATTCCATTACCACCAACCATCATAGCTATGTTATTGTCATTCCATCTTCCAAAAGTATCGATTGAAACTAATAGAATCATACCTTATTAAATTGAATCCATGGAGACATATTAGATGAAGAAAATTAAGGAGGCCAAGACCACAATCATACAATAGAAGAACACTCTCTTAGTGAAACCTTTTCAAAGGTGCTAGGGGATAATCAAAGTCATAACTCAACATCTTCTAGTGAAACTTTTTTAGAGGAACTATGGGACAATAAAATTAAAAATTCAATGATCCTTAGTGAAACATTCTTATAGGTGTTATAGGACAATCAAGACAACTTCATTGGTAGAAACCTATTCAAGGCACTAATGGCTGAGCATAAAATTTCTTTACTACTTAATAAAGACATTATCAAAGATTAAATCAAAATAAATCCCAATCTACATCCTAATCAGATGGTATCTACTCTTAAGATCAAACAAGAGAAAAATTTGGTTCATTATCCATTCCATTTCCATCTATCTTTTCATTTCACAAACAAACCTATAAACCAATATTTATCCATCTTTACCATCCATGGTCACACTTTCCTTTGTAGAGGTTAAAAACATACCTTATTTCAATGTTTGAAGGGAAAAAAACCAATAACCAACAAAGATCAAAACAACATTCTTGGCATCCAAATCTATAACCAATTCTTGATATAGAAGTTATTCAGACAAGGTGTGGGATAGAAATAAACATGATTGACTATTTTGGTTGTATCATTTGCTAATCATGATGTATATCTCCATAACAATAGGAATAATAGAATCACATACCCAGGCCATAAACATAAAAAACCAATGACCATCATGGGCCAAAAACATGTACCATACCATTTCAATTTGCCATTGTCACATATCCATTTGTCATTATCACATAATCATTTATTTCACCCTACCACTTGGAGGCAACCCTCCTAATATTTTATCCAATCAATCAAACCATCAGTATCCTAATCAAGGCCATTCAATCATACCATTTTACCATTCCATTCCTACCTGACTAAACATGTTTTGAATCTTATCAACCTAGCCTATTTGACCTTGGTTCATCCATTGGTTTCATGTTTTCAGCATACGAAATCAAATCAATTTTAGTAGTTATTTCAAGTGTTTCAAATAAAGATAGTATTTTAAAGTCGTATGATAGAAGTTTTGGTAGTTGCATCCTTCATTTATTATTCCTTTCTTATCAATTTTGTTTATGTGAGTCTTATTTTATCGCCTATTGTGGTAAATTAGTGTTCACCATTCTTGATACTAATTATATCACCTACTGGGGTAAATTAGTATCATTGATCTATCAGTTGTATTATAGTTATAACCACCTATAAACAAACTAGGGTAAATATTTGTTTATTGTGCCTTGACATATCACCTAGCCATTCATGTGTCATACTATGCCATCATAATAATTGTGCCTATTTTATTTGAATTAGATGCTAAACTAGTTAGATTATTTCATTGTGAGGTGAACTACTGTGACTAAAGCCATTTTTGGACTATGTGGGTCATGTTTGATTCACATTGAGGTCAGATCAGTCCCCCTTTAGCCACACTCTTGTTGTTTTTGAGAGCAACTTTAGCCATGCTCTCATTGTTTATAAGCATCATTTCAAGTTTTAACACTCTCATTTTTTTGTGAGCTTGGACCATTTTAGTGTCTCATCATTCTCAATTGAGTTTAGATGCTTATAAAATTCCAAAAACATTTGAAAATCATTTATAAAAACCAAAAAAACATTTACCACTTCTTTACCTTAAGGATTTTGGGAACCCTCACTAAGTCATAAACAAATCACTTATTCCTTAGTTTCTCCATCCTTTTTAGCCTTTTATCCTTCACTATAGCCATTTTGTGATTTCATCCCTATTTTTCTATCACATCCATCATATTTTATATCAATCATCATTTTCTTCACATTTTTTAGGAGAACTACATTTGGCCTGAAGTTTCATTGGATCATCCTATCCATAGAACTATGTAGGCAACATCCACTTACCTAGCACATATGGAGATAGTTCAGCCACCCCCTTCCTTTTCTTCTATTCCCCCATATTATTTTTTTGTTCAGTTGTCACCTAGTTTCTAGGGGCAATGTTCATCATGTTGTTTATACTAACAAAGGGACTAACACTTGTTTTTTTCTTTGTTTATTTGTTTGTGTGCCTATTTATTTACTTTCAGTACTTTCTCCTTGATTTAGTCTATGTGTGTTCATTAGGTGATTCCTTGCATGTTATTCTTGAATCTATCCATATTCAAACATCTACATTATCATCATGTTTTTTTATCATCAGTGTAATTGTTTTTTATTGAGTATCAAATATCAAGAGTCAGTCCTTATGCATATTTTGGCCAAGCCCCTATGGTCTTCTATTATGAGGCCTACTATCAAATGCTATAGCAAAAATTAGCTTTAAGAGGTCTACAACATCAATGCATCATCACAATCTACTTAGCATTGACATCAGTAACAATCCAAATCCAATCCCAATCATATCCTAAACAAAATAATTAAGTAACGAAATAATTTCAACCTTTGTTAGTTCAGACGAGCATCTCCCTACTAGCAAGTTGTCCCACATTCATCTCTATCCTCTGTATCAAGTTATAAATCCTCAGCCATTAATCATGTTTTTCATAATTGGGGTATACTGCATCAACATTATACACCATCCCACATGCATTCTCAATGATTATATCTCTTATTGGGGCAAATCATTGTGTTATCACCACTTTCCATTCTTGTTTGTCTATCTTAACTGGGTCAACTCTATCTCTTTAATGATTATATCACCTGCTGGGGAAAATCATTATGTTATCATACCACATTGTCACTATCAGGGTATAATTCTTATACCCACCTTTGGGAAAACCATTGTACACCATCTTATTTGCATTTCTTAGTGATTTTTCCCAAATTTTTGTAAATCATTATGTTGTCAACCCATCATCTTCATTTTTTGGTCCCCTCATTTCACTTCTTTCTTTTTAGGGATTTTTTCTGACCCACTTGCCAACCACTCCCTCGAAGGGGAAGCTATAGTTTAATCATTAATATTGCAGTCATAAGCATAAAGAACCATTTTATTCTTTAATAATACATTACTATCCTTACAACTTGCAACATCTTCCCAAATAAGGGAAAACTATAGACATGTAAAACTAACCACCAATGGCTTTGAATTAGACTATTAGACCAATTCTTACCAATCATCAAACATTTAACCTAAAAAAATATATTAGTCTTGAATTTGGCTTGATAATCTTGCATTAAATAAATTTGGCCTATTAAATCAATTAAACAAGGCAAATACACACATTGAATTAATCAAAATCAAGCAAATGACTAATACCTAAAAAGAATTAATTAACTTGCACACCCTAATCAAAATCAATTTCAAATCCTAATTAAGTTCACCAATGAGTTAATAAATCAATTACTAAAAAGGAAATTCAAGAGCATCTTAGAACATCCTAGAACACACTCATTACCTTTGTGAGTTGTCTCAAATGGAAAATATCTAAAAAATATCATAGGAATATGCCAAAAGGTTAATACACTCAACCATGGTTAGATTTAACACATTCCAAGGGATTTAAAAGCATATAAAATCAAGCTTAGAGCTCTTCATTTAGAGATCTCAATCAAAGTAGATTTATAATACAAGAATAGATTCATGAAGTTAAAAGCCTAGTGTTATAATGCTAAAATTGAGCCAAGGCCATCAAGCCATCAATCAAGTCAAGCATTCAACAATGGTGCATAGAGGATATGATGTTATCCATATGCCATTGATGAAGACTTCGTATGCATAAACTGAGCAAGCCAATCGAATTAAACTTTGGAGCTATCAAGGACTTGGTAAGGAATTTGTGTTTTTATGTTTATATTTCTCATTTCTTTCCATGTTTTGTTGAGTTCTCATTTAGTTTATTGATTATTCTCCCCCCATGATCAAGCCTAAAGGATGTTTGATTTATAGTGAGTTCATTATTTTTGAGACTAACTCTATACTAACCTCCTCTTTTGAGTTAAAATCCTATATCACAATGAGGTTGGTGAAAAAAAGGGTTGGGCATTTGAGATGCAAACATGCACATAAAATATGATTAAGTGCAATAGTCAGGATCACATAAAGACTAAGATTTCCAATGTTGGTAAAAATAAGGTTGGTTCTAGAAGGACAAGTGATCGGATAACCGGTCCATAACATTATTCATTGTTAATCAGGTGAATCTATAAGTCTCTTAAATAGGGTCATTGTCTTTATAGTTATCTGAGGTAGGAAGTGATCCCTTGAAAAACATAAATGGTCTAGTCATACACTAGGTGGTGTAAATTTGAATGGTTAACATGGTAAGGTTGGTCAGTGCAGTCAAAAAGACCAATGCAAGGTCATCATAAAACACATAAATAGTTTGTGTCAAAAATGGCCAATGTCAAGGTAGACGTGGTCTAATGGTTGGTCAGAGAAGTGTAATCTAAAAAATGTTAGGTATATAGGTTGAGTGCTTAAATATTTATAAGTGATGCCCTGACCATTGATGATCAGGGTTTTTAAAGTTGATTATCAATGGTCATCTTGACCATCGATGATAAATATAATGGAAGCACACAATTGATTACCAATCAACTTAATATGCAGAAATTAACCAAAATACACAAGTAACTATCAATGAGAAAACACATAGAATATGAGAGGCAACACACAATTGTATTCAACTCATTACAAAGGAAATTACAATAAAGAGATCACACTCTTCTTCCACCTCTGTGAGGCTTCCTCCTCAAGGGCTCCAAGTAATCTTCCCACCTAAGTAATCTTCTCTCATAGGTCATAACTAACAACTAACACAAGCTGTTGTTCACCTCATTGTACATCCAGTACAACCGAGTACAAACCGGTACTCCAAGTAGATCTCACCATGATCCTGCTCCTAATGTATTGATGTCACCTTGATCTTGCTCCCCCGCCGATCCTGTTCTGACCCTCACATACACACATCCCTACAGACCAACCTGATCTTACTTATCACATGTAGATCTCCACCATGATCCTGCAACACCCTACATATCAAACCTGATCTTACATACATGAGGAATCTTACTCGATTCCACCATGGGAAGAACTCTCCAAGCTCCACACTTGGGTTCTACAAGTTCAACATAGTTCTTCACTTAACAATACAGCCCATGAGTCTATTATATAGATCTCATGCATACAATAATTAGACAAGCGGCTCAAAGATTCGAACTGGTCTTCATCATGCAAACTACGCGTTCACTTAACTGACTGTTCGTCAACAGTAGTTCTAACCGCCATAGGCGACCGACATTGGTCCCTACCTTCCTAGAGGTGACCAACCCCGGCCGATCTCCTACCGATGTCGATTCCCTTCTGTGCTTCCCCTGACTGACGTCGATTGTGGCCTGCCGACACTGGTAACTGCATACACTCAAAAACCTCCTATTTCCAATAAGGTGAAGCTTTTAGCTCCATAGCCTAACAATCTCCCACTTGGAGATAAATAGCTACACCTATACCTAAACCAGTACTCTGTCTAATCTGCATCCTGGCTTATATTCCTCTTCAAGCTCCCACTTGAAGACAACCCACCACACTCCTTGTGGTGTTAATCCTGTGCCTGAATTTCTTCATTCTCAGCTTACCTTCTTCTGTCGTTGCTATACTCCCACTCAATCAAAAACCCCTATGAGTAACCTGTAATCAACAAACCACTAACCAGATCTGGCCATCTGTTAGTCAAACTCACTCTGAGAACATCCAACCTCGCTCTGATACCATTTGATAAATATAACGGAAGAACACAATTGATTACCAAGCAACTTAATATGCAGAAATTAACCAGAATACACAAGTAACTATAAATGAGAAAACACACAGAATATGAGAGGCAACACACAATTGTATTCAACTCATTACAAAGGAAATTACAATAAAGAGATCACACTCTTCTTCCACCTCTATGAGGCTTCCTCCTCAAGGGCTCTAAGTAATCTTCCCACCTGAGTAATCTTCTCTCATAGGCCACAAGTGATCTCTTTATTGTAATTTCCTTTATAATGAGTTGAATACAATTGTGTGTTGCCTCTCATATTCTGTGTGTTTTCTCATTGATAGTTATTTGTTCTTCTGGTTATTTCCGCATGTAAGTTGCTTATACAATGGTAATCATGTGTGCTCTTAATTCTGATAAGTTGTGTCAGAGCTTTGGGGAACTTAGGTCCTATCAAATGGTATCAGAGCCATGCTCACCTGATGACCAAGATCATACATACATGAAGAACCCTGTTGATTCTCTAATCCAACACCCACACTTGGTACTGTGGCACTAGGAGGAACACACCATGATCTCTTCTCTCTGAAGGAGCTTATATTATTGCTCTCAACTGTTAGGAACCCCTTATCCAATGGAAGCACAATTGATTACTTTCTTATAAGCAATTAAACATAGAATTATACCAGAATGATTAAGTAACTAGAAACTTGAGACAGTAAAGAATTTGAGAGACAATACACACTCTTGTATTAAATACTACTAGAAGAAAATACAATAAGGAAGATGTCACTTCTTCCTCCACCTCAAAGGCTTGCTACACCTCAAGACCTTCTTCCCTCTCTCTCTTGCTCAACACAACCAACTCAACAACCTGAGTTGTTATCCCCTCCTTAAATGCTTCAGCTGATCTCCTTGACCTTACACCTGTAGATCTCCTTGACCTTGCTTCAATGCTTCAATGCTTTTACTTGCTTGCTTGATTTACAATACATGCCTCATGGGTCTTTAAATAAAATCCCATGCATACAAAAATAGAACTCTAATTACAATAATTAGACACGCAACTCGTGACTATAATTAGTCCTTAAACATGCAAACACTCACTTCACTTAACTGACTATTCGTCAATAGCAGTTCTAGAACTGCCACAGGTGATCGACGTCGGTCCCTGTCTGTCTGGTGCTGACCGACGTCGGCCGACTTCCTGCCGACGCCAGTTGCCTTCTGCACTAGTCATGACCGACGTCGGTCATGCTGCTAACACTGATACTTTTGGATCTTCAGTGACCTCCCTTCTTCGTGTCTGCAACAGTTGAAGCTTTCAGCTCCACACCCTAACAATCGACTGTCAGGGTAAAACCATAAAAAGCTGGAATAAAAAAAGTGAAAATAAAATTTCATTTTCAATTTTGACATTTTGATCCCTATACTTTTTGGTGACTTGTCAATTTGGCATTTTTATAAGTGTGTTTGATTGAGCATTTACTAAGCTAGTGATTGGTGATTGGTTGGAGTTGTTTATTAAGGTGATCAGTTGGGACCAGATATGCAGGGTGGATAAGGATGTGGCTAAGTAGCAGGATGTGGGCTCTGACCTTGATAATGATTGAAGAATGAGGTAGGTGATGTTTTGAAATTGTGAGTTAGTTGATTTGGTTGTTTTTGAAGTTAAATGTGGTTTATTTTGTGGTGGACTTGAGATGGTTTTGGGGGTTTGACCTAGGTTTATGTTCTAGGTAAAATTAGGAAAATTAACCAATGAAATTTAAAACTAGAAGAGTATATGGGTTGAGGGTAGTGTAAAGGATAGGATTAGGTAGTTGTTTCATTTAATTCTATTATTTTTAATAGTTTTTAGGGGGTAGGTCAAGGGTTTTGTTGATAAAAATCACACATAGTGACCACTAATAGTTCAACTTGACTGTCGATGGTCAACCTGATCATCGGTAGTCGAGCACCAAGGTAAAAGGGTTCACTGGACTATCAATAGTTAAGTGAACCATCGATGATTGAGTGTTTTAGGGAAGGTTAGTTTAAAAAGGTATAGATGAAGATGGTTTAAAATGTTTGTGAAAGGTGTATTGGGTTAATTAAAGTGTCAAGTGTAAGTTTAGGATGGGTAAATGTTCAAATAGGAATAATGTATGGAGTTGATAGTTGATTTGATGGTTATTGGATAGAGTTAAGTGTTGTCTGATAGGTTAGGATAGGGTAATTTTTAATTAAGATTGATGTTGTGAAATATTTTTTGGGTAGAGTGGTGAGAATTTTACAGGCAAGGGTAGATGTTTTTCAAATGCTAGTGGTAATGTTGTAGATGTAAAGGGTTAGTTTGGAATAGGTTGGAAGAGATAGATTTAGGTTGATAATGGGGTCGATAAAGATGTAGGTAAAATGAGCAATAAGTATGCATGTTAACTTGATTTATTTTTAGGCACGAGACTAAATCTGGATGGGGGATTGGATTCCAAGGATCTTTATGGAGATCCATGGAGGGATGACCTAGGATGATTGGATGTATATGGAGGAGGTTAGCCTAGAATCTATGAAACATTATCAGTAGTTGTTATGAGATGCAGTGATGATGGTGGAACTCATCAAGAGATGGGACCTAGCCACTAACACATTCATGCTATCAATAGGAGAGATTACCATCCTCTTGGAAGATATTCACAAGATTACATAACTACCTATTTGAGGGAAGCCTATTTATCATATTGAGAGTGAGGAGCAAGATGAGCAGATGGAGCTATTATATGGTGAGGATCAAGCCCATGCTAGGTGGCATTTAGATGGTTTTGGTTATGGGCCACTATACCAGAGGTCTCTAGATGAGATACAACTGATGATGATGATGATGATGGTAGTATCATGTTTCACATTACTTGATTCAATCAATGGATGATTTCCCTACCTACTCTCAGGAGTGTTACTAGATATGTTTTTGGGTAGGATTGTGTTTGAATGGGCACTAGTCTTACTTTTTTATATTTATAGGGAGCTCTAGGCATTTTTATCTCATAGATGATATATGATTAGTGTTGGGTTAGTGCTCCATTGTTGTGCATATAATCATATTCAGATTTTGAGACCATTGGGGCTACCATGGGATGGCTATGCTCAAGCAAACTATAGAGTGGGATTCTTGAAATGGAGAGGTGATTATGCTTTGATAAGAGCTATAGGTAGTGTTAGAGACATTAACTAGTTTATAGATGCATTGGAAGGTTTGGTTGTGGGTGATGTCATTTAGAGGTCATATGTGGGTTAGCCTAGGTGGGCCTTCTATAGCTATCACACTCTATCTTTACAGATTTGGAAGTGGATTTATGGGAGGAGAGAGGGGGAGATGGATATTATTCCCTTTGATCAATTTTGGAGGCAATATGGCCTTGTACAGGGGATTCTAGGTCCTTTTCTTAGATAAAGAAGGGAGAATGTAGAGTTTTTTTACCTAAACATAGCCAGAGGATGTAGTATTAGACAATGAGGAGATACCTATGAGATTAGGGATAGATGATGTTGGTTTCATTGACAACTATGCAAGATGGTACTAGGATATTTATGCAATAGTCAATTTTGGGTGGGATGATGGGGGTTGATAGGCCATGGATGTAGATCAAGTTGGAGCATAGGAACAGGTTGGTGGTTATGATAGATAGGTAGGGGTAGCATTGGCTACCACGTAGGCTCAGATCATAGGGTTACAAGGATAGGTGACCACTCTACAGGGATATATTGTTACTTTATAGGGTCAAGTTTCTACCTTGAGAAGAGAGTGAGATCAGTCAAGGACCTCATTTAGTTTGGTGATTCAAGAGAGGGATACCCTAAGGTAGAGGGTAGGACTAGTGGCAACAACAATAGGAGGACCACCTGGTATGATTTCTATGATTTGATACTTGGCCATAGTTGAGGAGTTGAGATATTATGAGGCTATATTACTGATGTAGTGTCCATAGGAGTTGAGGTGGGAGAGTATAGGGCTAGTTTAGTAGGTGGACTATTTGTAGCTACTCCAAGATAATGGGCCTCTATAATTAGTGGACATGCAATTATCCTAAGAGGACTAACACTAGATGGTAGTGCAGGTACTGGAGTAGGAGGGGTGAGTGGTATTGGTGCCCCAAGGACATGATATTATATGTTTTAATATGTTTTATGTACATGATTTTGATATTGTCCTACATGTCAATGATGTAAGATGTACATGAGGGGGAGTGATTCATACATTATTACATGTCTTATTTATTTGATGGATATGATGCATATTATGAGTATGTTTATGATTCTCATGATATAGATGTGATTTATAAATTTATTGTTGTGATCATGGTTTATGATTCATGTTTATTCTTTATGAGATGTGGACTCTTTAGCTTAGGCATGTGATGATGTTGGATGATGTTTTGTTTGGTTTATGGATAGGATTTTTATGATTATGGAAGGCTTGATTTATGGTTATGTTGATGTGGTTTTATGATTTAATGATATATGATGAATTGTTGTGATGTTATGGTAAATGGATAGGATAATACTTTAGATAGATAGATGATATATGATGTGGTTTATAGATATGGTTAATGATATTATGTTTTATCATTGATATTTTTTATTCTTCATCATGGAGATGTAATGTGATTTATGGTTACAAATGTAATGAAAATACATAAATTAAGTTAAATAACAAACTAAATGTAGGAAAAAAAAATGAGAATCATAAGACGTATGTCTACATGAACCCATGATAAGAGAGTACAGAAAAATCATGATGCTTTTTAATTCGTAAGGACCTAACAAAACTAAAGTTATATTGGCTTAAGGAAACTAAGCCTTTTTAATGCTTCAACTTAGCATGCTTTGGTTGATAAAAGAGTGTCTAGATCACATTATGTCAAGTAAACTCATAATCCATTGATTTATAGATAGTATAAAGGGGAAATAGGTGATGGGTGAATGGTATATGTTTGTAGGTAAGGTAACCTTATGTGGGTTAGTTTTCCCCTTCTATCGGTGACCTGAGAACCAAATTAGACAAGTCTATGTCATAATGTTAGGTGTAGACTAATTGATGCAGGAAGTCTACTAATGCTAGCTATGAAAGATGATTGCAACTTTCTTGGGATAGCTTGTTCTATTTTGAAATAGGGTCTTTTATTTATTTATTGTTTTTTTTTTTTTGATAAGTTGTGAAGCTAATCGATGTAGGAATCTTCAAATGATTTTTTTTGACCCATTTGACTTATCCATCCTTCAAGGGATTGGTCTATGTTTGGGTTTGTATGTTTGGTAGCTATCCTTCAAGGGAGCAGTCTATCTTTTTAAGCAATTTAGTTTTGTGCAACTATCCTTCAAGGGAGTAGTCTAGTATGCTAGAGATATGTGACCCAAATGATACTTTGGTATCCCAATTATTTTAATACTAGATTTTAGACATGGATAAGTACAATTAGGCTTAGAGATTTACCTTTATGAGGGCAAAAAATTTAGCACAAAAGGTTAATGATA
Source organism: Torreya grandis (assembly GCA_037957365.1). NCBI lineage: Eukaryota > Viridiplantae > Streptophyta > Pinopsida > Cupressales > Taxaceae > Torreya > Torreya grandis. The sequence goes on along the minus strand of JARHVA010002580.1, from coordinate 1,928,190 downwards.
GGTAAAAGGGTTGGTTTTGAGAGACAAAAGATCATGGGATTCTATCTAATTAGAGATGAAAAGTATCCATGATAACCATGCCATGGGTAGATCCATGGTACCCATATTCAATATTAGGCTATGACTATGATGGATAATAACATGGTTATTTGTTGTAATTGGTTATCCTCAAAGGGGGAGTGATAGATAGGTGGAGGTGAAAATATTATGAATCAAGAGATGAGCTTAAGTTAGACAATAAAATGATTTTGATCCTTCTTTAACAAAATAAATGATGTAGATGTGAAGCATTAAGAGGCTCATGTTCTAGTTTGCCTTTGAGAGAAGACAAACAATAAGCTCTTGATCCATACTTATGGGTTATGATGTGGGTTATAAGCCAATTGAAAGCAAACTTGCCTCTTTTTATTTTCTCCATATTGGTTACATGTTAGTTTTCCTTTAAGATGAGGTCTCTAATATTGAATTATCATTATTTTAGGTGTTTGTTATAAGTATGTTTGATTTGATCTTAATAGACACAAACATGGTTAAGTGATATGAGGAAATGTTTGTCAAGTATCTCAAGTTGTGCTAGACATTATTGACTATAATCACTCTCTAAAATGATCCCCTACAAATATATGTGAAGATAGGGAATCTAGACATTGAGAGGCAAGACTACCTCTACTCTGAAGACTAGAGAAAGGGGTATCACCTGTAGAGGTTTGAATGCTAGTGCAATAGGCCCATAAAGTGAAGGGGATGTGCAAGTGCCAATCCTAACCTAAAAAATTGACTACTTTGGTTAACATTTTGTTAAGGGTTTTGTTAGAGGCTTTTGCCTATCTATTAGCTTATGGATGGTAAGCTGAGGAAAATCTTAACTTAATGCCAAATGCATGGTAGAGACCTTGGACATACTTGTTTTTGATAGATTTACCATTATCGATGATGATCATATGGGGAACACCAAAATGACAGATGATATGGTGATTAATGAAGTTGAAAATCTTGTCAACTTTAGTTGAGATGAAAGGAATGGCTTCCAGCCACTTGGTGAAAAATTCTATGGTGGTAATGATAGATTGGTGTCATTGTGAATAATGAGGGTTGATTTCACCAATGAGATCGAGTCCTCATTATGAGAAGGGCCAATATTCTTTAGATAATTATAGGCCATGGGTAGGTTCATGATGTAAATTAGCATGTTACTAACATTTAACACACTTATTTACATAATCACAATAGTCTTGGTTGAGGGTGGACTAATAGTAGCCAAGGTGAAGGATACATTTAGTGATAGCTAGGCCACTAAATTGTCCCCCCAAAATTATGTCATACATTTCCCTGATAGCATGTAAATATTCATGACTATGTAGATAATGAATAAGGAGGCCATCAAATCCATGCTCATAAAGGATTCCCCTAGTATGGTATAATGAGAGGTACTTTGAAAAAAGTCTCATCGGGTATTCCTAGAGAGGTTAGGAGGAACAATGCCAAGGTTGAGGTAGTTGAAGGTTTGTTTGTACCATATGTTAGACAGAGATTGCTTTACATTATAAATAGTATGAAGGATAGAATGGATGTAATAAGGTGTGATAAAATGGTGGATGGTAACAAAGAGTTTAGACTTAATAGGTTGGGATGGGATTTGAGAAGTAATAGAAGCCATTGTATCCATGAACTATTTGGTAGATCTTGAAACAAATTAGATGAGGTAATGATCAAATGATGTTAAGAGTACATCTACAAGTTGTTTATGATTTTTTAAGGCATCATTCTTATATTGATAAGATTTGTTGACCTAGTTGACCATGAGTTGGGAATCACCAAAGACATTAATGGTATTAATTCCAAAGGCTAGAAAAGTTTGGAGACTTATGACTAGGGCTTTGTACTCAACCACATTATTGGTGCATTCAAAATTCAACTTAAAGGAGAGAAGAAGAGGTTCACCATTGAGGGAAATGAGGATAACTCTAACACCTCTTCCACACTAGCATTTGGATCCATGAAAGAACATGGTCATTTAGTAGGTGGGGTCCTCTTGAGAAAGAGTTGTGATGAACTCATCCAGAAATGCAAGAAGAAGTAGTTGGTTGTCTGGTAGAGGAGATCTGGCCAATTGGTCAATAATTACTTGCCCTTTAATTGACTTTTTCTAAAGGAACTCAAGATCAAACTCAGCTAAGAACATGAGCCACTTAGCCATACACTGATTCTGGTATGGTTTAGAGTGCATGTACTTGAGTGGGTCAATGTTAGTGATGATGTAGGTTTTGTGGTTAAGAAGGTAATGATGAAGTTTGGAATCCACAAAGAGTAAGGTGAGGTAAAGTTTCTCGATATGGGTGTACCAAGTGTCATACTCTATAAGTGTTTGACTTATATAGTAGACACCTTGCTCTTTATGTTATTCATCATGGTGAGTGAGCATTGCCCCTAGGTAATGATCAGTGATAGATATGTAAATATATAAGGGTTGGTCCTCTTTATGAGGGGTAAGAATGGGTGGAAAAAGGAGGTATTATTTGAGTGAATCAAAGGTTTGTTGTTAGTCCTTGGTCCAATTAAAAGATGTGTCTTTCTTAAGGAGATGGTTAAAAGGGTGACATCTATTAGATAACTGAGTGATGAAGTGATGGATAGATTGGAGCTTCCCTTGGAGGTTGTGGAGTTGCTTAAGGTGGGTTAAAGGAGGCATCTCCAAAATTACTCTGACTTTGGTAGGTTCTACTTCAATTCCTTGAAGAGAGATGATGAAGCCAAGATTTTTTCCAAAAAGGACCCTAAAAATCCATTTCTTGGGGTTGAGTCTGATGTGGAAATGGATTAAATTGTTGAAGATAATTATGAGAATGGATATTTGATCCTTGTGATGTTTAAATTTCCCAAGGAGATTGTCCACATAGTCCTCTATGATTTTATGGATTAGATCATGGAAGATGTAGGTCATCGTATGTTGGTAAGTTGCTCTAGCATTCTTCAGACCAAATGGCATGACCCTATAATAAAATGTTCTCCATGGGGGGATGAAAGAAGTTTTATTTTGATCCTTGGGGGTAATAAATATTTGATTATATCTTGAGAAACCATCCATGAGAGAACATCTCATGGCTAGCTGTAAGATCAATAAATTGGTCAATACTAAGCAAAGGAAATTTATCTTTTGGTAAAGCAAGGTTAAGTTCACAAAATTTGATACAAATGCAAATTCCCCCTATAGGTTTGGTGATGGGAATGATGTTAGATACCCATTAAGGATAATCGATGGATTATATGAAGTCGATAGGCAAGAGGTATTGAAGCTCTTCTTTGACTAGAAGGGCAATACGAGGGTGTATCCTATAAAGCTTTTACCAAATAGACTTAGCATCAAGATGGGTGAAAATGTTATGAAGGGATATAGAAGGGTCAATCTTAATCATATCCTAATATGACCAAGCAAATGATGTGTTGTAGTCATGAAGGAAATAAGGGTAATCATGTTGTTTTGTAGGATCTAAGGATTGACCAATCTTGACAATGTGAGGGTTATCATGAGTACCCAAGTTGACATTGATGGTTGATTCATTCAACATGGTTTGGTTCTTAAGAGGAAAGAATTTGTGGATAGAGGAATTCCTCATACCAAGGTAGGTGAGAATGGAATCATCATCTTGATGTTGGATGGTGTTAATAGTAGGAGAATCATTTATACCATTTCTAGATAGATGAGAGGAAGAGTTTTTATTTGTCCACCCTTTTGATAGGTCAGGGGGGGCCAAACTAATGGTATTGATAAAAAAAAATTTAGATGGGATGATATCAAAATCTTAAAACTTTAAAGGAGATGGGGTTGGTGAGGATGGGATATCCTCATCGATGGTGGTGATGGGTTTAGGTGAGGTGGGTTCTTCTGGTGGTATGAACCCAAGGCCAAATAACTCATGAGGTTTCTAAGTTTTGATGGTAGGTAACTCATAAGGTCCATGTTCATACTAACCTGGGCTAAATCCCTTCTTATAACACATGTGAAGGTATAGCTTAGAAAATGTTGGTTTGTCATGATAGGAGAAGTTAGAGGTAAATGGTTAGATGGTAGAGGTATCAGTGGAAGAAAGAAGTGGATGATCAAGTCCTCCATATATTAAGTTAGTTTGATGGTTGGGAGGTCCAAAAAGGATTATGGTTCCAATGTTGGGGTCATAACTAGGATCATGGGTGAGGTTCCCATACTCTTAAGGAGTAGGGAAAGCATCCATGGTTAGAAGATGATACTCACCCGCTGAGAGATGTTAGAATGTGCATTCCAAGGGGTCCTTCATGGGGATATAGGAATAAGGGATAGATGAGCTAGTTAAAGCTTCATCAATGGTAGGGGTAGAGGTGTTTGTTTTGGTTGATGAGGTGATGTTTTTATTGGTTAGTGGTGAGGTGGACAAAGGAGGAAGAATACAGTCATCAAGCTGATATATCATGTTGCATGAGGCAAAAGGACTAAGTTCAACTCTTATGGTAACAACTTGACCTTCATGTTCAAATTTGACACATCGATGTAAGGTAGAAGGGGCACAACTCATGGCATGGATCCAAGGGCATATAAGTAAAACATTGTATTATAACTTGCCCTGTATAATGTAAAAGAGTTTGGGAATGGTACGAGGTCCCAAGTGGATATAGAGTATGACTATCCCCAAGGTAGTGGCCATAGTGTTATTAAAGGAGTGAAGGACTGCTATAGTTTATGACATGATGTTCTTAGGCAATTTAAGTTGGTCATAGGCATGAGAGGAGATAATGTTGATTCTATATCCTCCATTAATCATCACCCTTTTGATGTGGGTTTGATTAATGTATGTCATGGTGAAGAGGGGAGGATTGAGATATTCAAAATGGACATAAGGTATTTTTAAATCTTGGAAAGTGATGAAGGTAAAAAGTTGAAAGGCTCTAATAAAGGATGCAAGAGGTTTAGGATATTTTGTTTGAACCTCTACTTATTGTAAGGCCTCTATAAATTCTTGATGGTGATGGGGTAAGGTGTTGATTAGTTCATAAAGGCTCATCTTCACCGGTGTTTGGTAAAGTTATTTTAACACTACTTATTGGATGGTTTCAGAAGGGTTAGAAGGAGAGGCACACAAAATGGATATTTTATATTTTGGGGAAGGTGAAGGTAAAGGTGATGGTGTTTGGTTTAGGTTGGAAGGTTGAGGGGTAGAAGGGTAGGTCCATGGTATGGACACTTTAGCTTTTCCCTTATCCTTTTGTTCGGCCCAAGATTAGGTAACCATATGGATATTGTGGATTAAGGGAGGTCTTGGGCTAGGTGATTGCTTTAGTTCCTCCTTACTTTCAAATGAGAGTAGAGGAGAAGGTAAATTTTGGATGGGTTGAGTTGGTGGTAGGGTTGGTAATGGGCTCAAGGGAGGTTCATCTGATAATAGATCATCCTCATCTCATAAGCTATGGACAAGTGTTTAGATAGTTTTTCAATTCTCAGTATCATGTCTAAGAGTCATATGGTATGAGTAAATCAAGTTATCATTGAACCATGATGGTTTAAGATGTTAAGGATTGAAAGTTTTGATGGGTGGTAAGTTTAAATAAGAGGTTTGCATTAACCTTTGTAGAATGGTTGAATAAGATTTGATTAAAGGCATTGAGAATGTTGGGTTTTTGGTTTTAGGAGTGGGAGTTTACTTAGCAGTAGGTTTCACCATGGAAATTAGAGGTGGACAAACGGTTTTGATAGGTGGTTTTGGTTGGGATTGTTTGGTTATGATTGGTTTGGATGTAGGGGGTGAAGGTTTGGTGATAGGTGGGAAGGTAGAGGTAGCTAGGTTAGTTAAGAATGATGGAGATTTTGTTATTTTAGTAGAGGCAAGTGTGGGTAGAGTAAAAGGATAATGTTTACTAGATGAGTAATAGGTAATGGGGATAATAGAAGGATGGGGTTATAAAATTGAAGGTAAAAGAAAAGGGGGTGGTATGGGTCTAGTTCAAGATGATTTGGGTGGTCCCACCATTTTGATAGGTTTAGTCAAAGTTTTATTTGGTGAACTTGATGGGGTTAAGTCCAACTTTAAAGATGGGTGAGCTAAGCTAGGAGTAGGGAGGATTCATAGGTTCTTGATGGGTTTGGTGAAAAAGGCGTAGGGTGATTTAAAATTTTTAGATGGAAGTGGATTGGAAGATTCCCCTATGGTTTTGGAAGATAAAACATCTGAGGATGGGGTTGAGGTAATGATGGGTTTGAGGGTGGATGTAAGTGAGGTTAAGGTTTCTTATTTTTTTTGGTAATGAATCCCAAGACGGTGCCAAAAATTGGCCCTATCTAGATTTTTTACCAATCTAGAAAAAGGATTATAGATGGGTTTGATTCCTTAGTCATTGGTTTCAAATATCAATCCCATAGGTTGAGGTGAAGGAATAGTTTCTCCCCCTTTGTCTTGGGTAGAAAGCTCCATGGTTGAGGAAGGTGGTGTCTCTATGGAAAGAATAGAGGAGATGATCTCTTCCTTTGGAGGGGTTTCAAAATAAGGAGTGGTTAGTTCTATGGTAGGTAAGGAAGGTGTGGTTTATTTAGATGGAAAAATGGAGGTGGTTTCTTACTTTGTGTGGATTCACAATGGAAATTTTAGTTATTCCATCACTTCCATAAGTGGATTGGAGGAAGAATTAGTTGAAACAATGGTTGGATCCTTTGGTATTCTATCAAAGGAGAGGGAGGTAAGTCAATGGTCTCTTTGATTGAAAGAGAGGGGGTTTCTTCCTTTGTTTGGTTCTCTAAAATAATAGAAGAAGATTCCACCACTTCAATAAGTGGGATAGAGGAAGAGGTAGTTGAGGTAATGATGTCCTCAATAATAGGTTCATCAATAGCAACATTGATCGTGTGCACCTCACGAGCATGAGATGATTCCAATTGGCTATTATCATGGTTGGTGAAAGGTGCATGGTTAGGAAAAGGTTTTTGAAAGATGTCTAATGATTGATTTGTAGGTGTATTAGGATTATATAATGCTATTTCATCGTTATCGATAATGTTTTGTACAATATTTTTAAGGGTATTTCACCTACTAACGTCATGTCTAATAATGTGATGGAAGGCTAATAGATCATTTTCATTGTACCAACCAGGTGTGGGGTGAGAAGCATCGAATTGTTGGGGTGTTTTGATAGGAGGAAGTTGTATGAGATTAGCTTTAATAAATTTATCCAAAACCAAATCATATGACTCCCCTATGAGAGTATATTATCTTGGAGTGGTTCAGTTTTGATTGTGAGTTTCTTGGTTTGATGGGTTGGAAGAATTGGTTTGATTTGGTTGATTGATAATTGGAGGTGGAGTGGATTTTAGGACAACCATGTTTGTAGTTGCCTTTGTCTTGGTGTTGGGATGGTTGGATGGGTTGGTGGTTTTGGTTGAAGAAGGGTCATTAGATTTAAAGTTTGAATTATTGTTTCTTAGTTTCATTTTCCCTTCCTTAATGGCTCTAATTTCAAGTTTACGTGCCATGGTAAATGTCTTATCAAAGTTTCTAAAATTTTGAACCTAAAGAGTGGGGGAAATATGTTTGTCACACCCTCGAGAGAAAATATCAATAAATACAAGTTGGGGTAAGGAGAAAGAAAGTTGGTTGATGAGACCTCTCCATTTAGCTATGAAGTCGGCAATTGATTCATCATCAAATTGCCTAATGGAGTAAAAGTTAGTAGTGGAAACCTTTATATATATTGATTGAAAATTAATCTAAAAAGATTTGGGTTGGTTGAGAAAAGGAGAAGATAGATTTCTTAGTGAGAGGACTATACCAATCCAAGGTTGGTCTAGATAGAGACATGGGAAAGATATGAAGGAGAAGAGCATCATCATATGCAATCAAATAGTAAGAATGGTAGAATGCTCTTAAGTGTTGTTGGGGGTCCTCCTTGCTTTAGAACTTGATAAACTTAGGCAGTTCCCATTGAGGAGGATAAGGTTAGATAAGAATAGATGGATAAATGGGTTTATTGGAGATTTGATCATAAGATAAAAGGTTATGGTCCCCCAAAATAGATGATTCAAGATTGGACATTTTATCCACAAACAATCTTAACTAAATCTATTTGAGGTTAGGGAGCTCCATAATTGGGTAGTAGGTTTAATTGAGGTAGGTGGCTACAATGTATGGATAAGAGGTAGAAGGTTGAGAAGATGTCATGTATTGGTATGTGGTCATGGAAGGTTGGGATGATGCCCCATATTGGTATGTGGGCACAAAAGGTTGGGTAGAAGGTGGTATGTATCCTTGTGGATTAATAACATATTAGTAAGATGTCATGGGTGTTTGTTGAGGGATTGAGAAGGGTTGGTTTGGAGGTACAATTGAAGTGATGGGTTGAGGTTGAGTGATAAATCTTGTGCTAATGGGGGGAAGGGTAGAAGGTATGGAAACTACCAAACTTTGAAGAGGGGTATAAATTAGTGGGTTGGTGCTAACAAGGGGAACGGTGGAAATAGGGGTAGGATATACCCCCATAGTGGGTGGGGTATAGGTAACAAGAGGTAAGGTTTCCCTTACATTGTAGGTGTTAGTTGGTGTAGGAGGGGTTTGGTTATAGGTGGGAATGTTGGATTAAGTTTCGGTGGTGGTAGTGGATGGGATATTGGTAGAAGAATAGGCTTGGGTGATCAACAGTTGGGTAGAAGTAACACTAATAATAAGAGGGGGAGATATACCATAGGGTGGATCTATGGGAGGAACTAAAGTAGTAGAGGTACGGTGAGATAAGACGTTCAGGTAGTGTTAGAGGGTTGTGGGGTTACTATCAAGGAATGTGGAAAATTTTACATTACCCTCTACAATTATTTGAGGCATGGTAGGAGGGGGAGAATGATGAGGAGAGCCCTCAACATCTAAATTATACTCCATAGAGGAGAAGGAAGAGGAAGAAGGTGGTCCTTGGTTGGTTTGATTTCTCAACTACTATCTAGTAAAGACCATGTGAGAAAAGAGGAAAGAAATGACAAAAACTCACACCTCAAATAAAAATCAAGCAAAAGAAAAGAATTTAAGGCAATCCAAACATACACCAAAAGTGTGTTTAAAACTTAGGATTCTATTTAGATCACTTTTTGCTTATACCTTAGAAATTATTAAGAAGAAATTTGGCTTGTAGATCAGGTAATAAAGAAGAAATCTAAGGTTGGTTTCAAGTTGTGTTAAGGTGCTCAAGAAAGAAATCTATATTGAACTTCTATATGTGGCTTGGTATTGGGGTCTACCCCCTCACTTCACACACTAAAATGATAAGGGTTTCGGGTGCTTAGCCAAAATATACTAAATTTTAGAGTTTATACTCAACTAGAGAGATGAGTTGGTTCTCCACTTGGTAATGACCTCCAAGTAGGATTGTTGGGAAAGGGTAAGGTTTACCACTAGGTGATGAAATCCTAGTTGGGTCTTGTCTCAAGTTTATTTTGATGTGTTGATTGATTATGTGGTTTGGTAAAGTGTGTGATAACAAGAGTGAAAACTATGATTAATCTCTTTGCTTTTAGTTATCTAGATGAACTAAAATAAGAAAGCAACCAATGTAATACAAAAGTTTATTTTAAGCCCAAAAGAAATTTCAGATTTCATTTGATGAGCATAGAATAAAGGAAGAAATAAAGGGCACTTAGATGATGTTAGGTCCCACCGAGCGTGCCAAAATGTTTCTCTTAATTTTTACTCGCTTCTTAATTTTGGAAGAAGATAAAAAACTAGTAATAAGGGTGTGGTAGAAATACTTGATTGGTGATGTACACATAATCCAGATGAAGATGGAGAAATATTTGTCTAGGAAGGAATAATCTACAAATAATAAATCACTAATAAAAGGGGTTATTAGCAAAATAGTTAAGTGGACTGTCTAGCATAAGCTTACTAAGAGGCTATCAATCCATTGTTGATTAGAATCAATTTAGAAATGATAAAGTAAGGTACTCACATAGAATAAATGAAATGTAATACAAGCAGAAAGTATGATGTTTGTTAAATAAAATGACTAAATATAGTAAAAGTAGGTGGATTCAGGTTCAGAAAATTAGAAAATGGTCTATGAATAGGAAGGAACACAAAAATTTAAGTTTGGTTAGGGGGAAGGGGCTAAAAATAACTTGTTATTTTTTGCCACAGTGATCATCGATGGTTGGGTGAACCATCAATAGCTAAGTTGACTATCAACAACTGGGTAACCACTGGTGGTTTGGGGTGACCATTGGTGGTTGTGATAACTATTGATGGTTCTATGTGAATTTTGAAGATATTCAGAAAAGAGAGTTGCAAGTTAGGTCAGATGTCTAATAACTGTCATATTAAGGTTTTAGAAGTTGTGAAACAAGGTGCAGATAGGTCTGATTAGATCAAGGGGTTAGAAATCCAATGAAACAAAGAACAAGTAGATTATACCTATAGATTTCTAGTTGGTTGATGGTTTAAGGCTAGGGCAATTTTGCTAGAGTAATAGTAATTTGGCCTCAAAAGCAAATTTATTAGAGGTTCAAGTCTCTTTTATTGTTGTTGATTTATTTAAGGAAGACTCAATGTTAGAGATCTTGAATACCCATGTGCAAGAATATTTGATAGCTTGAACCTGTATTTTTTTCACCTCTTTCTCCTTTCTTTTTATAGGCAAAGAGAGATGGAGGATAGAAGGTTCCCTAGTAGGTTGGTGTGTTGATCATGATGCTTGGAAGTTCATTAGGACCACATAAGGAAAACATATTAAATTTTGCCTCATTGTCTCACACACATATGTGATGTGTTAAGAAGGTGAGAAGACCTAACCATCAATGATCAAGTTAACCATCTATGGTTAAACTAGCCATCGACAGTCGAGTATCCAAAGGTAAAAGGGGTCAAAAAGGGTTTAAAAATGTTTGTTAAGGGTTAAGTTAGTGGATTGGTGAATTTAGTTAGCTAAGTATCTAGATAGACTAAAGTTTTGATAGGTTAGGAAGAGTCCCAAGGTATTTTGACACCTAGTACAGTTTTCTAGTGTCTACAATAGTAGTTTGGGGTAATTTTGTTATCTATTCCTAGTCATCACTTAACAATAGATAATCCTATCATCTATTCCTTGTTTTCTCTATTTGGAAGTATATTTTGATCTTTGGCTATAGGGAAGAAGACAATAAGCCAAAAACCTTGACATTTGACTATCTTTGACAAAATTATGACTCTCTAAATAGCAAGTTTACCCTGGTAACCATGGTATTGTCATCGTCAGTTGCAATATTTTTTTTCTTCCTAAAAATGGTAAAAATCTAACCTCTTTATCCTTTGTATCATCAACAATAAGCATCTTATGATATATTAAAAATACTATAAGACCCCTTGAGATAAGATAAAATTTGTATTTTGTCAAAAAATCTTAACCATTTCTCAAAATAAATATTTTGGCCCAAACCCCCTTTTACTTGTAGCAAGGTCATGATTAGTGTTTTTTCTATGTATAGGAACCACAGAGGGTAGGAAGAAGACAAAATAAACATCTTAGACCCCACCACATAGACTATTTTGACCTCTTCTACCAAACCACAACTCTGACACTTATGGTTTTGTTCTGCAGATTGTGACTTTGTCACTTGTAGTTGTGACTTTGTAGATACCTAGTCAAAGTGATAGCTTAGGATATCTAGCTGGTAGAAGACTTAAGCCTTAGTTGATGTAGGACATATATAGGGTAGATTGAATTCTATTTATTTTGTTTAGCAGCATAAGACTAAATTTATAAGAATTTTTGTCATAAATTTGTATATATTATATCTGCCTTGTAATTATTTTGATCTAGTAGAAGACTTACATAGTTAACATAGGACGTATTTTATTTTTTTGCTATTTTTTACAATATCACAAATTGTAATTTTTTGATATTTATGGCTTTTTTTTTTAAGTATCAATTTTTTTAGATATTCATGGTTTTATAACCATAGTAGTTTACTAACCTTTTACAAATTTGTGACTTGCGACTTGTGATTTTGATTAGCTAGTTGCAGTTTTGTGCATTCTACTTACGGTTTTCCTCTAAGCACTCACAATTTTTCAGGTACTTGCATTTTTGTGAAAATCTAAACTAAGAACCCTTTTGTTTCATGACCTTTCAATAATTAGGCACCCCAATTTGATTTCTAACATTTGTGCTTACAGGGGATGCCTCTTAGTCATTTGTCCTAGTTTATATTTTTTATATATCATTATATTTTTATTGTATATATCTTTTGTTGTACAAATCATTTCTTACATATACTTATGTGTATGTGTGTGTTAAATTGTAAATAATATTTATATTATTCCCCTCACATATAGGTAATTAAATTTATTAATTAATCATATTATGTTTTGCTTATTTATTAGCCGCCCTCTAGGATAACACGTGATGTGGAATTCATCCCCACGCATGGGCTTAATATATAGAGGTTAGTGACATGGATTTCACCACCACGCACTAACCAAACTCCATGTTTTTGTGGAGTCTAAAAATTAGGATATTTGTCATTACACATCTAAGTAGAATTCCCCATAAAGGGTTCCATAGAGTGAGGGGAAATTAGGCTCCAAAACACAAGATGGTCAGATAGCATCCTATACAGACTTGGACCCCATCATACCTTCATGTATATATGGGATTCACCTAGAAAACTTTGTGTATACCTAGATTAGGAACCTTCAGCCATAATAGGTGTACCATTATAGGAGTTAGTATCGGCTCCAAAGTAGCCATCATGTGTAAGCAGGTTTGAGAAGGTTTGGTTGATACTGTAATGGGTCACTATCCTACAACCTCACCTGTGTAGCCATTGGATGGTGTGGGCATTGGGTTACACACCCTTAATAGTTTACTAATGATATGTTTGTGACTTGCTTTCTTGGGTGTGTTTTGTGTTATTCCCATGTTATTTGTGAGCTGAATCAACCTTCACCCAAACCTATATACCTATCTAGGTATTTTGCACATACCATCTTGTATATCCTTGCTTCATCATTCTATCATCTGGTACATCTTGTCATCCCTTTATACATATCATCTTTTATATCCTAATCATCATCCCATTATACCTATTATCTATTGCACATCTCATACTATCTCCCATCACCACTTTGTCTTACTTCCATCTTAATCTAGTCATATCCATTCATCATTCATCATACCCCTATCATCTACATATCCTAGTCACATATTGAATATATTGTATTTTTACATCCTTATCTCGATATTATCTTTATATTATCCTATCCCATCTCCTATCCTAATTTGGTCATATCCACTCATCATTGATCATACCCATCACCTATATCTTGTCTTATACATCCTTATCTCATCACCCTCTTGTACACACTTTGTACATATTTCTAGTCACATCCTATCATTAGACCCTACTTGTCACTTACATATCCTAAATCATATCTCATCCACATCTTGTCTTTAGTCCCTACCCCATCACTTGTCTTGACCTTGTCTTCATCCCCTCTTAGTCTAACCATCTCCACTCATCATTGATCATCCCTCATTACCTACATATTCTAATCATCATTTTTTATATCTTGTCTTACCCTCTTGTACATATCATTTTTATCTTATACATCCTTTTATCCCCTCTTATCATTATAACTACTAATCATTGGTCACACTCCCATCACCAATATCTCATCTTATACATCCTAGACATCATCTTATACATCTTTTTGTCTTCATCCCCTCCTAGTCTCACCATCTTCACCCATTCTTGATCACCCCCATTACCTACATATCCTAATCACACCTTATTTCATCATCCACATCTTATCCTAAGTCCATCATCAATCATTTGTGTTGACCTTATCCTAATCACCTATCTAGTCTAATCTCATCCTCATCTTATCTTAGTTAGATCTTTAGGGTCTAAACTATTCCCATCTCATTTACTTTACCCTTTATCATCCTCACCTACCATCCCATAATTACCCCTTCATCACTCCATCATCACCTATCATTATACTAATTATCCCTTAGCCTAATCACTTTCATCACATAAATCATATCCCATCCTATCTTGAACAAAATTGATTTAAGGTTTTGAGCTAGTCTTTTTATTCACATCATCTTATCATCCTAATCCACTGTCACTCATCTCATTGGTTGGATCTCTAGTCAATATTCTTCTATCATCTTATCATTTTGTCAAATTTCAATCTAGTGATCCCATCATCAATCTAGTCTCTATCATCCTTGTATACTCATAACTAACACCCATCATATCATTCTCTTATTAGTTTAAATCTAGGCACCCATCATATCTTAAATCCCTTTTGCTAGATTGACAACTAGGCCTCATTGATAGGACATTAGCACCTATAGAACTATACATCTAAAATCTAACCTTAGTCCTATATCATCCTAATCACATTTATTCCACCTTATCATCATCATCACCTATCCTACTAGCTTGGTCCTTTGGACCTAATTTGTTCAAGAAACCATCCCCAATCCTTAGCCTACTTTCATCATCCATTACTTTCCATCCATCACCATAGATCTAGACCCTACCTTCATAGACCAATACATAGTTGCCCATAAGGATGAGATCCTTTTGAAGTTCATTATGATGGGTGTACCACTTCTTGAAGGTGTTGACACCCTTCAACTCATTGCACCTCCCATCTAAGCCCCTTCATATGAGTCACGTACCAATCCTCCATCTCTTAGTCATAACCAATCATCCACCCCTTCATATCCTCCAACACAAACCCCCTCATCCATTAGTCCTAGCTAGTCATCTACTCCATATACTAGTAAATGGAATCCAATATTGGCCACTAATAGTCCATCCACCCAGCCATGTCACCAACCATCTGATCATAAGTATAATGTTTCCACATATAAGTCACAACATGAAGCAAGTCCTTATACTCCCTTTCATATGTCATTACAATCCCTTTTCAAACAACTAGTCACCACTAAAATGTTGGTATATCCACCTATTTGACATCCTAATAACACTAAGCTTAAGCCCTCTTGGTATAAACCTAATCAATATTATACATATCACCAAACCTAGGGGCATACCATTAATTGATGTCATCTTTTCCAAGACTTTAGCTAAGACCTCATCAATTATGGTGACATAATAATCGAGGATGAACTAGATGATTCTCCATCCCTCAGTGCACAAAAAGAGGAATGCCACATTTCCCTTCCCAATCATGATCAATCTCTTCCCTTTCCAAGCCAATGTCAAGATACCACACCCCTCCTTCATTATCCCCCATCTTCAACAAATCCTCCATCAAAGATGAGCCTATTCCCCATGAACTTAGTCCTTTCATCTCTTGTGACTCCTTCTATGGGCCTATCATCCATCCATCATCTCCATCTCCACCATCACATAAAATACCCCTTATTGAGAGGTCAATTATGGATAATAAATATTCTACTAGTAGCATTGCATTAGAATCTACATCTAAGTTAGCATAAAAATTCTTATCTTTATCAGGATCATGTTCAACACCCATATCTAAATTAGATTCCTCATCAAAAACATCATCCCTCATTAATGTTGCAATAGATACTGATAATGCCTATTTTTTTAGGATATTCCCAAACTAGATACCTCTAATCCATCATCAAGCATATCTTGGAATCTTGATTAGGATGATGAAGTCATAAATGAGTTATTGCAAGCTTTATCTATTGAGGATTATTGAAATAAATATGCTCTTATTTTGTATGCATGTTTCACAGCTAGTTATAATGATCCTTTTACTAATCTTGAGTAAATTTTCTTCGATGTCAAAACTGGGTCTCTTAAGAACCCCTATCAGGATCATGCTACTCTGTCACCACTCATTGACCTCCTCATAACATATCTACCACCTTATTCTATCATAAATCACTTCCTTTCTATCGATGATCATTTAATCACCTCCCTCCATATGTATGAATAGGAACATACATCATTGGACCCTTCCTTAAGCAATATAATAAGTGCCCCAAAAGTGGAGGTCTAAGACCATATTCAAAAAGGTAATCATAATCCAATCATATTTGATCCCATAAGTCAAGATGTCAGGATCCTCCTTAGAGTACAATTCATTACCTTTGTATAAGCAACTAAACACAAAATTAAACTAGAAGTAATAAGTAATTAGAAATCAGAAACAACAAAGAATAGGTGATACGAGAAACAATATAATCTATATTACACTCTTCTAGAAGGAAATACAATGAAGAAATATCTTCTTCCCACACCTCTTGGGTGTACAGTAATTCTCCCTCAAGAGTTCTCTCTCTCAATCAATTACAACCAACTCAACACTGAGTTGTTCCCTCCAGCAGATCTCCTTGATCTTGCACCCCTACAGATCAACTGACCTTGCTTACATGTGACAATCAACCCAATGGTTGTTGTTGCCTACACTTTCAGTGACAATCAACCCAATTTTTGTTGCCTGCTTACTTGATTACAATACAGCCCCATGGGTCTCTTAAATAGATCCCAAACCAAACAATAATTAGAAACACAGACTCAAGACTAAAATTAGTCTTTACATGCAAACTAACTGTTCGTCTAAAATTAGAACAAATCTAATTTTGGAAACACATGAAAATGTACAAAAGTTGGTGTCGATCTATAGATGACCGATGCCAGTTGACCCCTGACCGATGTCGGTCGACCCCTAACTGGTTCTGACCGATGTTTGTCGATGCCAGTTTCTATAGCTGGATATAACCGATGTCAGTTGACCCCTAACCAATGTTAGTTGGCTCTGACCAATGTCAGTTATTATGTCATCCAGCAACCTCCACATTTTCACATCAGTGAAGCTTTTAGCTCCATAACTCAACAATCTCCCACTTGGAGATAAACAGCTACACCTGTACCTGTACTTGTACAACAACATACTCTAATTTGTTTCTGGCTTGTATCTCCATCTTCAAGTTAAATCTTGAAGACCAACAAAATTTGAATGAAGATTCAACTTCTCCTTTGTTCCTAACTTTGTTAACATATCTGCAGGGTTCTTATCCTTGCTAGCCATCATGACTGCAACAACCTTCTACAACTCTAAAATCTAGCTAACCGCCGTTCCACCAATAGTGAACACATATCATGTGGTGCTTCTCCTGCCATCCAAGTCACCTGCCATATCTGAATCTACATACCCATGTAGAGAAGTGTTTGACCCTACATAGCATAAATACCCATTGCTGGTCCCTCTTAGATATTTGAGAATCCACTGAACTACTTTCCAGTGCTTCTTTCCTGGATTGGCCATAAACTTGTTGACAACTCCCACTGCTTGGGCAATATTAGGTCTAGTACATACCATGTACTCAACCTCATCATGTGGTTTAGGACACTATTATTTGCTTAGCTTGAATTGTCCAACCATAGGTGTGCTTACCAATTTTGCATCTTGCAAATTGAAACTCTCCACTACCTTATTCACATAATCCTCTTGAGACAAAATCAGCCTGTGATTTTCCCTGTCTCTAAAAATACTCATGCCAAGGATTTTTTCTCCTAAATCCTTCATGGCAAATGTCTGAGCTAATTTTACCTTTAGCTCAGTAATTCCCTGCATGTGTGACCCTACAACAAGCATATACACTACATACAATAATAGGATAATGTAGCTACTATTATCCAACCTGGTAAAATAAACACAATGGTCACATTGACATTGACTAAAGCCATGCTCTGTCATAAACCTGTCAAACCTCAAATACCACTGTCTTGGAGCTTGCTCAAGACCATATAACCTAGTCTTATGTCTCACTTGTCCATTCTCTCCTTTCTTTAACCTGTGAATCCATTCATTTTTTAGTGCTTTCTTTCTAGCTAGCAACTCTACCAAATCCCACATTTGATTCTCTTCCAAGGAATCAATTTCCTCATTCATGCCATGCTCCCACTATTTCTTAGATTTTACTTGCATTGCCTCTTCAAAACTTCTTAGTTTTCCACCATCAGTGAGCAACAAGTAGTATAAAGAAGGGGAATAATGAATTTGAGGCTTACCCTTTCAGACCTCCTCATGGGTGTTTGAGACCCATTGACAGCTTGTATTTGCCCAAATTTCATTCTAACAGTGACTAATCCCAGTCATCTCTCGATCTGCACCTGATCGATGTCAGTTCCACCTGACTAACCTGACCAATGTCAGTTGCCATCTGACTGACATTGGTTTCCACCTGCCTGACATCACTGACTTTGGTCTCTACCAGACTGATGTCAGTTCTTGCCTAATCGATGTCAGTTCTCACTTGACCAATGATGGTATTTGTGTTTTCTTGTGAGTGATGATTTTTACCTATGAGCTCATTTTGGATCATAACCTTGTCCAAATCAACATTGCCCTGCTCAAAATTATTTAGCCTCTTGAGCTGATCACTATCCATCACCTTCTCCTTGAAAACCAAGGCTTTTCAGTTCTTAAAAGTGTCAAAAACATCATATTTCCTCTTTATGCAATAAACCCATACCTTTCTTGTAGCATAACACTATGATCCTCCAATAGAAGCTACCTGAGCTAGTCCCCACACGTCTACGTGAACAAGCTCTAACCTATGCTTCTTCTTTGTTGACCTAGTTTCAAGAAACCTAACTTTCTTCTATTTCTCAAACATGCAATTCTTACAGAAATCTTGATCTATGCTTTTCAAATCTGAAAGCTTACCTTTTGACTTAAGAACATCCATTCCCTTCGCACTCATGTGACCAAGCCTACAGTGCCACATCTTTGCATCTACATCTGAAGTAGATAAAATAGAAGGAGATCAGTAATACAAGTAGATAGATAAAGTGTACCTACTTTCTTACCCCTTGAAAATACAAGTGCACCCTTGGAAACTTTCCAAGATTCCATTTTGAGAGTTACTGTGCAACCCTCATCACCCAACTTTCCTGAAAAAATTAGACTCCTCTTCAGGATGGGAACATGCATGACATCCTTCAACACCCATATGTTGCCAGTCTGAAATTACAGCTGCACTTTTACTTTGTCAACAATTTGACAAGGCTTACCATCCCCTAAATAAACTTTTCCAAAGTCTCCATGGACATAATCATGAAAAAATTATCTATTTGGGGTTGCATGGAAAGAGGCACTAGAATCTAAGACCCAAGATTCTACTTTATCCAAGGAACATATAAGAGCATCCTGTGCAACAATACCTACATCTTTTGCTTCTTTATTTCCTTCATGCTGATCTTCTACCAACCAACAATCTTTCTTTACATGCCCTTTCTTTCCACAATTCCAGCAGGTTATACTTCCATTTCTGGATTTGGATCTACTGCCTATCTTTGACCTTTATTTCCCTTGCTTGCCCTTCTCTCTTTGCCATCCTCTACTTTCAACACTTAAAGCATTACCTGGTGTTTCTCTTGTGCTTTTCCTGTGAATTTCTTCATTCAAGATTACACTAACAACATCATCAACTTTCAAGATATTTGAAGCAGACGTAGTATTACTAACTGCCATTACCAAACTATCCCAACTTTTAGGTAAAGAGCATAAGATTAAGAGAGCCTTAATTTCATCATCAAAAACTATTTTGACTAAAATTAACTAATTTACTAATCCATGGAAATCACTAAGATGACTATATACCGATCAACCTTCCTGCATTTGCAAATTAAATAATTGCTTCATAAGAAATACCTTATTTGAAGCTTAGGGTTTTTCATATAAATTTGCCAAAGATTCCATTAACTCTACCATTGTCTTTGCCTGTGATAAGTTGGATATCACAGATGATGCCAGGCTCAACCTTATAGATCTAAGAGCCTTTCGATGAAGAACATTCTATTCTTCATCTTTCATAACTATGGGCTTCATTGAAACCCCACTCAATGGTAAGTACAGATCTTTCTGATACATATAATCTTCTATCTGCATCCTCCATAATTGATAATTCTTGCCATTGAATTTCTCCATTCTTAGTTTACTTTCTTCTACCATTACTTTACTCCCACTCAATCAAAAACCCTTGAGAGTGAACCTGTAATCAACAAACACTAACCTGCTCTACCACTTGTTAGTGATCCTAGCTCTGATACCAACTATAAGGATCCTCCTTAGAGTACAATTGATTACCTTTGTATAAGCAACTAAATATGGAATTAAACTAGAAGTAATAAGTAACTAGAAATCAGAAAAAACAAAGAATAGGTGATACGAGAAATAATACAATCTGTATTACACTCTTCCAAAAGGAAATACAATGAAGAAATCTCTTCTTCCCACACCTCTTGGGTGTACAATAATTCTCCCTCAAGAGTTCTCTCTCTCAATCAATTACAATCAACTCAACACTGAGTTGTTCCCTCCAGTAGATCTCCTTGATCTTTCACCCCTACAGATCAACTGACCTTGCTTACATGTGACAATCAACCCAATGGTTGTTGTTGCCTACACATTCAGTGACAATCAACCCAATTGTTTTTGCCTAATTACTTGATTACAATACAGCCCCATGGGTCTCTTAAATAGATCCCAAGCCAAAAAATAATTAGAAATGCAGACTCAAGACTAAAATTAGTCTTTACATGCAAACTAACTATTCATCTAAAATTAGAACAAATCTAATTCTAGAAACACATGCAAATGCACATAAGTCGATGTCGGTCTACAGATGACTGATGCCAACTGACCCCTGACCGATGTTGGTCAACCCCTAACTAGTTCTGACCGATGTCTACCGATGCCAGTTTCTGTAGCTGGATATAACCGATGTCGGTCGACTCCTAACCGATGTTGGTTGGCTCTGACCGATGTCGGTTACTATGTCATCCAGCAACCTCCACATTTGCACATTAGTGAATCTTTTAGCTCCACAACTCAGCATAAGAAGAGTCAAATCATCAACTTAATTCAAATATTCTTCCCCTAGTGAGGCATAATATCATGCACTAGAAGAATGTCAAAGTCAAAATCATAATTTATCAAGTAAAAAATAAATATCCCATGGTGAAGCCAAAAATTAGGCACCAAGAAGCAGTCAAATCCAATCAGTAAATCTAAATAATGTCAAAAGTAGTATCCAAATGGATGATAATCCATCAAGTGATCAAACTAAAAATGAATCACAAAGTCAAAGTGTCTTGGATCTCTTGCAATATTTTTTCAATTGGCACCAATCAAATGAAGCATGTCCCACATCTCTAATGGTGTATAAGATTGCCAATCATAATACTCCATCACCCATCACCCCATCCTATCACTATCCTATCATTAATTTTAGTCCTAATCCTCCATCACCCATCATACCATCCTATCTTGATCCTATCGTCCATTAAAACCAATCCCTAATTGAATTTATACCTCACATCACCCACCTTGGCAACATCATCCATCAAAAATCATTAAAGGTCACAAGGACCCCAATACATATAGTAACATGTTCCTAACATCACACATCTATAGAACAAGTTTTGGCTAAATATCACCACAATGCTTGCATTCTTGAATCTCTTCCCCATATCTAATAAATCGAGATGTCATTCCAAAAAGTCAAAATGCAAAAAAAAAATCATTCATCTAATGGTGAAAACTAATCTTCTAGTGCCTTGGCCAAGTACCATGATAAAAACTAGCTTCTGGCATCATGGTAAAATAATTTCTTGTTTACATTATACCTCGACACTTGGGGGAAAAATCCATCCATCCATACTTGTGTCATCCCTCATCAACTTAGTCCATATAACCCATCCACATCATCCTTATCCATCCCATCCCCTCCATCCATTCTTCCTATCTAATGTCTACCATATGCCCCCAATCTTATCTATCATTCCTTCTTATGTTGACCTTTATAAGGAAGTATAAGGTGTCTTGAGAAGTAAAAATATCTTGGCATATCCTCAAATGAATACTCGGGTAACTAAACATTTGGTTCCTTCACAATGTGACCATTGGAAATCCTTAGTCCATTCCTCCTTGGTCCCTATCACCCTCATCCTTTTTTCATACCATCCATCATTCCATCCCTCTTTATCTTGGTTCCCTTTAATAGTAACCTTGTTTGTGTAGTGTACAATCATATCTCAAAAGTCCCTAAATTTTGAAATATGTAAAAAATCATAAAAATCATAAAATTTGAAAAAGCTAAAAATAGTCCATGATGTCTTATCTTATGCATAAAACCCTAGTCACATTATACCATCCTACTCCACACCCAATACCTATCCCATAAATCCCATTTTCCTTTTCACCATCCTAAACAACCATCTAATATCCATCTCCTATTTCATCTTGGAACCCACTCCTAGTGATCACCCATACATATCTTCATCCTCATCCTTTTTAACAAAGGTATTATTGGCACACATCACTTTGTCAAAGAATTTAATTTAGAACCTATCACTTCTCTATCATTGCCTATTCACACCTAGTACCCATCACGTCATGTCTTTTCTAGTATGAAAGGTATATGATCTCATCACCTCTCTATCAAAGCCCTTTCCATACCTAGAACCCATACAATCACTATTTTACTAGTATGGAAGGTAGTTGATCCCATCATCTCCTAATCCTTTTCTATAATAGACTCTTGCAATGTTTTGTCTTTTGATAATCCTTGGTCATCTTCACATCTATATCCTCATCCCCATCCTTACCCTAACACCTAGTCTCCCATCCAAGTCCATACATTTATCTAAATTACTAGTTAATCCTCATCATTGTTTCTAGTTTATCCCCAATCCAAGTCTATCCTACATCATAATCATCCTAGTCCAACCCATCATCCCATCATTAGACAAGATATTGGGACACTGCATATAGATACTCATATGTGTTACTTATTTTTTCTACTTGTCTTGTTTGCATGTCTTTTATCATGGATATATCTTATTTGTCTTATGTTTAATTTGCATCATGTCTTTTTGTCTATTGGGTAATGAACAAGGATGCTATGAGGTCACCCAAAGATATAATAATGCTTATAAGGTGCCCTCAAGGATGAAAAGTTAGTTATTTTCTTATGTACTTTGGCATCATGTATTTTTAGTCACACTTATATCATGGGACATATTGCCAAGTGCCATATTTATTAGATTGCTTAGACTATGATGATCTCTATGACAATTGTGATGGCTTTATCATCCACACCCTCATCATTTATCTAAATATATAATCATCCTTATTCTCATCACTAATATAATCCTCTCAACTCATCCAACTAACATCCCATCTTTTACCCTTATCATCTTCATCTCATGATCTAAATCATATATTTAAATCACTAACAAGTCTAATCATCATCATCAATTTATAATCACTAATCATTATCATCTTTTAATCAAAACTACATTGGTCTGAGGTCTTTTCAGACTATGTAGGTATCACTTGGCCATGTTTTTGTGCCTAAGGATAGATTGACCACTATCTCTCATCCATCATCATCCTCTAGTATTACACCATTCAAATCCTTGAGCTATAATCATTCAATCTATTGATCAATCACCATCATCATCTCCTTAATATTTTTTGTCAATCACCAGTAGTTGTCAATTGGGCCTGACAAAATCACCACATCCATCTTTTCTTCCATTAATCACTGATTGACTATTTCTCCCTTACATGTGTCCTTTCTAGGGGCATCATCATTAATCATATTATGGCTCATTTATTTTATGTAATTCAATCCAATCTTTTTTCCTCTATCTTTTGGCCACTTGATCATATTGATTCTTCTTTGTCATCACCTATATCATATTGATTGATTTAGCTTTGAGCTACACCCATCATCACTCTCATCAAATATTCATCTATCCTAGCTTATATATCTCCCTTGTATGCATCCTTGCTTGGGATACATCTACATCTTATGGATTTTTTAATCCTATCATCATCATGTTATAGTTGATTCCCCCTTAGAATGTGTCAACAACTATGACACAAATGTCTCTACTCCCTGTGCATGTGTCTTTGCTAGGGTCATCATTAATTTATAGCTCATTTTTCAGGTCAATCATCTTCTTCATCTTCTATATATAACTTGGCATCCTAACCCCTTGTATATCCATCTCATCCAACCCCTCACTTCTTCTTTTGAGTGGCCATCTATCTCATTTTTTCTCACATGTCCCCTTGAGGTGGCATCACATCCCCTACCATCATCTACTAGCATTCATACATGACATGGTTTTTATTTGAAAGACCATTAATCCTTACACTTTACTTCACTCGTAATTCCCTTTAAAAGAGGGGTAAAATGTATGCACCTAAATTTTCTACCTACATTATCATCACTAATATTACTATTAGTTGACACCAATTCTACTTATCTCATTTATTATAGTTTATCTTGCTAATTTATCCCCCATTTCTAATCATTTATCTAACATCCCCCTTTAGTCTTCTTCATCTATTAACCTTATCTATCCCACTCCTTCATTAATCTATCCTAAATCTCCATTATCCCATCTTAATCTAATTTATCTATTATTTGTAAATTTTAAATTCTCATGACCCTACCTAACCACGTACACTAGCCTATCCCTAGGCTCTCCTACACCTATATTCTTTAATCCCTAACTAATCCCTATCTAATCCATCCCTAATCCTAATTAATCCCTAAGAGGATTCTAGAATTGGAGGATTCCAAAGAATTTTAAATTCTTTAGATAATCCCCATTCATTGATCTCTTCCATCTAAGTTTGAATCTCAGCCATAGATCTTTCCCCTGCTTCCTCTATTTAACCAAGGCCACTCCTCCATTAGATCCAATGAGATTTTCCATAAAATTATCATACCAATCTAATATTTTCAATCAATCATCTATCATCCAACATCAAAGTAACATCATAGTGTCAAAATATGAGTCAAGATAATCCTAAACCATTCTTTTTATTTTTGAATTCATTCAATCACGGTTTAAATCATTTAGGATTTAAGATTTAAGTGTAGGATTGAATATTAATTTCATATAATTTAATTTAGGTCTTAATGGCTTTATAATTTACTTAGTGGTTGGATATTTGAGTGATTTAAATTGCATAATTTAATCATAGATCTCAAATTTCATCCACAGTATCATATCTAAGTATATGTATCAATGAATCTCATATTATCTAAACATAAGAATCCCTAAGATGCATGATTTATATCATGGAAACATCTAGAAGTAATAATTATAAGTTTAACATCATGAAAAAATAGGTCTAAAGAGATCACAAACAAGGGGAATGTTTAAATGTTGCACAATCAAGGGGAGGATATATTCAAATTTATTCACACCAAAGAAATAACACCCAGTGGCATTGGGGCCAACAAACAAGGAACACATTAAAATGTTCCAAAATCAAGATAAAGTAGTAAATAATAAGTACACTTAAGTAATCCATAAAATAATATGAATAGGTGAAATATAAACAACTAGAATAAGCATATCATATTAGTCCCTCCATACATGTGTTAGTAAAATGCCATGTGGAATATCATATTTGGAACATTGTATAATATGTAAGCATGAGTATAATATGTGTAAATATTAGTATATAATCCCAACATGATAATGTAAAGTGATAATAAAACAATATAACTTGTATCAATCATGATCAATAGAAGCATATGCACCTAGCATAGTGTGTCACATGGGAAGAGGAAATGTCCAACATTTATATGTGCATGTATCATGGATCTAGTGTATGCATATATCACACTCAAGTACCCATGAAACATATGTTTGTATATAAATGAAATGATATGTTATCTACTAATATAAAGTAAACAACATATTCAAAATCTAGTAAACATGTAAATGCTAAGTATTTTTGTATTTTCTATATATTTTTATAATTTTTATTTTTTTACTTTTTTGAATTTTTAGAGTGTTTGAAAATTCACAAGTTATCTAGTGATCTCAATATGAGGATAAAAATCTTTGAGGAATGGTAAATGAGTAACATTTCCTAAAATAAATGTGCCATACATGTGCATAGAAAAATCAAAAAGTGTTTCCTTTGTAACCACATTTTAAACTTTAACTTTTTCAAATGTCTCTTGATTTTTGACCTTTTCTTTTAATAATTCTTGATTTAATCATGTTTGTTTTCTTACTTTTCATTTTATTTTCCAAATGATTTTTTTGTAACATTGCCTTCACAATACATTGCTTTTGTAATTTTTCCTTTTCATAATTATATTTTCATAGTATTTCTTGCTCTAGCTTTGCCTTTTAAATTTTTTCTTTTTCTAATTTTCCCTTTTGAATCTTTTCATGCTCTAATTTTTGCATTTTCAAGTGTTTTTATTTTGAATTATCTATTGTTACACATACCTTTTATTTTTTCACTTGTGCTTTAGGATATGCATTCATAAGATGAGTGGGTTGCTTAATTAATGTATCAATGATAAGATCACCACTGTCAATTATATTTTGTATTTTTTTATTCAAATCTAAACAACAATCTATGTTAGGTTGTGGAGCTAAAAGCTTCACTGATGCAGACATGGAGGAGGTTGCAGAAGTGTTGCAGAGTGTCACAGACACCAGCGTCGATCAGGCCAACTGACGATGGCAGGTAAGAGACAGGAAGCAACCAACGTCGGTCTTAGATCGGCCGGCATCAGCACCCCCAGGTGGACAGGGACCGACGTCGGTCGCCTGTGTGGTTCGACTATGAGTATATTACAGGTAGTCAGTTGACGAACCAAGTGTTTGCATGATGAGAGCTAATTTTAGACTGAGAGCTGCGGATCTAATTATTGTAATTAGATGTCTAATTATTGTTTGGATGAGATCTATATAATAGACTCATGGTTGTATTGTAAACTAGTGCTAGAGAGTAAGAGAGCAATATTATAAGCTCCTTCTGTGTGTGAGGTGAGCTATGGTGTGTTCCTCCTAGTGCCACAGTACCAAGGTGGGTGCTGGTTTTGGAGAGTCAACAGGATTCTTCAGGGGTGTATGATCTTAGTCATTAGGAGAGCATGGCTTCTATAGGAGATCTACATGGTAAGTAAGATCGTTGATATGTAGGTGTATGTGTGTGCAAGGTCAAGGTTCATAGGTGTGCAGAACCAGGTTGATTTGTAGGTGTGCAAGATCAGATAGGACAGCAACACAACAGGGAGCAGAATCAGGCAGGATCTACTTGGAGTATAGGTGTGTACTCAGATAGAGCAAAAGAGGAAGGCAAGGGAGTTCCTTCCATAAGTAAGGTCTATTGAGGTGCAGGTTGTTGCAGGTTTAGGGGAGATCTACTTGAAGTATGTTTGTGTACTTGTGGAGTGTGTGGAGCACTTGTGGTGTGCGTGGAGCACAGGTATAAAGTGAACACCAACTTAGTGTTTGAGTTGGGTGTTGGGACCTAAGAGAGAGAGCTTTGAGGAGAGAATTACTATTCACTTGAGGTGTGGGAAGCCTCTGAAGAGGTGGTGGAGAAGAAGTGACATCTTCTTTATTGTATTCTTTTCTTCAAGAGTTTTAATACAAGTTGTGTATTGTCTCTCATATCATGTGTTATTTCTAAATTCTAGTTACTTGTGTATTCTAGTTTATTTTTGCATATTAAGTTGCTTAGTAATCAATTGTGTGCTTCCAGTTATTCATATCCCAACACGTGGTATCAGAGCTAAGGTTGCAGGGAGCAGGTTTTGTGTTTGGTTACACGTCACTCTCAGGGGTTTTTGATCGAGTGGGAGTAGAGCAATGGCAGATCAAAGTAAGCTAAGAATGGAGGAGTTGAAAAGAACAGATGGTCACCAACGGTCATATGGAAAGAAAGAGCAGGTAAAAGAATATTGTTGGTTGGTAGCAGATCAGCATGAAGGAACTGAAGATGCAGATGTTGCAGGTGTTGTTGCACAGGATGCTTTGCGAGGTTTCTTGGATAAAATTGAATCTTGTAACAGATTCGGTTGCCTCTTTCCATGCAGCCCCAGGGAGAGGAGCTGGTGAGCCTTGCCAAAGAATTGGCAAAGGGGAAGTGAAGCTGAAATCGTAGGCGGCCAACACATGGGTGTTGAAGGAGGTCATGCAGGTCCCAGGTTTGGAGATATGGCTAATTTCTTCAAAAAATTTGGGTGATGAGAGATGCACAAGAGCTCTCACAGTGGATGCACTTGAATTAGCTGGTGGTAAGAAAACAAGTACTCTTTATCTACTTGTTTATATTACTAATTCTTCTTTTGTTGTGGAGACGTGGCTTCGTAGGCTTGGTCACATGAGCAGGAAGGAGATGCATGTTCTTAAGTGGAAGACTGATATATTTGACAGGCTTAAAAACTGGAAAGCCTTGGTGTTCTTGGAGGAGATGGCAGACAGAGACCAGTGGATGGGGTTGGATACTTCTGAGCAGGGCAGTTTGGACATGGGGATTGATTCAAAGGAGCTCGCAAGTAAAAAGTCATCACTCACAAGAAACACAGGTACCAGCGTCGGTAGGAAAACCAATGTTGGTAGTAGGTAAGACTGACGTCGGTCCTCATGACCGATGTCGGCAACAGGTGCACACCAACGTCGATAGAGTTGGTAGTCAGGATAGGTGCAGGAACCGATGTCGGTTGGATGCAAACTATGGGGTGGCCGAGGACGGTCATTGTAACAAATTTTGGGTGGACAGCTAGCTGTCAAGGAGTCTCAAACACCCATATGGAGGACTGAAGATGGTAAGTAGGCCTCAAATTCGTTGTTCCTCTTCTTTATACATGTTGCTGATTGTAGAGCAGGAAGGATCCAGGAAACAGTGGGAGCATGGCAGGAATATGATGCAGAGCCAAGCGGAGATTTGGTAGGGTTGCCATCTGGAAAAAAGCACAGAGATGAATGGATTCCTTAGTTGAAGAATAGAGAGAACGGACACGTGAGACGGAAGACCAAGACATATGGTCTTGAAGAAGCTGCAGGACAGTGGTACAGGTTTTGACAGGGGGATGACAAAGCATGACTTTAGTCAATGTCAGGGTAACTACTGTGGTTTGTCTTACTAGGTGGATGATGATTGCAACATCATTCTATTGTTGTATGTGGATGGTATGTTTGCTAGCAGGATTGTACATACAGGGTTTTGCTGAGCTAAGGGTAAGATTAGTTCAGTGGTTTGCTATGAAGAATTTAGAGCAGAGAAATTCTTTGGCATGGGAGACATGGAGATCACAGGTTGATTTTGTTTCCAGTGGGAGCTGATGTGAATCAGGTGTTGGTGAGGTTCATTATGTAGGATGCAGAATTGGAGCACACTAAGGGCTGGACAGTTATGTGTCTGAAATCACATGAGGTCTAGTATAGACCTAAGTTTTCCCAAGCAGTGGGAGTTGTCAGAGAGTTAGGAGCCAATTTTGAGAAGTGGGTTCTCAGGTATTTGAGAGAGACCAGCAGCAGGGATTCATGCTATTCAGGGTCAGGACTTCACTACATGGATTTGTAGATACAGATGCAACAGGGTACTCGAATGACAGGAGGTACACCACAGTGTGTGTGGTGGGTTGTCTTTAGGATTGAGCTTGAAGAGGGATACAAACTAGGAAACAGATTAGATGGGGTATAGGTACAGGTACAGTGCAGCTATTTATCTCCAAATGGGAGATTGTTAGGTTGTGGAGCTAAAAGCTTCACTGATGCAGACATGGACGAGGTTACAAAAGTGTTGCAGAGTGTCACAGACACCGGCGTCAGCACCCCTAGGTAGACAGGGACCGACGTCGATCGCCTGTGTGGTTTGACTGCGAGTATATTACGGGCAGTCAGTTGACGAACCAAGTGTTTGCATGATGAGAGCTAATTTTAGACTGAGAGCTGCAGATCTAATTATTGTAATTAGATGTCTAATTATTGTTTGTATGAGATCTATATAATAGACTCATGGTTGTATTGTAAACTAGTGCTAGAGAGTAAGAGAGCAATATTATAAGCTCCTTCTGTGTGTGAGGTGAGCTATGGTGTGTTCCTCCTAGTGCCATAGTACCAAGGTGGGTGCTAGTTTTGGAGAGTCAGCAGGATTCTTCAGGGGTGTATGATCTTAGTCATCAAGAGAGCATGGCTTCTATAGGAGATATACATGGTAAGTAAGATCATTGATATGCAGGTGTATGTGTGTGCAAGGTCAAGGTTCAAAGGTGTGCAGAACCAGGTTGATTTGTAGGTGTGCAAGATCAAATAGGACAGCAACACAACAGGGAGTAGAATCAGGTAGGATCTACTTGGAGTATAGGTGTGTACTCAGATAGAGCAAAAGAGGAAGGCAAGGGAGTTCCTTCCATAAGTAAGGTCTATTGAGGTGCAGGTTGTTGCAGGTTCAGGGGAGATCTACTTGAAGTATGTTTGTGTACTTGTGGAGTGTGTGGAGCACTTGTGGTGTGTGTGGAGCATAGGTATAAGGTGAACACCAACTTAGTGTTTGAGTTGGGTGTTGGGACCTAAGAGAGAGAGCTTTGAGGAGAGAATTACTGTTCACTTGAGGTGTGGGAATCCTCTGAAGAGGTGGTGGAGAATAAGTGGCATCTTCTTTATTGTATTCTTTTCTTCAAGAGTTTTAATACAAGTTGTGTATTGTCTCTAATATCATGTGTTATTTCTGAATTCTAGTTACTTGTGTATTCTGGTTTATTTCCGCATATTAAGTTGCTTGGTAATCAATTGTGTGCTTCCGATTATTCATATCCCAACAATCTATATGATGAACATGTATTCTATAAGATGCACAATAGTATTTTTATCTTCCAAGAGGATGTATACGAGGTAATTAGATCACTTTGTTTCAAATCATTTCTCTATTCAATTTCACTTGAGCTCTTATTATCCATTGGTTCACTAGTTGTAAATGTATTTTGTCATATTATGGATTCTTTGTATGTGTGTTATTATTTTCCCATGATGTGATATTTGAAACAAAATATTGATTTTTATTTTGTAACTCTTCTCTTGACCTTGTCATAGTAATGATTTTATCCTTGATGGATTCACAAACACAAACCCTAGGTACTTCTTATTGAGTATGCATATACACACCATCTAGAAGAGATGTAGGTGGTGGAGGAGTTTTAGGAAGGATATGTTGGCTACCTTCATTTGGTACTATAGGATGGTCTACCTTACCCCTTGGGGTAGTGATAGCATGGACTTCATTATATTGAAAGTGGTTATCACCCTCCTTTGGTTTAGGAGGAATAGGTTCATTTTTATCCCATTTAAATGTTCTAAAGAGTATAATTAGCATAGGATAATAGAGACATACAAATTTTATCAAAAACTCACTTTATTAGTATGTGGAGTGACTATCATAATCATAAGAACCATAAAAAGTAGTGTTATTAGTCTCTATATTATCATCAATATTTGTATGTACATATTTATTGGTCCATTCATAAGCATAATGGTAAAGGGTCTATATAAAATAAGGCTTCTTATTGCATTTATTTCTAGCCATGAGATCCTCATAAGTAATGTATTGATCATCGAGAAGATTAAATATTTAATCCAAAGGATAAGGAGGGTTAGAATATGTCATCTTAAATGCAATATCTAATATGTTCATAACGAAGATTTATAAATTTTAAGATATCAGTTGAGTAATTTGAAAATTTGAGAAATGTTTTTTAGGAAAAATTATAAATAAGTAAAACCAGAAAAATAAGAAAAAAAAAGGTATCATTTGTACCTTATATGTCAAGATTTACTAAAAATAGTAAATTGGAAAATACAAAAAAAATATTTAAATAATTTTTAAAAATAAAAAATGAGGAATTTTAAAATTGAGTTGTTGTGAAGAAGAAGAAAACCAAACAATGTGGGATGCTTCACAATCAAAACCATAGAAAGTTCCCAATAAAGAGTTAGAAATTATGATACATCAGGATCAATTTCAGAAATCTAAGAGAAGTTTTTTAATGAAATATAAAATGGGATGAAACCTGTAACTTAATTTTAAAATAAGTACAATATTTTCTCTGTATGTCAAAATGTACTAAAAATAGTAAATTATAAAATACGAACAATCCATATAGAATTATGGTAAAAAAAAGAAGTTATTTATTATATTAATAGGAATATGAAAAACCTTTGAGGAATATGAAATTTGAGATGTTATGATGTATAAAGGAGATAATCAAGGACAAAAAAAATTCAAGTGTATGAACATGAAACCCTAACAACAAGAATAGGGAGAAATCCTAACATAAAAATGGAACTGAATTCTAAATTTTAGAGCAAAAAAAGGGGAAATCATAGGTAAAATCTAAAACCCTAGGTAAAATTCATAAATTTTAAAAATAGGGTTGAAACCTTGAGGGAAACCTAAGTCTTGACAATGTTTGAAGAAAATGCAGGTTCACCAAATGTTTAACCCTTTTTTGAAATAAGGGTAAAGAGAATATCCTAATAAACTAAGGAGAATACTATTATAAAATTAAGTTAATTAAATTATTCATATTCATAATATATTCTTATACATTGTTGAATTATGGAAATATGCTAAATATGGAAATTACAATGCAAAATAGTAATTTATTAATCATGAAGGAATAATAATTATCTTATTGAATGATTCACAAGCATATCTAGGAAGTGTGGGTGAAGAAATAGTTAGGATGATGTTCAGTTATTATTCATAATATTTTGGAGATTAGCTCTCATCAACCTAGACACTATCATCAAAATAATAACATTGATGATTATTTCTGAAAATAGAAGCTCCTATCTTATATGGAATGCAAGTAATTTTCTATAAATTCTACCTATGTCTATTATGGTGAATTATCACCTTGTAGAATATATATTCAGATCATGACCACAAGTTTTAGATATAATTGTATAGCTCAAAACCTCATGTCATTTGATTAGGGCATGCCACCTTAAAAAATAGGGGTCAGTGGGCTTAAGTGAATTCACATTAACCTCAAAGACCCTTTTTTAATGATCACTACCTACATATCCAATACTTTAAAGAGGAGCTCGAATTAATGTAGTTATCCCCCTTATGTGGGATTATGTGTGAATAATTATGCTATATGCAAGTGCATGTAGTGATCTAGCTTGTAACTTGACAAAATTTTCTCATGGACTACTATTTGATTTATTTAGGATTATAGGAATATTTTTCCTATGAATGACATAGAAATAGGGAAAATAGGGTAATTTTAAAACCTTAAGAGGTTATTTTTCTTGGTATTAGATAAATGTGTGCTTGATTTTACTTGATTATAATGAATGGTATTTGATTTGCATTTATACCACACCTTTCAAAATTATCTCATGAGAGGATTAAAATAATACCATAGGCCGACCCATACATATTGAAATATTTACAAATTTGAGTGGTTCTAAGATATAGACACTAGCATCAACATTAGTGTTCTAATCTAGATGATAGTGTCCTAGAAGATAGAGAGTTGTTGAAGATATGTAACTAATAATGTAAGATATATATCAGGTTTTAAGTAGACTATGGGCTATAAGTTATTTGGGTAATTATAATATCAAGGTCAAACTATAAGATAAGCATTTAAGCATGGTGAGATGGTGAATGTGAGCCTTGTGGTAGAAAAAATTTATTTAACCTAAAGGGTTGAGCCATGAGTGATATTTTTCAAGTGTAAAAGACTAGTTTATCATATATATATTTAGCATCTACACCTTCATATATATATATATATATATATATATATATATATATATATATATATATATATTATCTCCAATAGAAGACATAATTCTTTGACCCTCCTGAACAAATCTAATCTAAGTAGATAGGGGTATAGTGCATTGTTATCCACATAGGTCAGTCACATCCCATACCAAAAAATAGATAGTTTCCAAATTTGAAATCAATATTTTTGGTATTCTCACCATTTTATATGCTTAGATAAAGTAAATTTTCAAAATATTTTCCCATAAAAACATATCAAGATTCATCCATTATACCACTTGATAATCACTTGTTACAAGCATACACACTTATGAAGATTGAGCAAACTATCCCTATTCTACGTAAACTATGAATCATTCATAAGGAGTATCTAAGATCCAAGTCAAGATCACTCTAAAACAAGTCAATAAATATTATATTCAACAATCAAATCCATCTTTTAGTTTTATACACATATTGTAGGGATAACAAATATACATTCAATCTAGGTGGAATAACTATGTGGGATTGATTTCCTTCTTTGGAGTATTAGATATGTAGGTAGTAGTCAATCATCAAGGGGTAATTAAGGTGAGTTCAACCCATTACACTCCCCTTTTTTTGAATTTTTTTTGAAATCTATCAAAGTGCCCTAAGGTTTTAAAATATAAGAGAATAAAAACATCAATTTATGCACAGCCAAACCTTAGTTGGAATATATATAATTACTTAGCATCCAAAAGCATATAAGGTGTAAGATCATTTTTTACACATAATCAACTACAAGAAGTCTGTATTAAATAGACTCAAGTGATCTATGCCTTTATCCACCTATTCTTACCATACCCAGATTTATCTCCTTCTTCTACCTTTAATATGTCACTTTCATAATCTTACTTTCTCTTTATTTTCATGTTTTCCACCTGTCATAGTTGACTAATTCAAGGCGATGGTCATCAGACTAGAACACATTACATCATCATCCACCAATAGTGGACCTATCCAAATTTTTGGTCTAATATTGAGCTTGCATAATCACCTCTTCCTCTAGTTTTCACATCTAAATAGTCAAAATAGTTTAAAAATATCATTGTGCAAGCTAAGTATATTTCTTCTTAGTACTTTCCCAAAATAGAAACTTTTCATATTTAGAAATTTTTCAAAATTAAAATAGTTAATCATTATATATCTTTAGCATTCTAATATTTTCCAATGTTACACCTATATAAATAGCATAATACACTTCATTTTTAAATTAAAAATAGGGTAAAACATATTGGTGAACTCAAACCTTCTTTTCAATCTTTTGATTTCTAATTTTTTTTTTGTTTTTTTCTTAGAAATTGTTTTCTGATAATTTTTAAACTCATAGAGTCTATCATTAAGGGAAAATTAGTTATTATTTTCACCTACGATATAGTGTGAGGGGTACTACCCCAATACTCAAGCCATTAGAAAACACTATATATGTATTTTAGTTTCCACTACCTCACGATATATCAAAAACACTTAGGATTTATTTTTCATACATAAGAAGACTTCAATCATTTATTTTTTTAGTGCATTGGTAAATGGGTAGCACCAAGAAATTACTCTCAACATACCCTAGAGATGGGATAGTATGGAAATGGTGGAATCTTTGACATTTAATGTCTTCATGGTCATTTTCACTATTTATGATTGGGATCAGTATATCTAAGAGCCTACAAATCAAACAAACCTTTGACTAGTTGCACCCAATTTTCCTCTTTATTTTGCACCTTCTTCATAATCAATTATTTACTAGATATAATTTGGGTATTTATTACTTTTATTTTCTCTTGGTTTATCAAATATAAAATGGATTATCAATATGAAACCTCTAGTGATGTTCATTATTTGGATTTCTTCTTCTACAATAATGTTTTATTTTTGGGTTAACAAGATTACAATACATGAGGACAAAATGACCAAAGTACAATCTCAAGCCTTAATCATCCCTCCTTATAAGATACAAGCACCATTAAGGTAAACCTTTTTAAAATCTACCATGAATTATGAATAAGAATATGCATACATTTATAATGTTATAAACCCTACTCCACATCCAATTGATGGGCTTATTATTGCTACTGAAACTGATAACATTAATATAGATAAATAAGGGAAAGTTAATGACAAAGAATTCACCAAATACTTTATTCCAACCCAAAAAATATAAATTCACTCGTATACATTGGACAAAATGAGAAAAATAAATTAATTTCAAATTATATTTTAGATTCCCCACTTGCTACTATTATCTTCATTCCTATATCAACCCTTATAGTTACATATGTGCCATCATTTATAGGTGTGGGGGAATCACCTGGTTTATAATAGATTGACATGCATATCTTTACAAGGGTATCATATACACCTCCCTTAATCACAACACAAGGCCCACTTCTATTTTTGCCTAATGTTTTCTCCCTTGATAAAATTGTTTTATCCTTACATGCTAAAACATTGTAATTAGAACAAGTTGTTTCCAAAACTACTCACTCAGTGGATTCCCATACTCTATTTCATAATGTTTTGTTACTTGAAATAGCCTCTTACCCACTTCTAGCTAATTTTTTAGCTCCAAAGATACCACTTTATGAGGTTAAGGGTGATCATGAATAACATCTTCATTCCTTCCATACAACATGTTTGGACTATACTTATAATGATAAATCACTCACCAAGCTCTTTCCAAGAAGTGTCAAAGACTATGTTTATTGATGGTTATATGATCACCCTCTTCAATCAGTTAGAAAAAATAATCCATTGGCATATCAATTCCTCGCACACTTCTCAATCAACATTGGTGAAAATTTATCTTATCCACTAATTGATAAACTCAATCAAGGGTCAAATGATAAAATCAATGACTATCTTTTATGGTACAAGACTATGCTAGAAAATATGATAAACTCTATGTAAAATAATGAATTACAATATATCTTTACTCAAATCATGTTAACACCACTCCATGAATCAATTATAAAAAAATGGATATTTCAATGACGTATGCCATATAGTCAAAAAAAAAGTTAATCTTATAGCATTGAATAAGCTAAAGTATGCACCAAGTGATCTATCTACATTAACTATCAAGTTCCAAAGCAACCCAAACTACAAAGTCAAATCTAATGATAAAAAAAATGAAGCAAAAGTAACAGTTAATGCAATCATAAAACCAACAAATAAACTTCAACTAGAAGCTCCACATGGAAGGCATTGTATAAGGTTACCATAACCTCCTCATATCTTACTGAAAAATATTATTAATTACAATCTCATGATTATACATGCTCCATTTGAGCTTTATTTTACCAAGCCTCAACCTAATTGTTTCAATAATAATGCATATTATAACTACCATAGATGTGTTGGGTATTCCACAAAAAAGTGTTATAGGTTAAGGCACAAGTTACATGATCCCATTTATAATAACATTATTAAGGTTGACACACCCATTGAGGAAGAAATACCACAACCTAATGATAATTCAAATTTGAAATATTAAGCAAATCCTTTCCCAAATCATGGTTCAGAAGAAAATGTTGATAATTTAGAAGTGCATCATGTGTACAATGTGCATCCTCCTCCTAAAACATATGGGCATTTATTTAGTTATTCGTACCTTTATAGGTACATTATCACAATGTCCAATAATCACAATTAATGATAGTGAAATCAATTATAACAATTTGTGTAGGTTTGCATTATTTTTTAGAGCATACATCAACAACAACCTATTCATAGCGTCATGACTAAAAATGGATCAAGTGAAAATCTGTGTACAATTACACTGCTTTACAATCTAGGATACACAAAGAAATCTCTATAATCCAAATCAAAATTAGTCAAATAATTTGATAGGTATATATAAAATATTTTGGGACATATACTTCTAACTCTCCAATTTCATTTAACAATAATGGTTATTTTATTTCTAGTCTTACCTAACACATGGGTATTCAATATGTTATTATGATGCCCTTGGATATAGAATATTTGAGTAGTACCATATATAATGCATAGATTCCTCAAGTACATACATTTTAATCAAGTGGTCAAATTTTAAGGCATCCCTTATGAGTATTGTATGCATGCAAAAAGCACACACTAACCTATGCACTTGACTTCTCGATACCTAACTGATACAATCAATGTGATGGATGGATGATGGCTGGAACTAGGGCTTGGGTTTATTAGTTGGTTGAATGGAGTTTGAAATGATGGGTGGTGAAGGGTTTTCAATTCAATACCAAAATATTTTGGTTATGTCATGTTTCTCATTAAGTGCATCTAACTGGGCAGAAATAGAACTCTAAGGTCCCTTGATGTCAAAAATGATAAGGAGGCAAAGCTCTTGATTGATACTAGGAATGACAAGGTGAGACTGGTCTAACTAGATGACTCAGGGGATATGATAGACACTATCAAGATGACTATGCCCTATCAATGTCATATATAAATTTAAATTATATATGGTGAGGCTAGTCTTGAGGAGAAAGGAAAAAGGGGGTGAGGATGACTAGGCAAGAATGATGTTGGATTGGCATCCTCAATTTCTAGGAAGGATAATGATAGGTGGATCATATATCTTCTCTTACTCTTCTAGAACATTGATATAATATGCAATAATTTGTGGGATCTATGTGGAATAGAAGAATTCTCTCTTAAGCTCAGTGCTAATGTCAAACTAAATGTTGGTGATAAGAACTGGGGCTATAACTCTAGATAAAAGGCCTACTCTGTGGAGATAAAGAAACTCTGGTAAAGCCATCTAAGAAACAAGGTAATGTAATTTTAAATATAATATATTATTTTTAAGCTGGTATGTGATAAGACATTTTATCCTATAAGAAGAAAGGTTTTAGGATGTTCATAATCGTTTGGACAAGGCTTTGATTGTTTGTTATTTTTTTGAGATTTTCCAAGGTTTTAACTAAAAGAAGGTAAACTAAACTACTTGTTGGAAATAAAAGTCCAAAAGTGAAAAAAATGAATAACTATAAATATGAAATAGGGAGATGCAATCCTTTCTTTTTGGTTATTTTCTATTACTTTTCAAATGCATGTAATGCTAAGAAAATAAATTTTAGCCTAACAATGCAAATGTTGATTTTTGCCTTTCCTAGGTGTAAGCTGAATGAACTTATTTTTTATGTATTTTCATATTATGAATGAATGAATCTATTATTAAAACTAAGGTTTTTATAATATGTAAATAAATACAAAATTATATTTATATCCTAAGCAATGAGACTACCAAGTATCTAGAGATTCCTTTGTATATGCAAACTAAAACTAATTTACATTGTATTGGATGAATGCACATTAATCTTGACAAAAAAATTATGAAGTAAAAATGAGGATCTAAGTTTTGATTTTCTCATTTTCAGAGCTAAAAATCATATTCTTATCTCATGTAAATAAATAAAATCAATTCTAAGATAACACCTTTTATTTGCATAGTTTCTTCTAGGGTTTTTACATATTTGTGTGTTTGATTGTTTGTGGACAAAGCTAATTTAAAAAATTAAAATGCATTGATTTCAAAGATGAAAATTATTGTTTAATTTTATAATATTTTCCTAATGCCTAAATGTTAAACTACATCCTTTTCAATAGATCTATGATGTGTATGCAAACAAATAAAGAAACTAACTATTTTTTTTTTATGCAAGAGAAGGGGATAAAAAGAGATTTATTTTCTTATATGTTGCATTTTTGAAATCAACTATAATTTAATGAATTTAAATAAATAAAACTACTCTAATCTACTAAGAAAATAAACCAAACTAAAATTAGAAACCCTCAACTTGATCAATGTGAGACTAGTTGGGAGCAAGATACGTACTTAATGTGATTTTATCCTTAACATGCTAACTCCTCCACTTAAACAAGATTGTAGGAACTTTGTAACCAAGGTTGATAAAAAGGAATAATAAATAAAGGGGGAATGAAGGACATAACTCCAAATAAGAGTGAAGTTGATTGTGATTGGTTGGTACACTAATTTTAATGAACCGGTTGATGATTCAATGATTTCCCTTCTCTATAACTATTTAGCCTGGCACAAAAAAATCATGGATGGAGTTCAAAAGCAATGGAAAGTAGGTTGTGGCTGAAACAACCTTTGAACACCAATCTTCAATATAAATTTTTGGATTCAAAACTCTTCTAAAATTGAGATGCTTGTAGGAGAAGAATGTAAATTGTAAGGGTGAGTTTAATTATTGGTTAACTAAAAGTTAAACTTAGGAAGGATGAGGTGTGATAAAAATAACACTGGGAGTGAACTAGGTAGTCATGAGGTATACTCAAGGTGGATCAAGGAAAGACACATGAATAAAAACATACAAATACCTAAACAAAACTCGAGTGATGATTATTCAAACTCTACATTTTGTGATAAAATCGCTCTATTAAATTACCAAACCACCACATATTATTATGAAACTCCCATATTGATGGTATTTCTATCAAGGTAGTTTTTGAAATTATTGTAGTGGTTATGTCATATTCAGGGTAGTTCTGTAATGAATAAGGATAGTTCCATAACCAAAGAGGGCATATTTATCCTGCTTATAAAATGTTCCAAACAAGGCAAGAAAATGACAAAAATCCCATCAAAAAAGATTTGGGAGGTAAAAATAAAGAGATATGGAGAGAGGATACTAGAATGTTAGATAGAACCCACTTGATCTCATTGCAGAGATCATTACATTATCATTGGATGTCGTATCATAAATGTCACACTATGAAATTTTTAGGTGCATACATATTACCCCCTCAAGAGGATTCCTTGTTATGAATTGATGAGGGAGGAGTCCCGAGTATGGCATGTTGAATGGAAAAATATATTTATAAATACTTACCTTATCTTAATGACATAATGAAGCTAGTTAAGACTATGTAACCTAGAACAAAAGATGGGAATTAAGTGAAATTTAATGAAAAAAGTAGAAAATACTTTGTAATAAAATTTTGGATAAGGGCACTTACCATTTGTGTGGGATGATCATCCTACTTGAATTATCCCATTAGGTGATTGGATCCAACATCAAGTTATTATGAACTTGTAAAATCATAAAAATATGCAATGATAAATAGAAAATCATTAAAATGTTATCTTTGAATTATGAATCATGAAATTTATAAACAATATGATTTATAAACATGAAAAATGAGATTCAATAAGATAATTTACCAAAAATAGTAAGTTTTTAACCCAAACAGCTAGTTAGGAGCCCATATATTCCAATATTTGCTAAAAATTAAATCATGTGTACCTATTGCATTTTCAAAATTTTGAGCTCTGAGTTGGCAATGATGGAATTGAGCCAAGAAGTACTCGATAAAAAAACACATATTGAGTATAACCAACATAATAGTGACAAGTAGAGTAGGGCATGGATAGGTTCGTATTATTGAATTTTCCTCTTTTTCCTTGATTTTGAAATTTTGGTTGAAAAACACTAAAAATATAAGGGAATGTCAAATTTATAGTGTAGGAATTTTTTTGGGGGGGTAGGATAGGAATGTGTATTTTTTTTGTATTTTCAATGATTTTAAAGGTGTTTAGAGGATGTTTTGGGAAAGACATGACCAGTGGTAAAAGCTATTATTTTGAGATGGAACCACATATCTGTATAAATTTTTGGTTATGTGATCACTATGATGGTTTTGAAAATACCATAGTACAAGATTGGGTGGTATCATAACCATTGCATATGCAGTGGTTGTGTCACTATCATGGAAGTGCTTGGGGTAGTTATGTAATTGCTAGGGTGATTTTGTAAGTACCACCTATAAAATGGGGTTGTTTTATAACCACCACCCAAAAAAGTGGGCATTTCCATAAGGAAGGGAGGTCAAACTTCATAAGACTAAAATGAATCCAAGGAGATAGGATGAGGGTTTACATAGGGTGCTTATTTATTGTAGGGAAGATATATTCGATGGATCTAAGCGAGGGATTAGGAATGGTTCCATCACATTCTTGCATTATTGATAGTGAATTATTTGGATGTCTTAAACCAAGTTTGGATCCTTCATATCATGAAATCAAGAATCATCCCCACTTCCATCAGTTTATTATGTGACATGCTTACCTATTGATACCATAACCATAACATTTTCATTTTCCCTTGGGCCCTAGGGAGTGGACTATCACTTGGTGGATATCTATAGGATTACTGGTTTACCAATGACATTTCAATTAGTGGCCTTTTGGGAGGCCATGAGAAAATAAAATGTAGAGAACTAGGACAATCCCTTCAATGATGTTAATGTACCTAACATGGGTATGAATTGTGGGGTCAAGCTTCCTAGGGTTGAAGCATCAATAATCCCTAACCTATAAAAGGTGATCATTAGTATATTTTCCTCCCAATTAATAGGGGACAAGGGTATCAATATAATATTATATAGTTGGTCCCTAATTTTTAGTAGGATCAATGAGAGAGGAACTCATTTCTATTAGGCCCAAGAGATCATGACTTGTACATATAAGGATCTATACTACATAACTTAATTGGGGGATTTATCTATCAACCAACCCATGCTCCTCATGAGTTGGGTGTATGATTAGATGATCCTTACAATATGGGAGTGGAAATTAGAGACACATAAGCCATTAGGTATTCATGGTGAATATATGTGTCTCTTGTTTGAGAATTTCCTCGATTAGTTAAGACCCTTATAGCTATAAATAGGATAGTTATG
Organism: Torreya grandis; assembly: GCA_037957365.1. Taxonomy (NCBI): domain Eukaryota; kingdom Viridiplantae; phylum Streptophyta; class Pinopsida; order Cupressales; family Taxaceae; genus Torreya; species Torreya grandis. The sequence goes on along the minus strand of JARHVA010002580.1, from coordinate 1,885,894 downwards.
CCCTACTAGGTCATGATTGGGTAGTGGGAGGAAAAGGTTTTTTAATCTCAGGGTGACATATATGGATACACATGTGAAGGATCAAATCCTTCAGGTGGAGGTACACCTAGTGGATAGGGTGCCCTAGTAGTTTATCATGCTCTATGTAAGAAAAATCGCAGTATCATAAGTTATATATTGAGGTATATGGGAGGTATGAGCAAGGAGATTGAGTTAATTGGCATGGCATGGAACCTACTTGTGTGATGGGTGACCATTATGTAGATAATACCACATCCATTATGTGGGAAAAAATAAGTAGCTCCTCACCACCACCATCAACACTACATTTAGGAGATGGGCAATAATAGATGGCTTCTCCATCACCACTACCACAATAAGATCTAATACAATATCATTAATGAAGATTAGGTGGAGAGGATCCATAGTTTATAGAGCATGATGAGGAGGTTGATAAGGAGAAGGATGATTATGATAAGGATCCAAGTAGACCATTTATTTGTGTATTTTAGCTTCTTAGATACTTCTTTTTTAGTTTGGTTACTTATCTAATTTATCACTTTGACTAGATATGATGTTGATCTTTTTCATTTTTGATTGTAGATACATAGACAGGTTAGAGGACCATGATCAAGGACACCCTTATCAATCTTTTTTAACTTAGGATTGATCAAACTAGAGATTAGCTACTAACAGATCCTAGACTACTTATTGAGATAAGCAGGTACACTGATGTTTTTACCCTAGTTTAACAAGGTTTTATGATTATTTCTAGTTTGAGGGTGGATAAAACTAGCTTGGATGTAAGATATACCAAGGTAAAATATTAGGTATAGGCTTTGACTAATGCCTTATATGATAGATGGGGCCAAACTTCCTCAAGCCCATAGATAAGATGGGACACAACCTCTCAAGGAGGCACTAGAAGGAGACTACCTAGGAGCCATATCTCATGACACTCTTTAGAATTGGGTCCCTCCCATAGGAGGAGGACAAGATATTAGGACCATTCATTTCATATGAGACTTAGTCCATTGTATATTTTTTATTTTTTTGACATTTTGAGACACATTTTCCCTCTACGGAGGTGGATTATAATGGAGATTTCATTTTACAAATTCAACATTTATTATGATATATATATATATATATATATATATATATATATATATATATATATATATATAAATATAATTATAGTTATTTTAGTCACTCATGGTTCATTTGTTATAGGTTTAATTTTAATGTGTGATTTCTAGTTTATGCACTTTAGAACACTAGGCATGTGATGGTATACCGTGTATCTCTATTTTTTTTATAAAATGTTATGGAAAATTATTATATATGTGAGAAAAAAATGTATGCAAATGATGTAATGTGATGAACATATATGAAGTTATGAATTCACTAAAAAATGTTTTCCAGATGATGAAGAGTTACTTTTTTTACTCAACATATGACTTTCAGTTTATACCAAAGGAATAAAAAGGGAAAATAGGATATATATGAAACAGTGAAAAATGAAACTTACAAATCAAAACTTCACATGAAAATTGAAGGTGGCCTAATCCTTATGACAAAGGGGGAAATGTACTTCTTTCTAAAACTCATAAAACACTAACTTTATTGGCTTCACATACTGAAAACACATGAGTGTGAGGGAGTTATTTTTTCATTAGTATGAAATAAAAAATGAATGCTTAAAAACCTAAAACCTAAGCACATGTCCTTAGATTGGGAAAAGATAAGGAAGAGATAAATAAGCACAAATAATACAAATAATATAATTTACCTTCCCTTTGGATCTCTCTATCTTGTAAACATACAAGATTGACTGGCCTAGATATAAAAGTTGGTGCCTTAGTCAATGTCATGGCATCATTCCTATGGTATCTCCCCTTGCACTATGTGTGTTTTGATTAAGTAATTAAGGAATGGGTGAATTTTATGTTGGATTTTGGTAGAGTAACTTTGCACAAACAATCTTGATAAGAGTAGATGGTGACCCCTATAATTATTTATTTTTTAAAATGATTTCAACATTTGGATTAAAATCTAGATGTTTGGTTAAGATTCATTCTAATTTGGATGGAAAATGTAATTAATATTTGGGATATAGTTTGTATTTATTGAGTATGGGTTGCAATTTTGATATTTATTTTCATTAAGTTTATATCTTCCCAATTTTGACAATGTGGCCTATGATGTCATGATGATGATAATTTTTGAATTTGAATAACTATGAATTTATCCCATGGATTTTATGTTTAGACATTTAATTTTTTTTTTATTATCTAAATAATCTTGATTAGATTTTGTGTGATTTATGCAATATTAAAATTTGGATAATTGTTCCACTTAATTAGTCTAGAACATCACTTGCAAAGTAATAATTTGACTTAGAATGAATTAGATGAAGGTGAGGATTAGATACAGTGTATTACCCCAATCAAGGATTCACTAATGTGTTTCATAATATGCACATTAAGTCTGTGGATGAATTTGAGTGTTTTAGTAATTTTTGACTTGATTTGTGTGTTGTTGCAGAAAGTCATTTTGATTTACAATTTTGGCATAAAAGTGATAGAAATGGAGTGTCTACATTTTGCATCTATTTTAAAGGGAATTACAAGACACAAATAAATAAATTATAATTTTATAATGGTTGAAGAATCACATTTTTTTATTATCATTTAATTTTTTGAAATTGAGTTCACATTGATGTTTTGAATAATGTTTGGGATACCCAAAATGCCACCTCAAGGAATTATCTAAAAAATAATATTGAAGGATGGGCACTCAAAATAAATAAAATGACATAATATATGACAAAATGTTTCAATAAATGAAGAAACTAGAAGAAAATAAGATGAAAAATGGAAAAAAGAGCCACAAACATGCTTTTAGGGAAGAAGGGTGTAATGGGAGGGGTAGGGGTAAAAATTCAAATTTTGAGTTGTAAAATAACCCCTAGGGGTGAAAATGGTTCATTTTTACCCTCCCCTCTTGAAATTTTCTACTCTATATTTACATGTGAGAGCATCAAGTGAAATGGCATGAATTCCTTGACATGGGCACCTTGGTGAGTAGGTTCATGAGTACATACGAGCAGAAGGGAATAAGCACTATGTAAGTACCTTTATTTTTTTATGGAATTTAAAACTAGTTAGAATTAGGTGAATGAGTGAATCCACCATTTTTAAAATCCTTGAAAAATGGTGATATCACCAATAAAAGAGCGATATCATGATCAAATCAATGGTATCATGATCAAATAGACAATATCAACAAAAGAGGTGGGAAATGCCAAAATGGTCAAAAATGTTGATTTGGGTGAAATTCACCTAAATGTAAGGAAAGAGAGGAAAATAAATATAACACCTTATGAAATAGTGTTATCACCCTACAAAATGATGATATCACCCAAATGGCCAAAGAGCAAGGAAAATGGTGAGAACACCCTATAAAATGGTGATATCACCTTGGGAAATGGAAAGAATGCCCTGCTAAAAAGTGATAACATGAAAACAACCAAACAACTAGGAGAATGGTGATAACACCCTATGAAATGATGAGAACATCCTGATAAATGGCAATATCACCAAAATCAATAAAATTACCCAAGAGCCAAAGTGCCATATATAAATACATGAGTATGAGGGTATTAGTTTTTGTTAGTATGAAATCAAAAATGAATGCATAAAAACCTAAAACCCAAGTGCACGTCCTTAGATTAGGCAAGGACAATGAAGAGATAAACAAGCACAAAGAAGATGAATAATAAAATTTACCTTCCCTTTGGATATCTCTATCTTTTTGTCATACAAGATTGATTTTCCTAGATATAGAGCTTGAAGTCTTCATCAATGTTGTAACATTATTTTTGTAGCATCTCCCCTTGTGTTATGCATGTTTTGATTGATCATTAAAGCAGTGGGTGAAGCTGTTGTCATATTTTAGTATAATAATTTTGCACAAAAACCTTGATAAGTGTAGAAGGTGACCCCTCTATTTATAACATTTTCAAAAATATTTCAACCTTTAGATGATAATCTAGATGTGTGGTTAAGGTTCAATATAATTTGGATGGCAAATGCAATTAATATTTAGGATAGAGTTTGGATTGATTGAGCATGGGTTGCATTTTTTTATATTTTTTTACATTTATGTTGATATTTTCCCAATTTGAAAACTTGGCTTATGATGTCATGATGATGATAATTTTTGAATTTACATAACTAAAAATTTAGCCAATTCTCATGGATTTTCTATTTATCCATTTGAATTTTTTGGATTACCTAAATAAACTTGATTGGCCTTTGTGTGATTTATGTAATATAGAAATTTGGGTGATTATTCCACTTAATTAGTCAAGAATGTCACTTGAAAAGTAAAAATTTGACTTAGGATGAATTAGATGAAGGTGATGATTGCATATGGTGTATTTCCCCAATCAAGTATTGCTAAATAGTGATAATGTGGAAATGGTTAAAGAGATAATAAAATGGTGATATCATCTTCTAAAATGGTGAGAATGTCCTGCTAAATGATGATATCACCAAAATCAACAAAATCGCCCATGTCGAATTTATAGAATTTAGAGGAAGGTTATGTCTGAGGTGAAAGTAGAATTTTTATCTTAGGTAATTATAATGATGTTTTGGTGCTGAAATATTGCTCATAATGAGATTTTTATTAGTGTTTAGATAGATAAAGTTGTCATAGTGTGATGGCATGATTTTGATTGGTAGGAGTGAGTTATAGTGTTAATAGTTTACATTTAGTTATCACACATCTTACAGTGGTTGGGACTGTGGACCAAGGAGACCTTGGCCTTCTTGGAGATAGTTGGTTTATGACATGTTGCACAAATACTAGTGATTTGAATAGGTAAGGCCTAACTTTTGGTGTTATCTAAACACTAACACTCAAAAATGAGTACCTTTAAATTACCTATAGGATAGGCCATAGTGACCTTAGAGGATGTTTGGAAGATACTCCACATCTTGATCTGAGGACTTATAATACATTAGATGTATCAGGGAAGACTGATAGTGTTGGAGGACCTAATTATTATTACTAGCATTATCACAAAGGGTGGGTGGTTGCCATAGATTCTTTGGAGAAATTATTCATCCCCATAGATGAAGATGCAATAGTGACACAACCATTGATTGAATGGGATATTATTATTTTGATAGCCATTATTAGTGGTATAGTGTTGACTAATAAGAGTGGTTGATATTTTAATGTAGGACTAGTAAGGTTCTTTTAATACATGATTGATCAAACCACTTAATTTTCTTGGGTCCTAGTATTATTAGCCTAGTTGTACAAAGACTTGCACATGGTGGCCTATCATCAGGATAGGAGCATTGGACTCAGTGCATTACTTTAGGTGTGGGCCTAGGAGTACATTACTATTAAGTGACCAATTGGGCAAAGATAATAACTAACTATAGAGGATCCACTATCTTATGATTGGTATTTGATAGGAGGGGGCCAATGGGGGCATAGAGGGGATGTGTATTTATATCGATGGTTAAACAATGATATGGTCTATAGAGACTTTATCCAGTACCTATATATGCACATTCAGTTTCACTTGTTAGATAATTGCTAGGTGACATATGATATAACCACTCCTAGCTACATCATAGGTTTACATGATTTTATTGTAGAGCGATATTGACTTAATCATTATTAGAGGTAGTTTTGGTGCCAGTAGGATGTACTTGATGGACCTCATTACTTTGCCCACATGACACAAGAGATTAATGAGTGGTCCCAAGGTTTGTTGTAGTTAGGAGATTATTGACCTTGTATCTAGTTATATTGGCTTATGAGGGAAGGATATCAGACACATGGGTCACATATACATATGCAACTATGTGGACATAGTTTAGGCTAGTGAGATTGACTAGACCCAAGCCTCTAGGGGCTCAGCAGTTGCACCACCATCAATAGAGATAGGTTATGTTAATGCCTAGGTAGGTACAAAGATAGAGGCCAATTCAGGTGGCCCTATAGATACATGCACCACCATAACGTGTTTTATAGGTACCTTTGAAGAAAGTTGTACCCATGATCATTGGCTTTGGCTAAGTAGTAGTGGCAATAGTAATGGTAGCAACAACATAAATGATGGGGATTCTTCAAATCATGATATTTATATGTAAGAAGGGAAAATCCCAATGGAGAGGAGGAGGAGACTATGGTGTAGGATATTGAGGTGACTCTTGATATTGCATGAGGCTCAAGGTAGGATAGGGGCATACTTCAAGCTAGGTAGGGTCATCACAAGTGAGTAAACCTGACCACTATACATACATACATACATACATACATACATATATATATATATATATATATAAGAGGGAGATAGCTACCAAGGTGATAGAAATCTCAAGGTTAGAGGAGGAGGTGGTGGGATTTTGGGCACAGTTGTAAGGGGCTCAGGGTGAGGCCACTATATTTCAAGGTCTAATCATAAATAGAGATACATATATTTGCACATTGAAGGGTAGGCTACCTAAATGATAGCCATCAAAATCCAGCTTACCGTGAAGGATTCAAAGCTAGGGATAATTGTTATTGAGTGAGATATGGCTTGGGTAGATGTGCAGAGGCTCCATGGGAAGATAAATGAGGTGAGATAGGTAGTCTCACACTAGGGTTTAGATAAGGCACTAATAAATGTGGTGCAGACCAAGGATGAGATTATATATTATTACAGCTTATATGAGTTAGCAGTACTAGTAGGGATCATGGCACTAAGAATCCATGAGCATACATAGAGCTATAGATCAAGCCATACATCCAAGTCATGTTTCACCTTGGTATCAGAGAGATCAGTAACACAACCTCCCCTACAGTTGAGAGTGATGGGTCCCCATAGTATATTCCACCACCTATTATAGGGCAAAACTTTTAGTAAGATATCCCTCAGAGGATTCATCTTATCAGAGGATTCCTCCTAGAGATGACCAGATTTGGAGTTGATTTTTTATTGTAGGTTTATATTTTTATTTATTTGATGTATATATCTCAATGCATAGTCATTAAATTGAGATGTATATAGATATTCATTTTTATCTCATGATGTATATGGACTCTGATATTATTTTGATATATATATATACATACATATATATATATATACATATATATATATATATATATGATGTGACTTTGGGTTTCATTGATGTTGACTCATGATGTATATTAGATATTTGATATTGATGTGGATGTATATTTTTTTTCCATGATTCTTTTATTTTAATTTTCTTGATGATGCTTCATTTGATTTAGATAGAAAATGTGATTGAATTTTAAAATAGTTTAACATTTAATCATGATGTAAAATGTGCAACTAGTTTTATATGTGCATTAGTAGATGTGTATCATGATTAGCATATATGTAGCTACATTATTAAGTTATTTTATTTTTATTATGTAAAATTGATGATGTTTTGATTTATTCATAAATGAGAAAACGTATCCATATTGCAAAGGGACACTTTCTATTCACGCAACATTGTATATAAGTCTCAACCACTTGATTTTTAATTTTGAACATGACATTATGCATCATAATTATAAAATAAATTATGATAACATTATTTAAACTTGAAAAAGAACTAGTTCAAATATAAATACTAACAAATCAATATCATGATATGAAAAATCATGACCTAAGTGTAAATCATAATGCACTAAATAAACACAGACTAAAAATAGTTCAGATACAAATGTTAAAAACTTGAGATCAAGATATTGAAAAATCAAGACCTAAGTGTAAAACATAATGTACTAGATAAAAATAAATAATTTAATAAAATAAACATACAAGCAATAAAATAATCCAATCACACACAAAAATTCAACTAAAAGTAATAATCAAACAAGTAATCATCATTGTGCATACATGGTAATAATACATTATTGTTTAATCTTTCCCCTATGTCTAAAGAGTGTCAGATAGGATAATGTGACAATGTGACTTGAGGGGAATGGAATAAGAATGAATAAGTGGCCAAATTGACCCTAGATGCCCCATGAAAATGGACATTGCCTATATAGTTCGTTATGGACCTTAGGGTGTTGTAGTCATCCCAAAAATGGGAGTGAAGAAAAGTTATGACAATGAATTTAGATGAAATTGTTAGAGAAGAAAGATAATGAAATAACTCACAAAATAATGAGACCATAATGTAATTGGATCATAAAATGGTGAGAGTGTAATGTACTTGACTCACAAAATGGTAAGAGTATAATGTAATTGGCTCACAAAATGGAGAGAGCGTAATTGGATTGTAAAATGGTGAGAGTGTAATGTAATTGGCTTATAAAATAGTGAGATCATAATAAATAAAAGGGAAATATGAAAATGGGAATGATAGTGGCCAAGCTGACCTGAGCTATCCCATCTAGAAAATGTATGCCTACATATTATGTGAAAACCTTAATCCAATGTAATTCTCCTATAAATGAGAGTGTAAAATTATCACGTTAGAATGAAAGATACCCACCCAAGACATAGGCAAATGCCTAACAGAATGGGATAAATATAATTTACTTGAATGGTCAAATTTGATTCAATTTGATGGAGAAGTTGTGATGTGGATAAGAAATTTCCAACCCATGATATGTTCCACTTAAGAGGGGGTATATCCAAATGATACTCAAATAGTTTCACTCAGAATAAAACCAAGAGGAAAATCCATTGGCTAACAAGATGACAAACTATGCAAACTCTTTATGGCTTTATATCTCTTTTCAAGATGTTTTGATTTTTGGGCTTTTTAGGATTTTTTGAATTTCTAATGTTTTGGGGATTTTTTGAAATAATTTATATATAGGAGTATTCTAAATGTATAATGTATAGGGGAATATAAATGAACATATTAATAACCATCTAACAAAGGTGGAACAACCTTAGATATGGGTTCAACAGTAAATTAGGACATGAAAGGATAACCATGCAACAACAAATTAGGATTCAAAACAAGTGATATTAAAATGGGGAGAAGGATTTATCAAAGAGATAAAATGAGTTGTTTCAAAGATTTCCAAGTACGTAAACTATGTTGAAGCACTCTGATGTTCTGAAATTCTACCTATAAAGATCTATTGATGATGACCAAATATGAACTACTTTTTGAATGATCCTTTGAATCCACCTTAGTACTTATAGTTCATAATCAAGATAAAGATGGTAATAGGACATGGGAGTAAGATAAGGATTGACTCAAGAATGGAAAATGGAAGGAAGGGTTAGTAGGAAAGAATGTGAAGGGAATTCCCCCAACTAGGGTCTCTCATAGATAATGTTAAAATAAATCAAGCATAAAATTACTTGAGATGCATAATGTTCATGGGCTTATCTAGACCTTTCCCATCTTGTGTATCAAAATCATATGCTCTAGAACCATAACTTGTTCTAATAATGAAAGGTCCCAACCAATTGGGCTCAAATTTAACTTTCTTCTCATGGTATGCATTGGTTTTTATGATTCTCTTTCAATATGATATCACCCTCTTCAAAGTCTCTAGGAATGATATGTTTGTTATAACTATAATTAGCTGATTATGATATGATTTGAGATGGATCAAGGTAGATAACCATTTATCATCCAAAAGTTCTAATTATTTTAGCTTGGTGAATCTATGCTTCTCATCATCAATGATACCCTACAATGAAATTTTTAGAGAGGGAAACTTGATCTTAATAAGAAGAATAGCTTTAGAGCCAAAAATTATGAAATAGGGTGTTGCACTTCTAGGTGTATGGATATTGGTATGGTAAGCCCATAATATATAGAATAATTATAAATATCAACCATAATTAGCATCATTGTCAATCTTGTTAATAATTTTAATGATAATCTTATTAGATGCCTCAACTTGGCCATTACCTTGAGTGTTGAGCATTATCATTGATTGTTGATTTTTGGCATTGATGTTTTCATTGATTTCAAAGGTTCTTTTGAAGGTTCTATTGGCCAAATTTGACCCACATAATAATATTTTGCCTAGAAATGGTTCAAACTGATGAGCAGAGTTTTGGATGCAATGAGTGGACCAAAGGCTTATAATGAGGTCTAGGATTGTAAATTGAAAAATACCAATAGTTTACCATGATGTTTCAAGCATTTAGGGCATGAATCAAGTCACAAAAAGTCTTATAAATTCATTAGATTCTTCTAAAGAGATAATAATTTCTTGCACAAATCTAAAAGAACCAGACCATCATAAACATGTCACATAAAGAACAATAAGGTTATCTAGTTGCACATTTTATAAATACACTTAGGAAGTTGTTCAAGGAAAAAATACCACATAGACATGATGTTTTTATTATGAGAAGTTACCCTACAAATTTTATATCTTGATGAGTTCCCTATCTCAAGGTATAAGCTTTCAAAGTCAAACTTGTAGAGTGGGACATGTACACAGATGTCAAATTTAGGCCTCATGAAATAGCCATTTAATTCAACTATTCATAAAGGTTGAATGCAGAGCTAAGAAGTTTCAATATCATAAGAGCTCAAGTCAAGATCTAATATTGCATGGGTGATTAACGAAGTCAGTGGGTCTATCAGATCTAATGATGCACATTAAATCATGCCAAAGCAAATCAATAGTGAGTAGAGGTCAACAAATCAGAATATCCTAAGGATAAACATGGTAAGGACAAGTGTCATAATCATGATGCACTCAAAATTATATCAATGGTCTACATTCAATATGGTAGATGAAGGATCCAATGGTGCCCATTTAATTATGAGAAAGCAGATATAATGATGCACATTCAATCATGATGAAGTTGATCGATGATGAGAGAGAGGTCAATAAGTTAGTGGATCCTAGGAATGAATATTATTAGAGGATTTTCGAAGGTCTGAATAATGAGGATGCACGAGTCATGGTTGCACAGGATGAAGCAAGTGAATACCACAAAATGCTAAAGTAAATGAAATCAAAGAAAAGATAATTACATAAACAATTTGGAGAAAAGCCAATATTCTATTAACATGAGATGGCCATAATGAAGAATACATATAAGAGAGCTAGAAGTAACTCCTCCATAAATGGTGGTCAAAGCACCCCAAGAATAGATTGTAACTCCTCCACAAAAGGTGGTCAAAGCACCCCAAGAATAGACTGTAACTCCTCCATGAAAGGTGGTAACAAGGTGCTAAGAATAGAGAAGTAAATCCCATACCCAAAATAGCCAGTCAAAGGAGTTACTTATGACACCTATGACACATCTATGACACACATCTCCACATAAGCTAGCCTATCCCACGAATGTAGGAAAACTCCATGTATGCACAAATATATAATATTCCCTAATTAAATAATAGGGAAAAATAAAAACCTACACTAACACCCCCCATAAGCATAGCTTAGGTGGGCAGTGTGGAAATATAAAATGGGTCTCAGTAACTAGGCCTGATGAGGAACCCATGTACAAAAGTAATCTCCCATAAGATAGAGAAAAGGAGAAAACCCGTAGGAAAAAACTCTCCCCCAAAAGAGAGACAAATAAATGAGAAGGATAGAAGGCCCCCCTTAAGATGCTGTTGCTGCAGATGTAGACCACACCCCAAGAAGAGCTCGTAGATGAATGAACTTGCTCTCAGTGAAAGGTTTGGTGAAGATGTTTGCAACCTACTTTGAAAACTGGCAAAAGATTAAGTCAATGACCTGACTATGAATAAGCTCCCAAATGAAATGCATGTGAATCTCTATGTGCTTGGTCTGGTGGTGTCGAATCAGATTCCTACAAATCTGAATGGTACTCTAGTTGTCACAATAAATGATGGTGGGCTGCCTGATAGGAATGCCAAATTCAAAAATAATCCCCTAAAGCCAAATAGCCTCAGTAGCTACATTAACAGCTCCCTTGTACTCTACCTCTGTGGATGATATAGAAATAGCATTATGCTTCTTGCTAGACCAATTGATAGGACCAGAACCTAGAGAGAAACTGTAACCAAAAGTGGACTTGTGAGTTTGTGAATTGCCAACCTAATCTGAATCTGTATATATAACCAAGTCAACCTTTATGCCAAATCTGTAATGAATCATGTATCTATGTGAACCTTATATGTAATGCAAGATCCTCTTAGCTTCTTTCCAATGCAGCTCATGAGGTTCCTACATAAATCTGGAGACAAGTCCCACTACATATGATATGTTGGGTCTAGTGTGAGTCAAGTAGATGAGACTGCCAACAAGTTGTCGATATTGAGTGGCATCAACCAATGGTGAAGAACAGTCAGCCTCAAGCTTGACTCCTGATAGAAAGGGAGTCAAAGATGGCTTACAATCAGCCATGTGAAATTGAACCAATAATTCAAGAGCATACTTAGGCTTTGCAAGAGAAATCCTTGAATCTAACCATGAGATCTCGATGTCAAGGAAGTAGTGCAACAAACCCAAGTCTGTCATGTCAAATCTATCCTGGAGAGATGCCTTCACCACTGCAACAGCTGATGAAGAACCCCTGGTGATCAAAAGGTCATCAACATAACGAATCAAAATCAAAAGTGAGTCATCCTACCATAAAAAGTAGACATTAGGATCAAAAAGCACCTAGTGAAACCTGTTGTGAGAAGGAAGGAATCCATCTTGGCGTACCATGTCCGAGGGGCCTATGTGAGGCCATAAATAGATTTTTTAAGTCTACATACTAAGGAAGAATCTTGAACAAATCTTGACAGCTGCTCCATGTAGATCTCCTCCTTTAGGTCTCCATGAAGAAAGGCACTCTTCACATCCATCTGGTGCACATCCCAACCATGTGCTACGGTAATAGCTAAGGTGAGTCAAATAGAAGTCATCTTTGCAATGGGTGCAAAGGTCTCTGAGTAGTTAATGCCTGCCACCTGTGAGAAACCCTTGGCAACTAATTGTGCCTTGTATTTATCAATCGACCCATCTACTGCAAACTTGGTCAGATATATCCACCTACATTGAACCATCTTCCTTCCCTTAAGAAGTGAAGTCAAATCCCAAGTGTGATTTTTGATTAAGGAAGAATATTCTTCCTCCATAGCACTATCCCACTCAAGTACCCCCGATGCCTCTCAAAAAGTCTATGGATCCAAAATTGAAGCAAAGAAGGCATGTGGATTTCTCTAAAAATCCCCCTAGTTCATCTATCATCTGCAAGATCTCCTACCCAAGTGCTAGCACTCTCAAGTGTCTGTCTGGCCCAAAGTGGCCCGAAAGTGGGTGAGTCAGATGATAACTCCTCATCCTCTAACTGACTAGAGGTGGATGACTTTACATCACTGTCTGAACTCGAAGAAGAAGAAGATGTCTCTGGCTCAAAAACTTGCTATGGTTGATCTAAATCTGATGAGGAATCATCATGAAGAAGTAGATCCAATGAGGGAGAAGAAGTGCCAAGTGTTGAGTCTCTAAGACTCTCCTAAAAATGGACACTTCTCTTGATGAACAATTCATGAGTGACTGGATCTAAAAGGTGATACCCCTTAACACCATCCAGATATCCTATAAAGATGCAAGGCTTGGATTGACGTTCCATAGCTTTGCATTTTTTCTTCAGTATACGGGCCATGGCTAGGGATCTAAAAACCCTAAGGTACTCAACATCAGGTTTCCTTTTATGCTAAGCTTTAAAGGGTGTTGTCCCTTTTAAAGCTTTGTGAGGAACCCTATTTTCAATGTAGCAAGCACCATTGATGGCTTTGGCCCAATACTATGGTGCTAAGGATTTGGAGTGAATCATATAGCTACCCATCTCTTTCAAGAACCTATTTTTGTGTTCTGTAACCCCATTCTATGAAGGATTTTAAGTGACTATGTGCTGCAAATCAATCCCCTCTGTGGTGTAAAACTACTCAAACCTGTTACTGACATACTCCCCTCCATTATCAATTCAAAGAACCTTGATGGATTTCTCACTCTATTTCTCAACAAGAGCCTTGAAGTCTAGAAAATTTTCAAACACTTCAAACTTTTTTTTGAGAAAATATATCGAAGTGTACCTAGAGAAATCATCAATGAAAGTGAGGATGTACTTGGCCCTTGTGAAATATGGTTTGGGAAAGGGTCCTGATACATCACTGTGGACTAACTCCAAAGGTTGTGAAGCCCTCCAATCTTTGCCTTTGTCAAATTTTACTTCGAGATGCTTCCCAAGGGAGCACCCCTCGTAAAGTCCTTTTGATAATTAGACACGAGGCAAGCTAATTACCATGTCATGTTTGCAAAGTTGCTCAAGGTAGCGATAGTTAAGGTGGCCAAACCGCTCATGCCATAATTTGCTAACTCCATCTGAATGAGTCAGCAATGCTGTTGGAGAAGAATTAGGTGCAAAATGTGAGAAGGTGTATAACCTTTCTTGGTGATCTACCCTACCCACTACCACTGTAGTATCACTATGCAACTTCCTGATAGCCACTAAATTTGGTGAAAACTCAACTCTCATGCCCTGACAAATGTGAATGATTTGGTACACTAATAGGAGATTAGTTGAAAGAGAAGGAACACTTAGAACATTATTGAATGTTCCTCCTTCCATTTCAACTGACCCTCTCCCTGTAATAAAAATTGATGTGTCATCACCCAAACTAATTGAATTCATGCTACAAGGCTCTAAAGATGAAAACTCAACTAGTGAAGAGCCCATGTGGTGAGAAGTACCCAAATAAATGACCCATGATGTTGTAGAAGCTACAATTGCTATAAGGGCCTTGCCCTTTTCTTTCTCCTTACCCTTGCCTTTTGCCTTGGTAGAATCTTGGGTAGATGAAATTTGCTTGATGGACTCAGGAACACCTATGTTGTGCTTCTCTAGAAGATGAGTTAGGTGATCTATTTGTTTTTTCATGCATTTGTGTTCATCATGCCCTGTCTTCTTACAATAGGCACACTTAACCTTCTCCTTCTTAGGTTTAGCATTGGAGGAGGAAGACTCAGTGTTGTTTTTGGCAAGATTGTTGTTTTCTTTCTTCTTCTCATGGTCCTTGTTCTTTTTCTTCTTTTCCTTTTTTGAAGTCTTATCCTTACTATGTCTAGCTATCAAAGCTTGGAGTTGAGTAGACTTCATTGTGCCCATTTGGATTAGTTTATCTTGCTCCCTATTCAAGTTAGCAATGAATGAATCCAAAGAAGGCATTTTCCATGTAGTGCCAAGGGCACTTTTTGTGGCATGGAAAGTGGAGACAAAGACTGAATAACTTGGACCTAACTTTACGAGAATAGAAAGGATGAGTTGATCATATTTCTTCTCTATCCTGCATTCTTTCAATTACAATTTGAGGGCCTTAAACTTAGTGAAAGAGTCCTATAGGGTGTCAAAGTTGTTAGGACTTAGACTTATGAGTTAATTTTCGAGCTCATAACCTCTCATCTCATCAAGCTTCCCAAATAAGACTTCTAAGGTGTCCCATATGTCTTTGGGAGTCTTGATAGTTTTTAAATGGAAGAGAAGTTTCAGAGACATGGACAATCTCAGTAATCCATAGGCTTCATCACTACAATTGTACCACTTGACCTTTTCAGCATCAATGTTGGGTTCTACTTCAGTACCCATGGTGATCCTATACAACCCTTTGCTTCTAATAATGATTGACATTTTAACCTTCCATTCATGATAGTTGAAGGGTGTTAGGGGTTTAAGTTGAGAAGAATCCATTTTAAGCTAAATTTAGGTGAAGTTGTGTTGATTGCAAGTTGTGAAATTATGTAGAAAGGAGAATGAAAACAAAGATTGCAAGTGCTGAAAAATAATCACACCCCTGTGAAATGTTGAGCCCCCCTCAAATATGAAATTTCACACTCAAAAGATGTCGAGCTCAGCCGAGAATGCATCTTAGAGAAATCAGTGCAAGACTTTAAGCAAACAGGACGTCGGACTCAGCCAAAAATGCATCTCAGGAGACCTAAATTTTAGGCACTTTATAAATTAGTGCATTTTTAACAAATAACAAGCTTACACTATATAGAATTGAAATACAAACACTTTTTAAAAAAATGGCACCTGAATCTAAGCTACCATTTTCAAGATATTAAAGATTCAATTTCTCATAAACTAGTATTTTTGCAAAAAAATAACACTAAAACATTTTTAAAATGCCTGTTTTGAGAGAAAAAGTGGCCTTCCAACCACTCATTGGACTTGGCACAAAGTGAGGAATCCAAAGGAGGTCTTTGTGAGGGTAAATTGGCCTCTTGCCAACCCAAGCCTCACCCTTCGTCTTCAACAATCAAATATGCAAGCTTTAAAAAAACTCAAATATTGCTCAATCAAAGAACCCCCCAAAAAAATATGATTTGACACTTTATATTAGTGCGTTTACAACTGCCACTAGTAAGAAATACTAAGTGGTCTTGATTTCAATGCATTACAAAACCCTCATGAAGAGCATATGCTAAAAATACAACTTTGGCATAATATACAGAGAAATAAACATCACCACTATGATCTACTCAAAAATCATGCACTTTCAAAAAAAGAATCATCTCGATACGAGGTCTTATGTGAAAGTTATGATCCTCCAAAGATCCCAAAATGAGAACTGTGCAATGTCATGACTTAGAATCTACCATTTCTAAAAAAATATTAGCATCAAAATCAAAAAATGTCTACACTAGTGCATAGAGCATAAAAAATAGACAAAATAAAAATAAATAAATAAATCGTGGGAAAAGGAGTCCATATGAGCAAGAATGGAGCATTTAAAAACTGCATTCAAAATTGCAACGGCCAACAGAGAGGGGAACTACTGTAGCTTTTTTAGCACATTTCTATAAAGTATACCAAATGTATGCAAAAATTGAAAGATACCCAAATGGTTTTTTTGGGTTGCGAACAAAACTCAGAAGGCATTTTTCTTATTGATGTATAGAAGATGCAGATCTAGTGTAAAATAGACGCCTTTAACCGAAAAAAATGACCCCAGCAACCAAAAAATGGCATGCAAAGGTAGAATCAGCTACCAAGAGATTGCAAAGGCATGTGAAAACCTTCAATTCTGATTAAAACACAAAATATGCAAGCCAATTGATAGAAACAAGATTATTGGATCTTGCAAAATCCCGCTTGCATGTATATGGAGAGACCAAACAAGCCATGGAAGGAACAAGAGCACGAGAACTAGCAATATCTCTTAGAAATTTTCAAATTTTACAAAAAAAATGCCTTAACAAAGCTCTAGATTTTAATGAAAGCAATAGCAAAATAGACAACCAATTACCGGGGTGGCTCTGATACCATATCGGAGGATTCACCAAGGTCTGAATAACGAGGATGCACGAGTTGTGGTTGCACGAGATGAAGCAAGTGAATACCACAAAATGCTAAAGTAAATGAAATCAAACAAGAGACAATTACATAGACAATTTGGAAAAAAACTAATATTCCATTAACATGAGATGGCCATAATGAAGAATATATATAGGAGAGCTAGAAGTAACTCCTCCACAAATGGTAGTCAAAGCACCTCAAAAATAGACTATAACTCCTCCATGAAAGGTGGTAACAAGGTGCTAAGAATAGAGAAGTAACTCTCATACCCAGAATGGCCAGTCAAAGGAGTTACTTATGACATTCTTAAGACACCTATGACACATCTATGACACACATCTCCACATAAGCTAGCCTATCCCACGAATGTAGGAAAACTCCATGTATGCACAAATACATAATATTCCCTAATTAAATAATAGGGAAAAATAAAAACCTACACTAACAAATGTGAGGCTGCCACATGGTATAAGCATAAGAATCACAAAACTAATAGCGGTATCCCATGGAAGAACACAAAGCTGATAAATGTCATAATCTGAAAGGCTCGATTCAAGATCAATGGTTGACATTAAAAGTTAAATCTAGGATATTTCAATAGAGAACAAATGTGACATAAGGTTAAACTAGGTAAAGTATTTAAAATAGAATATGCCACCATTAGAGTTCAGTTTAAAACCATTAAATTAGATAGCCATATAGTCAGGATTATTAATAATAAAGCTATGTCACCATTAAACTTAGATAAGACCTCTAGTCAATAATTTATAACCTGTTGACCCCGTTCTCTAAAAGTTGTAGGTTCATTCCATTGGTGGGTGTGTTGCTCTTTTTATAATGAAGATCATTGTGTGTAATGGATTCTCAACCCCCACAAGTTTTAGAGACAAAATAGATTTATTTAAACCTAATATAGTTTAAGATAGGACTATACAGCTTATAGGTTTTCATCGATATTATAACTATATGAAAACCAATAAATGGATTGGTTTTCAATCTATAGTAAACATATGTTCATTTTTGGAGTAGGGGAAGATATAAAAAAGATATGAAAGAGTATCTTGTCTTCCAAAATAGTCATATTCTCGATAAGTAGGTACTTGAAATTGCTTAAAATAGATATAGGCATGGCTCTGTCAAGTCCATGGATATGAGGAATTTGTCCTCATAATGAAAGCAAGTGGGAGATGACATAAAAGATCAAAGCAAGGGTATTTGGGGGTTGGAGAGTATAGTGGAACATTTAATTCTTGTATATAGCCTTTAAGGTTTTCTTTCCTAATAAATCATGACTCGTCATTTACAAAATAGATTATTATCTTCTAATGCATTTCTCAACCAATGAGAAGAGCTTGAAGACTGTTAGAGAAAATGAAGGTTAGCTTGTTGATGAAGGGTTAGTCTTGATTAGATTTTAAAATGGTTTAGAATTCAAGAAAGGTGGAAGCTATATTAATGATGTCAGATGGCATGCTTCCCCTCTCTCCCCTTTCTCCTATATCTCTTATTTTCTTCCACAATGTAAGCTATTTCTTTTTTGATAAGATTTTTCTCTCTCATTTCTAGAAGAGTAGAGACTCTCATTTGATAAGGCTAGACCCTATCAAAATTTATATGAAAGACCTCTTGAATTAATAAAGACTTTCTTTACCAATCTCTCCCCTCTGAATTATGTATAGTAAAGCTTTTGCATGATAGCATTATCAAGGAGAATCTTCCATGCCCATTGTCCTTATTTCTTGCTCATTTTTAGGTGTCTTCAAGTTAGTTACAGGTCTAAGTTAGTGTTCTTTCTGTCATTGATGTAAGCTCTCAGTGAGTTTTATAACTCCTTTTTTCCTTCATTCATTGCTTCCTGAACCTAGTTTATGAAACACTTATACAACTAGCTAATTTTGTGAGATTGTGTGAGCTAGCATTGTCTTATGCTTCCTCAGTGTTTACTTCATGCTTATGTGAGTTCTCATTTAAATTTGGTGCATCACCCTTTTAGACTTCTTAGTGACCCTTTGCCCCTTCTCTAACCCTTTTACTAGTGTAAACATTAGTATAGGTGATACATCAAGAGGAAGTCATCCTTATCCAGAGGTTCAACCCCACCATAAGTGACCCATTGCCTAGAGTTTTTCCCATAGTGTAGCTCAATTGGAGAGAGCCTCAATAACCCTCTCCAAGGGTGAAAATTGATGTTACAATAGTTTTCAGCACACCCAGTGGGACAAAGATATAAGAGAGTGTAAATATTGTTGGTGTGTCTTTCCTCTAATTAGCTTTTGCAAGTAAGCATGTTTGCACCAATGGCAACTCCAAATCAAAGCTTCTAATTGTAAGCAGGCTAGATATGTCTCATTAAAGATTTTAATCAATTTTTGCATCTCATTTGACATATGAAGTTGATATGCAAAACTATGTTGAATACCCCTATCATGAACCTCCTTATTAATCTTATTATAACCCATATTATATTCCTCAGTAGTCTTATCAAAATACCCATCAATATTATGAACCTTGGCAGCCCTATGGTCCTCTATTTCCCTCTCCATATAAACATCATGTTTTTAGACGGCCCTATGAGGAAGGTTATCAAGAGTCCTATCAATAAATGCCTTCCTATAAATTTGAGTGTGACCCTTACCAAACATATCATGATGCCTATCAAATTCAAGAGGACCCTCACAAGTCTTGTCATGAGGAAGTTGATAATCCCATTGATTACATGCAAAGATACTACAAAATAAAGTGTGAATTCTTACAAGATAAAATACAACAAGCTAAAGTTGGTCTTGATCCCCATTTTTACCCTCCCCTTCATTATTTCCATCTTATATCAAATCATTGTTGGCATCCATACCATAGTTACTAGTTAATGAAGATACTATACGAAAATGGGGTGATGAGTATGATGTGCTCCTTGATCATCTCATGGAATGGTTAAGAGGTGCTACCCAAAGTTGTATACAAAGGTTGGAAATGTTTAAAGGGATAGAAAAAACCAAATGGGAGACAAATAGACTTGGAAAATAAATAACTTTAATGCTCAATAGATAAGCTAAGGATGTGGGAAGATAAAGAACCTAAAAATGAGTTTGTTGTTGTTTAAGAGCCTCAAAGAGGCTATTGGTAAGGTGAAAATTCTGCTTATGTAGGTGTTATTCCTTCTAATCATCCCAAAAAATCTCACACTCATGAGCCTATCCATCAACCTTCCATCCCACCCTTTCTTGAGAAAGATCCCACTTTAATGGAAGAAAATGAAGAGGAAAGAGCTCAAGCTATAGCTGATAAAGAAGATGTTCCTTCCATTACCCAAATCAATTTGCTTTCCCCATAGTAGTTTCTTCAAGAGTTAACCATTCTCAAGGTTTCAAGTTAAAATAAGGTTCTCTCCATTCCCAGAACCATCCATCATACCTCATACTCCATCTCCAACTCAACCCCCCCATCACATCTCATCCTTCACCTCAAACCCATAAACCTATCCATCAATCTTTCACCTTACCCTTTCTTGAAAAAGAACCTATCTTGAGGGAAACAAGTGAAGAGGAAAGATCTCAATTAATATCTGATCAGGAAGATATCATGAGTGACTATGAGGAAAAAATCACCATAGGGAATCCCCTTGGTGAACACAAGAGAAATTCAACCTTCTTGAAAGAAGAAAAACATATTGAAGATTATTTTATAGTTGTCCATGAGGAATGTGGCCAAGACTTGAAAAGAGACATATTTGAAGAATACTTCATATATGATCATGAAGTTGTGGATAACCATCTCAAGCATGAGGTGGAGTGTACTATCAAGTAACAAGGAGATCAATTTCAAGTCATTCCTCAAAAAGTTGCAGTCTTTGAAGAATCTCTTGAAACCAAGGTGGAAGTTGTTGTTCTTGAAGATGACTCAATACCTTAGTCTAATTTTGAACCACTCTTAGATGATTAGTAGAATAAAATGGACCTCTTTCAAGAGCTTTAATAACTTTACCAAGTTGAAGGTCAAGTACTTGAGAAGCCAGAGAAAGAGTTTTCCATGGAGGAAAATGACTAAGATTGGGTGGACTATGCAGAGCTCCTTGATGAGCTTGAGGACTTGCAGCTATCAAGGTACCTAGTCTTATTAGGATCAACATAGAAACTAAGTAAGTATGCCTTCTTGAACCACCATTGGATCTTGTATTTGAATAATCCTATGAGAAAGATGAGGTTGTTTAGATGAAAAAAGAGTCCATTTCTATAGTTAACCTGGTTGGAATTGTTTTGTTTTCATTGAGTATCATGCTAAAGAAGTTGGCAAACACCATGAGGAATATGGAGATATCAATTCCAAGGGTTAAAAGGCTACATGCCTCATCCAATCCCTCATTTTATGATGTAAGAGGGTTTTTAAACTTCCCCTTTGATCTAGGAGTAAGTGTTTCTTTCAAGTTAGTTTTTGTTTAGGCTAGTTGGTTTCCATTCTATTCTATGTTTCCCTTCAATAAGTGTCTTGGGCATAGATGTTTTATTTCATTTGTTCCTTGTTGCTTCAAGAGGAGGTTTTTAGAAAAGGGTCAACCATGCATCATTTCATATTAGTTGGGAGAAATACTTGTGACTTTGTATGCCCTGTGGATCAGTAAAGGTAACCAGTATCTTTCATAACAGGCATGCAACCCCAAGATGTCACTAGAAATGTTGGCCAAATTTGGCCCACATAATAATATTTTGTTTATAAATGGTTTGAATAGATGAGCAGAGTTCTAGACGGAATGAGTGGACCAAAGGCTTAGAAAGAGGTCTAAGATTACAAAGTGAAATAGACCAACAGGTTCCCATGGTGTTTCAATCATTCAAGGGCATGAATCATGTCCCATAAAGTCTTACAAGTTCATCATAGCCTTCTAAAGAGACAACAATTTATTGCACAAGTCCAAAATAACTAGACCATCATAAATACATCACACAGAGATAACTAGGCTAGTTCAATTGCACATTTGATAAATACACTTAGGAAGTTGGTCAAGGTCAAAATACCACATGGACATGATGTTTTTCATATTGATAAGTTCCCCTATAAATTTTTTATCTTGATGAGTTCCCTATCTCAAGGTATAAGCTTCTAAAGTTAAACTTGTAGAGTGGGATGTGCACACAAACATCAAATTTGGGCCTAGTGAAATAGTCATTTAATTCAAATATTCCTAAAAGTTGAATGCATAGCTGACAAGTGTCAAGATCATGGGATCTCAAGTTGATATATAATGGTATGTGTGAATTTAACAAAGTCAATGGGTCCATTGAATCCAACAAAGCATGTTAAATCATGCCAAATAAAATCAATAGCAAGCAGAGGTCAATAAGTTAGCAAATTCTAAGGATGAATGTAGTGACAACAATTGTTTTAATTGTGGTGCACTCCAAAGTAGATCAATGATCTACATTCAATTTGGTAGACCAAGGATCAAACAATATGTATTTAATTGTGAGAAAGCAAATCCAATGATGCATATTCAATTGTGAGGAAGTTAATCAATGGTGAGCGAGAGGTTAAAGAGTTAGTGGATCCTAAGAATGAATGTGAGACTACCACGTGGCACAAGTGTAGGAATCATGAAACTAATATTAAGATCCAATGGAAGAGTGTAGAACTAATAAATGTCATAATCTGGAAGGCCCAATTCAAGATCAATGGCTGACATTAAAAGTCAAATCCAAGAAACTTCAATAGAGAATAAATGTGACCTAAGGTTGAACCAGGGAAAATATTTCAAAGGGCATATACCAAAATTAGATTTTATTTGAACACCATTCTAGCAGATATCCATACAATTAGGATTATTAATAATAAATCTCTATTTCCATTAAGCTCAGACATGACCTCTGGTTGATAATTTAAAACCTCTCGACCCCATTCTCTAAAAGTTGCAAGATCATCCCATTGGTGGGTTTGTTACTTTTTTTCAAAGATTTTTGTGTGTAGTGGCTTCTCCACCCCCATAGGGTTTAGAGGCAAAATAAGTTTATTTAAACCTAATTATAATTCAAGATAGGACTGTATAGCCTATAGGTTTTCATTGATATTATAGCTATATGAAAACCAATAAATGGATTGGTTTTCAATATATAGTAAACCTATGTTCAAGTTTGGAGTAGAGGTAGATATAAACAAGATATGGAAGAGTGTCTTATCTTCCAAAATATTTATATCCTTAATAAGTAGGTACTTGCATCTTCTTAAAAACATATATAGGCATGGCTCTGTCAAGTCCATGGATATGAGGACTTTGTCCTCATAATGAAAGCAAGAGGGAGATGGCATAGAAGATAAAAGAAAGGGGATTTGGGGATTGGAGAGTATAGTGGAACATTCAATTATTTTATAGAGCCTTAAAGGTTTTCCTTCCTAATAGATCATGACTCATCATCTAGAAAATAGATTCTTGTCTTCTAATGCATTTCTCAACTAATGAGAAAAGCTTGAAGACTATTGGAGCAAATGAAGGTTAGCTTGTTGATGAAGGGTTAGTCCTGATTGGATCAAAAAATGGTTTAAAATTCAACAAAAGGTGGAAAATCAATTAATGATCTCAGATTGCATCCTTCCCCTCTCTCCCCCCTTTCTCCTATATCTCTTATTTTATTCCACATTGTAAGCTCTCTCTCTTTTTATAAGATTTTTCTCTCTCATTTCTAGAAGATCAGAGACTCTCATTTGCTAAGGCTAGACCCTGTCAAAATTTGTATCAAAGACCTCTTAAAGTAATAAATACTTTATTTACCTATCTCTCCCCTGTAAATTGTGTGTAGCAAAGCTTGTGTATGATGGAATTATGAAGGAGAATCTTCCATGCCCATTATCCTTATTTTTTGCTCATTTCTAGGTGTCTTCAAGTTAGTTCCAGGTCTAAGTTAGTGTTCTTTTTGTCATTGATACAAGCTCTTAATGAGTCTTAGGGTCACCTACAACTATTATAATCATGCTTTCTCCCCCTAAGTTGATACTACCTCTCAAAGACACTATAAACTCAAGATTAGTTACCTTCCTTAACATGACTGATGAAATAGTAACTCCCCCTTTATCTTCACAATTTGAGCTCACCAAAAGAATAAACATAATTCTCAAACCATCTATAACATAGGATTAATAATTAATAGTGTTCTTCTTACCTTCATCTCCAAGGGTCAACAAAGTGGAGTTTCACTTTAGACAAGATCCAATCCACTCCATGTGACTCCAATATTTGAAACCCACTCACACATGTGAGGCCAATATGCAATAGTGCATTCTTGTCTTCTTCTTCCATGTGACCACACAAGTCCAAATGGTGTTGCAATCACCTTTTGACTATCTATACACATGTAAATCATGGGTCCCATTACAAATTCAACCCATTTATGACCCTTTGTATTTTTCACCATGTGACAATCCATATGTGACTCACTAAGGACAAAACCCATCTCCTCTAATGGAGTACTATGCCCCACACTCATATCATCATGATCACACTTTGAACCCATCATGGGCCCCACCACCACATCACTTTCTTGACACATCACCTGCATGCCACGTCACATACATGCCACATCATCTGGACACATGTATGCCACATTACATGCATGACATGTCACCATGAATAGTGTCCATGAATAATGACCTGTGAATAGTAGCTTCACACCTTAACAATCTCCCACTTGAAGTTTTGAGGCCAACATATACCCATTTATAAAAAATGGGGACCCTTATGTCAAATTGTGGAAATTTTTACCTTGAAATATAAAATTCATTTGATCAGAGTATCATTAGCATGTTTCAATAGTATTTTTCTATTTGAAGATCATTCACACCTAGTATGGTTAGCATATATGTGCATAATTCTTGTTTAATCTTGTGAAAAGTTGCTAACATTAGATCTCTATGTTTCATAGATTTTAGGATTGATGGAGTCCATTTAGAATGGATGAAATTCTAGGTCTCATGATTTAGTTTTAATTTGATTTTTATTAGCCTTTGGTCTGTTGAAAATCATAATTGAATTCATATTTGAATTGATAAACCCTTAGTCTAAGAACTTCTTTTGAATTCAAAATTGTTGAGAGATTTTATTTAAGTTGCACAGGAAGACTTTAAAAATGTTATAGACTTAGTTTAATTTGTTTATCCTAGAGCTTAGTCTTATTTTGTCTTTCAGTAATTTTAGTCTGGTATACTTTTTTGCACTTTACATTTTTTTCCCTTCAAAATTTTATTCCAATAGAATTTTCCCATTGGAACTTTTATTTTTCAAAAATTTAGTCTTTAGGGGAATGTGTTAGACATTTTGGCTAGGACAATTTCCCTAAAAGAATGCCCTTTAGACCTCCTAACGCACTTACCCTTCAAATTTTTTATCAAAAGCTAATTCCTTCGAACTTTGTGTTTCAAACATTCTATCCAATGAAATTAGGATCTTCAAAACATTTCTCTTGGACAAAAGCCCTGAAATAATACCTACTACCAAGTAAAAACCCTTAGTAGAGGGTATTTTATTATGAACTTAGTCTAATATTTTAACCCAAGCCTTAATCATATCTATAAAATAAATACCTTGGGATAAAATCTCTATGCAAGGTCCTTTTCATATTTTATGATCAACGCAGGGGCTCTTTTATATATTCTAACCCAAGTCCTAATCATACTTTATTAATACAACAAAAACCTTATGCTAGAATATTTATGTAGGGTCCTTTATATATTTCCCAAAGTATTATGCTAAGTCCTCTTTTTATTTAGTATTATAGAATAGAGTGAACCAAAAAATGACAAGTGTTAAGCTCACAGGGAGTTAAGTTAATTTGACAGTCATGTGGATGTTTTTGATGTTCTCATAAATGTCAAAATTAATCCCAACAAGAAAATGAAATGGGTTTAAATTTTTATGGTCATGTGGATGTCATTGATGGTCATGAGGACATCATTGATGATCCTATGAACATCAAATTTAACTTCATAAATTAGTTGTTTAAAATCAGATATTGGTGGGCCCAAGTAGATTGAAGTTCCACATTAATCCATACAGTTGATCTAATAGTACGTGATCAAGTGAGGAAAAGTCAAAAAATTTAAATTAGCTCCAAGCAAATGAGGGACCACCACGTGGGAAAAGTGTACTATCCCACAAAAAATGGTACTACAAATTGTAGAGAACAAGCGTGGAAGTGCCAAGTGGCACAACCTCAGATGTCAAGTGTAGAACATAGCTAATAGCATCTGATCCTTTGGATTGAAATCAATGATCCACATTGATTTGTTCATGATAACTATATAAAGTGAGATCAATATTAAAGTCTAATGTAGGGTCCCTTTTGTTGTGACATAGACTTGGGCTAAAACATTAGGCCATGTCTTTTTATTTTTTATAGGTCCCCTTTATTCTGCTCTAAACCTAACTTAAATATTTTGGCTCAAAGTTCAATTCATGTTTATTAAAAGAACCATAATCCAAAATATATAAGCTATCTATTATTTTCCTGAGCCTGACTTAAACATTTTATATTTCTGTAGGATCAATGATCTACATTTGTTCATACAAAAATAATCTAATGGTGCATACCGAGTCATTATTTAAACTAAGCTCCAAGATAAGTGAGGTGGTGATAGGTGTCAGCATTTCATTAAAAGGATATCAAGCATCCAATGGTGGTTCACCTCTTGGATCGAGATCCAATAGTGTGCATTAGCTCAGAAGAAGATCATCCAATGGAGCAAGATCAAAGTAGACTTTTCAACATAGCTCAAAGCAAATGCAATAATCACATATGTCATAACCATGGAAAACATAGTAGAGGTAGCCAATGGTATTCAAATCCCAGGTTCAAGATCAATGAACCATGTTGATCCATGCAAAATAATCTAATGGGTGAGGCAAAGGATGATTTTTAAAAAAGGCAATAGTCACTTTTTAAAAATGAATGAGCATGGGTTCCACAGAGATGCCACAGTGGAGCCACATAAGCTAGAATAGTTAGTTCAATATATTTTGTAGATATGTTGCAAATAAAGAGATTAAAGCATGATCTAAGGCATGAAACTCATAGTTTGAATAGTTGTCACCATTAAAGCACTATTGTAACCTTCCAAAAAGCCCTAGTTTGACCTTGTGATCACCTTAAATCAAGCCAGAGAAGTTGAACTACCATAAATATAAGCATAATTCAATATAGAATCAAAGTGTAATCCACCAATGAGAAATTTGATCTGAATTCATAGCCCTAATAGCTCAAAAAATCATTTCCCAAGAAAACATGGAGCTCCACTTGACTTTATCAACCAGTGGGTCCCAAAATTAGATGAAATAAGAATATTTTTTTATAACTAGCATTGTATAATATTTTGAAATAGGATATTCTTTTTGTATAGACATGTGCAATTTGTAAGAGCACATTGTCTATAGGTCAGTCCATTAGAAAAGATCATTTGTTCTAGAATGTAACAAAAAGGATAGCTATCCTATACACATGTGTGAATGTAATTTGATATCATTGATTGACATACCATTTTGATCATTCTATAAAAGGGGTATTTTCAATTGTAAAAAAAGAGAAGGGAGTTTGGAAAGCCAAAATCACTTTGTAAACTTGGAGCAAGCAATACAAACAATGAACTCTACAAAGTTTATCTAGTATTTGTTTGTGTGTTTACTATCATGGATTGTCTCTCACTTGCTGAGTCTAAATTTTAGATTTAAATTGTTTTTATGAATTATTGATGATCACCTTTGAATGAAAAGTTGTTAACTTGTGTCAATGTTAGGTTAATTAAAGGTTCTTTGGTTTACTTCATTTTATTTGCTCTGTATTTATAGATGTGCCTATGCTATCTGCTTATAAGAGTAAATATTTAAGGTAAATCTGGTTCTTTTTTGCATTATTTCTACATTCCTCATATGTTTGCCTGATGTATGATACGATTTGGGCTTAAGATATTTCACATAATAAATTGGTTTTAAGTGCATGTCTAGATGAAATCTAAATTTTGTCATGATGTTTGGAATGAAGATTAGCACAATTTCTTTCTGCCCTACCCTTCCTTTTGCTCTTTATTTTTTAATTGTTTTACTTTAGATTAAGCCTCAATATGAATATCCATTTTAGTTTAGTTTTAGGCTTATATTTGAGCATAATTCACTTTAATTAATATATATTTCCATCATATTTGCAAAGAATTATAGACCACAGTGGATCCCAACCACCAAACATTATAAATATTATGAAATAGTCCACTCTCTTTGTGTCTATTTGATCAATAGATAAAAATATTATCACAACATGTAATGCATGTACTAAATTCTTTGAATTCCAAAATGAGAAGTGTTTCTTAAACACTCTAAGCACCTTGTGATACATATTTAAGCATCAACAGGGCAGGCTTTATTGCCAATAGAAGGAGGGTTGATCTTTGTAAATTTGTGGTATCTTTTCTGGTTTTGTTGTATTTTTCTTAGAGATTGGTGTAATCTTTGCATATTTGTGTGATTATTTACTCAATTGTGTAAATATCATTGATCTTCATGGTCTTAGACTAATCTTTGTGCTTCCTTTAAATAAAGATCAATGTTCTTTGAATTTATATGCTTAATTATCATAAAGATAGATTAAACTTTGTCAATTCAATAGGTTTGAGGTTAGTAATAGCTATTTTGATCAAATATTGATAGATCCTTTGCTAATTTGAGTTTATTTGAGCTTAGAGTTGTAAATATCATTCATATTTACATAATTGGATACATCTTGGGGCCAATTTAGTTAAAGATTGTTGTCCTTTGTCATCCTTTACATAAATCTTTAAAAAAATTATTTAATGTGCAAGTTTGATCATTATTCTTTACAAAGATTAGTTTGACACATCATATTTCAAATAGGATTCAAAGATCTCAAGCTATAATTACCAAGAATTAGGACAAGATCACATTTAAAAACTAGAGAACCTTAGTTTGAATTAGAAGTTCATAGGAGGGTTAGGTGAAATAAAGGTAAGCGCAGCCTTTCAAAGTCCTTACCAACTTCACCAATCAAGTCTACTCCTATGTTCAATCCCTATCAAGGTATGGCTTGGCTAGGTGGTTCCTCAATCAATGTGTTAGGTGTGGTACATGAACTTCCTCATAATTTGTGAAAGTATTTGCCAATATTTAGTCTTAGTGGCATTGTAACTATTGAGGAACATATTAAATCATTCAAATCTACTTTGAGGTTGTTAAATGTCACTCATGAAGATGTAGCATGTAGGTTATTTCCTTTTACTTTTATAAATGTTACATATGAATGGTTTCTCAATTTACTTAAGAATTACATTACCAGTTGGGCTAAATTTAATAATGTTTTCATTGACCAATTTGGTAAAGTCATTATTCCTTGTATCTTGTACCAACAATTCACCATGATCAAGAGGGACACAAATGAGCCCATAAGAGCCTTTAATGCTAGGTTCCAAAAAAATTATAGTCAAACCATAGACCCTTATAAGCATAATGAAGCCTTGGCTCTTGGAATTTATAAAGATGCTTTTGGTCCCGTGACCTCTATATTTATAAAGAGAGTTCTTGGACCTATAAACACCTTGTTCATAGCCTATTCTAAAGCAGTGATCATTAATGACCAAATGCAGTCCCAAAAATGGCATACTTTATTCCCAATGTCAACCTTCATTTGCCTATCTTAAATATCATTCCCAATACAAATCAGAATACACCCACTTTGAATCAACTCCTAGCTTTGAATTGATTACCCTTAAGTCATACTCATTCAAGCCAAAACCTAGGGTTCCTAAATAATGTGTTAAATGGATCTAATCCACATGATCAAAGAGCTCTGGTGCTAACCACTAGCATTTATAACAACCAAGTTCATAATTTAGAGACCCCCAAGAATGGGAATGATTTCATCCTAAAAATGGTTCAAAAACTAAGCACTAATTTCCTTCATAAGTTGGCAATATTATGGAAAGTTTTGGAAAGAACTTCTCTTTTCAAAGGTTCAATAGGCCTAATAACAAGTTTTAGAATACAATTATAACAACAAGGTCAATGAATAATTTATTGATAATAAAACAATGGACATAAATCTTATGGATGTTGCTCTACCTGATTATTGTAGAGTTCATTGCACTTCTAAGCATGGTGAAATAGATTGTGTTGAAATTCGTAATGCTTTTGAAGCCTTTCAAGAGGAGTTAGATACTTTTAAAGTAGTTCCTAATAAATATAATGGTGTAAGTACATCAACATCTTCCAAATCATCTAAGTTTATTGACCAGGCTCTCATGGTGGAGACATTTGACTTTTCATTCCAATAAGATAATGAGCATGATGATATTCTTGAGGAAGTTCATGATTTTTAGCAATTCCTAAAGAAGATGTATCCTCTAAGGAACAGGGAGCAAAAGTAGTCTATAACTACTTCAATAACTCCAATTAATTTCAACACTCCTCTGGATACTACCTCAGATAATAATCTATAGCCCTTAAAGAGAAGTAATTCTAAGAATAATATTGATGCATCTAATTCTTCCAATAGGATTAGATATAATATTATAGAAGACATGAAAAATATTAAGGCTGACATCACATTGCATGAGTTGACATAGATTACTAAACAAAGGGAAAAAATTTTGAAATCTATGTCCAATAAATCTGGTAAGCCACCCAAAACTGATAATGCCAATGTCTCCATGTATAAAACCAAGATAGAGTCCCCACCTTTCCTGATTATAGTCAGAATGTTTGGTAAGAACTTGCATAATTGTTTACTAGATTCAGGTGTATCTAAAAATATCATGCATGTAGGTTTTTTTAAACAACTTAGTTTGACTCCCATTAAATTTGATATATTTGTTACTCAATTAGATAAATCTAGAGTCAAAGTAATTGGGAAATTATTGAATGTTCATATGCAACTTGCCTCTGAGCCAAGAGTCTAAAAATTCATTAACATCTAAGTGGTAGACATCCCTAATGTTTATGGGATACTATTGAGTAGAGAATGGATGAAGGCCTTGAATGGATATATGTTGACCAACTATTCGCATTTGTGGTTGCCATGGAAAGGAGTCCCAAATCATATCAAAGTAAAAAGAGAACCTAGAATGAAGCACATGATCACCGAGTACAATGTTGTGAATGAAAAGGTTAACATAGTCAACTAAGATTTAGGAGTTTTCACTCTTAAAACTACTAAAGTATGTGATTCTAAAGCTTTTCATATTATGCCTAGATTATGGAAGTTACAATTTGATAGTGCTAGGTGTAATTCTAGGTCTAGAGTAGGAATTATTATAACCAACCTTATTGGTAAAGAATATTATGCTTCTTATAGACTTTAGTTTCCATGCACTAATAATCTTGTAAAATATGAAGCACTAATCTAAGGTTTGTAATTTTCCATCAAGTATAAATTCCAAGAACTACTATTACATGGTGACTCAAAGTTAGTAGTTAACCAGGTAAGGATTAAGTACCAATGCAAATTGTCATACCTTAAGAGATACAAGTTTAGAGTTTAGGATTTACTTGAGTCTTTTGATGCTTTCAACATTGTCTCCATCCCTAGGGAAGAAAATAAGGTAGTTGATTAGTTAGCCTCTATTGCAACCAATCTAATGCCAGACTAAGACTCCCCAAATCTTAGTATTGAGCTAGTTCCCTACCCTTCCATCCCTGATAATGTAAACCACCTACAAGTATTTAATGATTACCAAAAAATCATAGACTTCATGACTATCTTGGGAGTGTTTGAGGCTCATGTCATTGATAAAACCAATGAAAATACACCTGATAAGGACCAATTTAAAGTAAAATATAATGATAAGATCATTTAATTAAATGAAAAAAAATTCCCAAGGGAATGATTTCCTTATAGAGATTTTTTGATCAAGATAAACTAGCTAAGAAAACCAAGATTCCCAAAGTAGATGGGAACGATTACAAAGAAATTGATCTTGGGCCTCAAGATCAACCTCATCTAGTTAAAATTGGTATAGCATGTACAAGCACTGAAAACAAAAGAGATAAATAATTTTTAATCAAATACAAAGACATAATAGCATGGTCTTATGATGACTTGAATATTTTTTGTCCAAAAGTCATAACACATACCATACCTTTAAAGGAGAACTGCAAACCTTTCAGACAAATGTAGAGGTTTATCAACCTTATCTTAGAACCAATGATATATAAAGAGGTCAAGAAGCTTTTAGATGTTAGGATCGTGTTTCCTATTAGGCACTCCACTTGGGTAGCTAATTTAGTTCTTGTCTATAACAACCTACCTAGATGAACTTAGAAAAAGTAGTAATGTTTTTTTAAACCAAATATTGAACATTCATTCAACCACAATTGCTAGAATACTTTAGTTCATCCTATAATCAACAATTTTAAGTAGTAATAGCTTCAACATTCTAATACTGCGAGTAATAAAATTAAAATGTATGGTATAGAATGTTTACTATCTCACTAGGGACATTAGCATAATCTAAATTTACCATACTAAGTACAATTAATAATTCAATTAGTCACATGGATTGCTATGTAATAAATTCTACCCTAACCTAGCCTAAGGATTTAGACCCGATGCCCCAACCCAATCTTGGGTAGCCTATATATTCATTCCTCAAAATCAGGGTCTGATGTATTTCTCCTTTCAAATGTGATGGTCTCCTCCATGAGACATCACCACCAAAGGGATTGGCACTCTAAGCCAAATAGGGAAAAAACTACTCATGACATAGATGAGCTTCTAAATATCTAGTCTAATCCCATAGCTAAGTGGCACACTCTAGCATAACATCTTGTTAATCTAAGATTATGTGCTTACCCAAACACTCTCATATATAAACCTAGATATAAGCAATTATGAAAGAAACCACATTTTTAGTTCCAAAGAAAATCACATGCTAGACATAGCTAAGAATACAAAACAAAGTGAGACATACAGTTTATAATAGTCAAATATATCATTCGATTATACTCGCAAGATTATATGCATGCATACATTTTGTTCTACTAACAGATATAAACATATTGCTTAAGTCAAAATCATTTGAATAGTCAATTTAGGTAAGAGTTTAAATATACAGCTATAGTATGTACCACTCAAGTATATACATCTAAGTTGAATTGTCCTATGATATCCCATACTATCATAGGTCATGATCACTCTACCCAAACATTAACAACCATAACATATATATTTATTTAGGTATGGTTCAAGATATAATGAATATAGTATGTACCATCTAGGTACTTTCTATACTATAAAACTCTATGACATCCCATACTGTCATAGGTCTTTGTGTTTGAGTATTTGACTCAACACCAATAATAATCTTACACCCAACCATAATAATAAAGTAAGTCAGAATTATACTATCTGAGTATACCTTCAATAACAATCTGAAGAGAACATAAAGTCTAGGCACACCTCATGATGCACTATGTTATTCCAGAAATGTCTAGTCACTTGTATGATTAACTTTCTCATAAAATATATCATATACAATATTTCTTCCTTACAAGATGTGATAGACTTGATCCTATCGACAAGTTTTCTTAACAGTACTGTGCTACAAAAAAGGCTACTTTCTTTCACTAGCATTTATAGTAGATGTCATACTAAATAATACCTATCAAGGTTAGTTTTATATGCCCGCACTCACTCCCCAAGTTGCCATACATATCTATGATGTCACCTACATATACAAAATTAGGGCTAGATGTAGTTCTACCAAAATACTAAAGGTATACATGAATACTGGAAAATTGCATACATAAGTAAGGATAACCATGTTCCTTAATTATAGTGAGAAGACTCAGCAGACCTCCTAAAAATATAACTTGCATCAAAACTCACATAAGCTAGGATGTCAAAGACATACATTATCACATAACATATATAAATATAGATAGTTATACATAAGTAAATAATTGTACATAGGAAAACTTCTCACAGTCTCTAACATATAATCAGGTTTGTCTCAATCACAAAATGTATAAATTATCATGTCTAAATGCAAATTAGATATACAAGTATTTAGTAACTACATAATGACACAGCTACAATTGGTCTCATAATACAATAATGACTATTCATGTAAAATAATATTACATTTACAAATTTCATAGGCATTTAGCCTTATATAAAATATAAAGATAACTAACTCTCTGAAGCTTGAGTTGCATCGACTTGCATATCTCTAATAACCTCAAGTATTATCTCCAGGAATGTACTGCAGTGGGGGAGGGAGAGTATCATCTGAGCTCTTTACCACTCCAACCATAGACCAATGATCCCTCACATAATCCCCTATCAGGGAATGGCCCTCCCTTCATGGATAGGTAGATAGAACAATGTGAGAATCTAGAATGAGACATGTTAGTACCCCCACGTGCTGTAAGATTCTACTACATGTCATGTATCATAAAGAAAAAATATGTTTCTATTATGATATCGCACAACATGCAAATCATACATATGAATTGACAATATTAATCTAACACTAATTTGACCAAAGTTTTTAAATAACTTGTGATCATCTAGATCAGTCAAATTCATAACACATCACTTGAATGGGTTATTCATACCCATCATTAGTGATGTTAACTAGGCTCGAGAGACTTTCTCACTGATTGGGTAGTATCATCAATGTAGGCCCCATAATATAAATAACAAATAAATAATCCAAAGCATAAGCTCATCATCCAGGTAAATTAATCTAATGATCATGATCACACACATGCAATATCTGATATAATTAAGCATACATTGGCAAAATTGTGCCAACCAAATATGACAATAAAATTATATATTAACTTAATTATAATAGATAATTTTAAACATAATTTAAATATTTGTACAAAATTACATTTAAGAAACAAGGATCTTTCAGACATTTTCCAAAATGGTTAAACTTGGTTTCCCTTAAAACCAGCAAAATTCAGAAGGAAAGGCTCTAATTATCAATTTTTCAAAATTTTAAAATAGCACCAATATGTATTACCAAAATTCAATAATTTTCAAACATATTCTAATAATTTCCTCATAAGCCTTATAATATATTTATTTCATATAAAAATTCCAACATTAAGAAATGAAATAAAATCCCTGTCCCTAAATAGTTTAGTCACAAAATTTAAAATAATGCCTACAATCAAATTGTATGTTCCAGGGAAATTGATTATTATTTATTTCAACTAAATTCATATTAAATTATGTTTTAAATGGAAAAATCCTGTTATATTTACGTAGGTTGATCAAAATTCATAGGCTTACTATCCACTATATAATTTTTGATTATATAGTAATCAATATAATATTTAATATTATATAAATTATATTATCTCTTATTTTCAACCTAAATAATATCTAACCATTTTAATTATATATTTATACATATAAAATTTAAATCATATTAATTGTATATTTATACCTATAAATTTAATAACTAATAAATGTGGGTATCCCACTTCTCTTCTCATCAACTCACATAATGTAAATCAAGAATGTGTCGACCAACAAAGAAGTTTGTGATGGAAATGAAGAAATTGTTTTTCATGGTAAAAATTGCCAAACTTAGTGGATTGACTCGCACCCCCCTCCCTCAAATATGCCACACCCTCATCAATTTTACATATGTATATGTCATTCTAGACCTAGAGATAAACACATATTGAAAGCTTGTTGAAACACAAAGAGGGTCATTATGATTTCATTGAAATCCTTCACTGGAATGGGATGTGGTTATGTTAAGTTAAAACAACAGAGATAAAATAATGGGGTCATTATTCTTTGGGTTGAGTTAATGAAATAAAGAGGTAGCAGCACTGCTCTTTGGGCCGATTCAATGAAAGGAAAGCTAGTGGTGCTACATATGGGTCGAGATAAAGAAAAGAAAGAAACAGAACTTGATATGGCATCAACATTAAAGTGTAGTGGGAAAGAAAAGAGATTTTTTTAATTATTTAATTCTATGTTGTGGGGAAACAAAAATAGATTCATTTCTATGGAAAATACAAATCTTCAAAAATCCTTAATTTGAAAAATACCGTGGGCTTATTTGCACATTATACATATATATTTATAAGCAGTGTAATATACTCATTTTTTTTAGGCTTATAAAAGATATGAACACTTAATTATATGTCTTGTTCATTCATTCATTAATTCAAAGACAAAATATATATTCAAATCTAGAATAAATCATTTAGATTATCCTCATTCATGAATGCCTCACCCACTATTATTTTTTTAACTTTTTTAATTTATTGACATTTTCCTAAATTTATCTATTGCTTTCAAGTCACTATGACCTCCACTAAAACATTTTGGGTTATATGGATAAAATCCTAATTTCTAAAGAGAGACTAACATAATATTCCTCAAATGTTTCCATAGGGTTTACTCACAGATTTCTCAGAGTTTCTCTAATGTAAAAATACACTATAATCCAAAATTCTTTCAATACAAAATACACCATTAAAATAATTACAATACCCACTTGGTACACTTTTCCTTTCATTTTAGATAAAATTTCCCCTTCTTGCCTCTGAAGCCTTCTTTCCTCTTCCAACTTTTGACTCTCTTTTCCCTGTGTATCTTTTGTGTCTTAAATCCTTCTCTTTAATATTATTTCCTCTCATTTCCCTTTATTTGCATATTATTTAAAACCAAAGTTGTAGGATATGTTTCCCATAATTAACTGGGAGTCCCACAAGTAATTCTCAGATAAATTTCTAATTTATCTCCCTTGATTTCCAAAGTTAAGAATAAGGTAACTCAAATTCTCCTTGTTAAGTAAAGTCATCATAAGATTGCATGCATTACTAGTAATAATCAATTCCACTTGACTAATACCAGATAAGTCTTTTAAAGTATAGGTTCATCTTAATGTTTAATTAGGATTTATACACATTTTTAATTAGCATAATTAATATGTTGAATATCATAATTCAATAATTGTCTAATATAATTAAACAATTTAAGATTACAATAAATCTTTATTTTGACAAATTAACTATAGTATTAATACTTTTTTTTATTAATTTATCCATAAAAAATATATCTAGTTTCTTGATTTACATTTTAAGACTAAATATTTACACAAATGTAAGCATATATACCACAACCAATTTGTCACAATGACATGTATGCCAAAGGGAAAATATTTCATCAGACTAAAATCTAGTAGATGAAAATGGGATGTAACACTGTCAGGATGAAAAATGGTGAAATCAGACTGTGCATTGATTTTATAAACTTGAATAGGGCATCTAAAAAGGATAATTATCCTTTACCCTCTCATGACTAGGTTATAAAAATTGTTTTTGGTTCATCTATGATGTCTTTTCCTGATGGATTTTCAGGGTATAACTAGGTGCTAGTGAACAAAGAAGATAGGATGAAGACTATGTTTACAATGAAGTGGAGCACCTTTGCCTACAAAAAAATGCCATTTGGGCTGATCAAATTTGGGGCAACATTCCAAAGGACCATGGATCATGCTTTCCAATGTTTGATAGGTAGTTGAATTATTATATACATAGATGACCTAACTATATTTTCTAGAAATAGGGAGGATCACATCATGTCCTTACAATAGGTATTTGAAAGATCACCCAAAGAAAAGTATTTTTATGTTATAGAGGGAAAACTACTAGGACATGTTATCACTAAGGAGGGAATCTCTATAGACCTTGATAGAGTAGAAGCTATATCTAAGATAGAGCCTCTAAATAGTAGGAAATAATTGACATCATCCTTTGGTAAAATAAACTTTATAAGAAAGTTCATTTCTAGCTTTGTAGAGATTATGAGGCCATTAACTGATATGTTGAAGAAGGATGCCAAATTTTCATGGAATCAAGAAGTGAGCAAAGCCTTCAAAGACATAAAAGAGGTAATTGGATGAGCTCTAGTCCTAATAAGTCGAGACTTTACCAAAGAATTTTATCTTTACTCCTTTTCATTAAATCATATTATAGCTATAGTTCTTACTCAGAAAATGGATGGTAGTGATCATCCCATATCTTTTATGAGATCTAATTTTAAACATGTTGAGTTGAACTATTCTTTGATTGATAAGTAAGCATGTGCATTAGTCAAGGCAATAAAAAAGTTTAGGTACTATATTCTTAGGAATAAGGTGCATGCAATCTTACCTGATCCTACCACTAAGCTCATGCTAAGTCAAAATAAACTAGGAGAAAGGATAGGTAAGTGGATTTATGTGCTTCAGGAATATGACATCAAAATAAAAACTACTAAACTAGTAAGGTGCTAAGTTTTAATTTAATTAATTTCCAATGCTAACCCTAAGATAAGTGTCATG
Source organism: Torreya grandis (assembly GCA_037957365.1). NCBI lineage: Eukaryota > Viridiplantae > Streptophyta > Pinopsida > Cupressales > Taxaceae > Torreya > Torreya grandis. The sequence goes on along the minus strand of JARHVA010002580.1, from coordinate 1,847,277 downwards.
TAGGTAGATCAACAATTTTTTCAGTCCAATGATTGGTATGATCCCATTATCCACTTACTTATCAATGTCATTTGTCCTATAGGGTTAATAAGATATCAGAAGAGATCTCTAAGGCTTAAGTCAGCCCATTGCCCGATCAAGGATTGAGTGTTATATAGAAAAAACTTTTAAGTCATTTACCTAAGGTGTGTATCCAAGGAAGAAGTAGCCAAGATCATGAGCAATTTTCATGAGAATCTAGGAAGTGGACATCCATTATAAATAACCATAGCCCATAAAATATTTAGGGATGGTTACTATTGGCCCAAAATATTTAAGGATGATCATAATCATGTAAGAGAGTGCCATTCATATCAAGTCTTTAGAACTAAGGAGCCCAAGGCAGTCATGCCATTAAAACTAGTTATGATGGATAAACCTTTTGCCCAGTGGGGGCTAGACTTTGTAGGGGTCATCAACCCCAACTCATCAAATGGTCACTTATATGTTCTAACTACAAAAAACTACTACATAAAATGGACTGAATTAGTGGTAACCAAGCAGTGTAAAATTGAAGTGATCAAATTCTTGAAAGAAAACAAATGCACCAGATTTGGAACACCAATATCTCTAGTCTATGATAATAGATATACTTTTATATCCATTGAAATGATAGAATGGGCATATGATAATAACATTATTCTCAAGTTCTCCTTAAACCATTACCCTCAAGGAAATGGAGTATCTGAATCAATGAATAAGAACTTGATGAAGGTAATAAAAAAGTCTGCAACAGACAAACCGAGGACATGGCACAAACTTCTTAAATATGTCCTTTGAATAGATAGAACAAGAGTCAATAAGTCTCTCAAATTATCACCATTCTTGTTGGTATATGGTTGAGAGCCTACATTCTCCATCACACTCAAGATGCCAACATACAGGTTCATATAAGAGTATATGGAGGAGGATCAAGAATTTGTAAATTCAAGGCTATTGGGTATCATTCAAATGGAATATGTAAGAGAGGAAGCTTTTACCAATTTTAGCAGGCACCAAACCATAGTGAAAAGGTGGTTTGATAAGTGATCAAAGGTAAAGGTGTTTAGGCAAGGAGACTTGGTTATTATTTAAGACAAGGTATTTGAGCCCAAGGGAAAACATGGCAAATTCACACTTTTGTGGATAGGTCCCTATCAAATTGCCAAGATACTTGGAGATAACACCTTCAAGTTGAAATACTTACAAGGAGTAGAGTTCACACTACCCACCAATGGGTAGTACCTTAAGCACTACTTCTATGTTGCCCCACCTAGAGTCTTTATGGAGTGAATTATAAGAATAGTTAGAGTTATGGTATTTAGGCTAGATTAGTTTCTTTTTGTTATTTCCTTCCTATCCCTTATTTGTACATAAGTTTGTATGTATTTGTTTATTTTTCCTTTGTTATTTGATTTATTGCTTTCTATTTGTGTATGTTTTCTCTGCTATATTCCTTGCTTGTAATAAGTCCTTTTAGACAGCCCTCAACTCAAAGTTCACATAATTACTCAAGAACTCCATAATTCAAAAATATAGGTAAGAATCTTAAGCATATGCTAACCATAGATTTGAAATATGAGCTTAATTTTATAGTTTAGAGAAACTAGTAAGGACTAATGGATAGGTTGGTTATTTTATAAGGTTTTAAACCTTCTTTTGATCTAAGCTTGGTTTTAGTAAGGATAAAACATATAGGATGAAAGATTGAATTATTTAAACATAGTCATGCTTTCACTTAACAAACATCCTTGCCTAAGATAAAGGTTGAAACCATAGGTTATTGTCTGAAAATCAAACATTTGACCAAATCCCTAAACCTGGTTAACCTCGTTCCCAACCTTTTCTAGAAATCCAAAATGATCTAAAAAATATGAAAATAAGAGCTTATTGCAAAATCAAAAGCTTTCCAAACAAAGGTAATTCTGGTAATCTCCATTGAGGCTATGGATACCTAAATAATAGTGGAGCAAGGCCTTGAGTAGAGCCAAAGGCATCTCTATTGTGGTTATGGATGCATGGCTAGAAGTACAGCAATGCCCAAGCTTTCCTTAAGCTAAATCATGGCTCTTAATGGATATCCAAACATGTTATAGGTTAATGTTAATGATTAAACTCATTAAATCTAAAATTTATTCCCTAAATCCCATGGAAAATAATAAGTGGAATCAAAGCACACACACATCATGACTAGGTTTTGATGTTTGATCCTGATTTTGTAGGTGTAAGACTTATTTTAACCATGAACTAATCTTGATAATGGTACTAATCAAGTGGAATGCGTAATCTAGTATATTGTTTGAACTAGAGTCTCTAAATTCAAACATATTTCTATTTTTCCCTTAGAAGTTGCCATTATTTCAGGTCAACATACCCCCATTCTAAAAAATGGGGACCTTTTTGTCAAATTATGCAAATTTGTACCTTGAAATATAAAATTCACTTGATCAAAGTATCATTAGCATGTTTTCATAGTATTTTTTTATTTGAAGATCATTTACACCTTGTATGGTTAGCATATTTATGCATAATTTTGGTTTAATCTTGTGAAAATGTTCAAACATTATATCTCAATGTTTCATAGATTGCAAGATTGATGGAGTCCATTTAGAATCGATGAAAGTGTGGCTCTTGTGATTTAGTGTTAATTTAATTTTTTACTAGCCTTTGGTATGTTGAAAATCAAAATTGAATTCACATTTGAACTGCTAAACCCTTGGTCTAAATTTAGTCTAAGAACTTTTGAATTCAAAATTGGTGGGAGCTTTTATTTAAGTTATACGAGAACACTTTAAATATGTTATGGACTTAGTTTAATTTTTTTATCCTAGAGCTTAGTCCTATTTTATCTTTAGGGTATTTTGGTCCAGTAAACTTTTTTGCACTTTGCATTTTTTACCCTTTAAAACTTTTGTTCATTAAGAATTTGCCCTTTGGAACTTTTGTTTCACAAAAATTTGGTCTCCAGGCGAATGTGTCAAACATTTTGGTCAGGAAAATTTCCCCAAAAGAATGCCCTTTGGACCTAATGTACTTACCCTTCAGGATTTTTATCAAAGGATAATTCCTTTGAACTTTGTGTTTCAAACATTTTTTCTAATGAAATTAGGGTCTTCAAAACATTTCCATTGGAAAAAAGCCCCGAAATAATACCTACTTCCAAGTGGAACCCTTGAGTAGAGGGAATTTTATTATGAACTTAGTCTAAGATTTTAACCCAGGCCCTAATCATATTTATACAACAAAGACCTTGGGCCAAAATCTCTATGTAGGGTCCTTTTCATATTTTATGATCAATGCAGGGGCTCTTTTATATATTCTAATCTAGGTCCTAATCATATTTTATTAATACAACAAAAAACTTATGCTAGAATATTTATGAAGGGTCCTTTATATATTTCCCAAAGTATTATGCTAATTCCTCTTTTCATTTATGATTGCAAAATAGAGTGAACCAAAAAATGACAAGCGTTAAGCTCGCAAGGAGTTAAGTCAATTTAATAGTCGTGTGGATGTCTTTTGATGTTCTCATAAATGTAAAAATTAAGTTCAACAATAAAATGACATGGGTTTAAATTATAATGTTCATGTGGACATCAATGATGGTCCTGAGGACATCATTGATGGTCATGTGAACATCAAATTTAACCTCATAAATTAGTTATTTTGAAATCAAATATTAGTGGGCCCAAGAAGATCTAAGGTCTGTGATAATCCATGCAGTTGATCCAATGATGTGAGATTAATCAAGGCAAAGATGGGATTTTAAACTAAGCTCTGAGAAAATGAGGGACCACCACATGGTGAAAACATGCTAGCTTACAGAGAATGGCAGTGAAAAATGTAGAAAAAAAGCATGAAAGTGCCAAGTGGCATAACCTTGAAGGCCAAGTATATAACATAGATAATAACATTCGATCCTTTAGATCGAAATCAATTATCCATGTTGATTCATGCATGATAATCAGATAGAGAAATATCAATATTAAATTCTAATTCAGGGTCCCTTTTATTGTGATATAGACTTGGATTAAAACTTTAGGCCATGTCTTTTTATTTTTCATGGGCCCCCTTTATTCTACTTTAAACCTAGCTTAAATATTTTGGCTCAAAGTTCAATTCATGTTTATTAAAATAACCATAGTCCAAAATATTTAAGCTAAGTCCATTATTTTCTTGACCCTAACTTAAACATTTTGCATTTCTACAAGATCAACGATCCATGTTTGCTCATATGAAAATAATCTGATGGTGCATACTGAGTTAAAATTTTAACAAAGCTATAGGAGAAGTGAGGTGGTGACAGGTGTCACCATTTCATTAAAAGGATATTGAACATCTAATGAAAGTCCACCTCTTGGATTGAGATCCAATAGCACATGTTAGTTCAAATGAATATGATCCAATGGAGCGAGATCAAAGTAGACTTTTCAACATAGCTCAAAGTAAACATGGTAATGACACATGTCATAAACATGAGAAACATAGTAGAGGCATCTAATAGCATTCAACTCTCAAGATTTAGATCAATGAACTGCATTGATTTGTACAAAATAATTTGAAAGTATGAGGCAAAGGAGGATTTTTTAAAAAGGTAAGGGTCACTTTTTTTTAAATAGATGAGTCAGGATGTCATGGAGATGCCACAGTGGAGCCACATAAGATAGAATAGCCAGTTTAATATATTTTGTAGATCCACGACAAAAAAAGATATTAAAGCATGATCTAAGGCATGAAAATCATAGTTTGAATAGATACCACTATTAAATCACTATTGTAACCTTCAGAAAAACCCTAGTTTAACCTTGTGATCATCTAAAACTAAGCCAAATAAGTTGAACTACCATCAATACAAGCATAATTCAATCTAGAATCAAAGTTTGATCCACTAGTGAGCAATTTGATCTAAATTCATGGCCTTGATAGCTTGGAAAAGCATTTCCCAGGAAGACGTGGAGTTCCCCTTAACTTCATTAGCTAGTGGGTCCCAAAGTTAGATGAAATAAAAATATTATTATTTTAACTAGCATTTTATAATATTTTTAAATAGGATATTCTTTTTGTATAGACACATGTAATTTATAAGAGCACATTGTATATAGGTCAGTCCATTAGAAAAGATCATTTTTTATATAATGTAATTAAAAGGATAGTTATCTTATACTCATGTATGAATGTAATTTGATATCACTAACTAACATACCACCTTGATCATTCTATAAAAGGGGCATTATCAATTGTTAAAAAAGAGGAGGGATTTTGAAGAGCCAAAATTACTTTGTAAACTTAGAGTAAGCAATACAAGCAAGGAATTCTACAAATTTTGTCCAGTATTTATCTATGTGTTTGCTATTATGGCTTCTCTCTCACTTGCTACGTCTGAATTTTAGATTTGAATGGTTCTTAATAATTCTTGATGATCACCTTTGAATGTAGAGTTGTTAACTTGTGATAATGCTAGGTTAATTAAAGGTTCTTTGGTTTACGTCATTTTATTTGCTCTACATTTATATATGTGTCTATATTATCTGCTTATAAGAGTAAATCTTAAGGTAAATCCAGTTCTTATTTGCATTATTTCTACATTCCTCAGATTTTTGCCTGATGTATGATAGGATTTGGGCTTAAGCTATTTCAGGTCATACATTGGTTTTAAGTTCATCTCTAGATGAAATCTAAATTTTGTCATGATGTTTAGAATGAATATCGGCAACATTCCTTTCCGCCCTACCCTTCCTTTTGCTATTTTTTTAAACCACTTCACTTTAGATTAAGCCTTATTATGAATATCCATTTTAGTTTAGTTTTAGGCTTAGATTTTAGCATAATTCACTTTAATTAGTATAGATTTCCATCATATTTGTAAAGATTTATAGGCCACAATGGATCCCAACTACCAAACATTATAAATATTGTGAAATGGTCTACTTACTTTGCCTCTATTCTATCAAAAGATAATAGGATTATCAACACTTGCAACTCATGCACTAAATTTTTTGAATTCTAAAATGAGGAGTGTTTCTTAAACACTCTAAGCACCTTCTAATACATATTTAGGCATTAACAAAGTCATACACATAGGAATTTCAAACACTTACATCTTTTTCCAATCAGTTGTTATTAATGCCAATGCCCACTACTACTCCACACAAGCCCATGATAAGTTTTATGCACTAAAAAACTTCTCTACCCTGATCAGTCTTGTTAACATCTATATGCCCATATCAAATTTGAAGTAACATAAGTGACTCCCACTTCATCATGGACCCAATCCTCTATCAGGATTCTACCATAAACCACTCATAACTCCCACTACTTAGAAGTATTTGGTTTGTACACACCATGGCTCCATGAGGCTTCACCTACTCCCAATGAATATAATACATAGGACAACCATATTTTCCTCCTCTATAAGATACTCTAGAAGATAACTCATAACTACAAGAAATGGGATACTTAAATTTCTTGTTTCCATACCATTGTGCATCTCCATCTTTGGTTTTCTCCTCCAACCACCTTCATTACATCCTAATCACTTTATCCATTAGATAGTGATCATATTGGGGCCTATAGCCAACATGTCATCAAACATAATAGTAACCTCTACTGAACCTTAGCTCTCGATGAAGGTACCATTATACTCCATTTTCACATCTAATTTATCTTGTATAGTCTTCAAATTGCAAACCAACAACTCTTTGCCTCATCCTTGTATCCCTCTAACTACTCCATCTCATCACAAGATCACCATGTAGGAATGATGCTTTTGCATCCCACTACTTCAATAGAAACAAGTGCACACCACACTCTTTATAATAGTTAACAATAGGAGAGAATAACCATAGAAGTCAATCACATGACTCCTCCATATGTAGTATACTGCTACCCACCATGATCAACATAGTATCCATCCTTGGTTCTTGGGAAGTCATCATCCTACTCAGTACATCACTGCACCAATTGAGTTTTTGATCCCCAAAGATATAGTCAAGTTATATCCTTCTCTACCACATATCACACACATGGCCTTTTCCTTCCATGAAACCTTAGGTATCTTATTATTCTCCATCTATCCTGCACTACTTTAAATAATAGGAGACAAGAACCCATATAATTCAATACCTAACTTATACATGTAGAAAACTACTACCCACCATGCTCAACATGGTTGTGATCCTCAGTTATTGGGAAGTCATCATGCTACTCAGTGTATCATTACACCTACTAAGTTTTTGAGCCCCAAAGATATAGTCAAGCTACATCTTACTCTTATGCATGTCACACACACACCTTCTCCTTCCATGTAACCTTGGGTCATATTTATTCTTATCCATCCACTACTACAATAGGTATATATTTAGGTTTTTTGTACCTCCTCCTCTACATGGAATTTTTAAATCATCTTAGCCAACATGTTGTGGTATTAGGATTACACAACTTTTATACCCATCTCTAGTCTAGAAACTCCATCTACACTAATAGATTTTGCTTTTTCCTCAAGCTTTATGGTTGATTCTTCAATATGAACACTATTGGTATTGATATATCTGGGAAAGCTTCTTCATCTTCTCCTCCATTTCTCCATCTACATCTTCATCTTCTATAGAGATAAATACCTTCCATGTAGACCCTTTTTCTATTTCTATTTTGGTCTCTCCACCTATAGTTCCTACTTTCATAAACCAACCAACAATCATGGCTCTAATACTAGTTGTTAGGAAAAACATACATTCCTACATGTGCAAGTAAAAATAAAATTATGTAAAAACAAGCTACAACAAAAACATAAATAGGGGAGAACAAACCACTACACAAGATATACATGGAAAACCATTGCATAACTAGTAAGGGAAGAATCATGGGGCAAAGGCAGCATCTAGACTTCATATTTCATCAACAACACTCTCTCTTACATATCTCTTCTTAGAAACTCTTTTCAATTTCTAACACCAAGCACTCAGGTGAGCAAATATTACAACCAAGCCTTCCATACTCTAATATACAAGCTACAACATGCAAGTCTTACAATTCTAATATCCATAGCATCCAAGGGAACTCTAAGAATCAACCTTTATCTCCATGATTATAACAAAGCATCCAGGTGATCCAAACATCAACCTCCAACCATGAGCTAAGCTAACAAGCCTTCAAGTTCAACCTTGAGGATTCATACCATGCATCTAGGTGAGCTAATCATAATAGCCTTCTAGTATCTAACCTTTAACCATGCATCTGATTATTACAATCTAAGCATCTAGGTGAACTAAGCTTCCATCCCTTCTAAGCTCCAACCTACAACAATCATCCTATAGTGGATAGCCCCCAATGGGATTTTCATAAATACAAAGGAGAATGCAATGCTTTATAGCATTTTACAATAATGAGAGAGAGAAGAGAGGAAGGGATAAAACTTCATGGCTACTCCAAGAAATTTGTCACATTTGAGTGGGTGTATAGTGATCCATATTGGTGGTTGTCCCCATGTGCCAAAACTCATCAAAAATGAACCTCCACTTAGATAAGATCCAAGGCCACCTTCATGTGGTTCCAAACATTATCCCCCACTCCATAAGTGAGGACAAACACTCAATAGTGTTCTTCTTGTCTTAATCTCCAAGGGTCAACAAAGTGGATGTTCCACTTTAAATAAGATCCAAGCCACCCCATGTGACTCCAAGAATTGCACCCCAGTCACACATGAGAGGCCAATCTGCAATAGTGTATTCTTGTCTTCTTCTTCCATATGACCACACAAGTCCAAATGGTATTGCAATCACCTTTTGACTTTCTCTACACATGTGAATCATGGGTCCCCTTACAAATTTAACCCATACATGGCCTTTTGTCTTTTTCACCATGTGAAAACCCATATGTGACTCAACAAACTCCATGTCTTCTAGTGGAGTACTACACCCCACACCTGTCACATCATCATGATCACACTTGGGACCCACTATGGGCCCCATTACCACATCACTTTCCTACCAAATCACCTGTATGTCATGTCACATGCATGCCACATTATCTGTACACTTTCATACCATATCACCATGAATAGTGACTATGAATAATGACCATGAATAGTAACCTATTAATATTGGCTTCACATCCTAATAGTACCACAATTTGGGTACAACATCAAGGTTATTTATGTAATAAATTGAAGCCTCAACATCATGAGTGCATGCTGATATAGGTTGGTTGTGTTGCTCGGGTAAATTTTTTAAGCTAATTTGTGGTTCATTTTAATAGTATGCCCTTGATATTTTGGGAAGGGGTTTTAGTGGATCTAGATGTTTTAGTTTTTGGGGGTCATATGGTCATTGAACTGGCCGAAGGGTTTGCATTTACATTGCCTAAAAAACATGTCAACAAAAGTTTATCTTTGTTCCTCTAAAATTCTCTAGATGATTTATTGTACTATTGACATGAGCGAGTGTCATTACCAACTAAATGGTGGAAAAGGTAGTAAACATTGGGGTCATGGTCCCTAGGCACCTAGTTTTATCCTTGTTGGCCAAACCCCTATTGGTTATTCCATTGATAAAGGGGATGGTTTTAGAATGGTAAGAAATGGTCAATGCCCTAGAACTAATTTTGGTTTTGGTTTTGGTTTTGGTTTTGGTTTTGGTACTAAATGTGTTGAGCTATAGGGTGATTAAAATTGATTTCATGAACTAATATAGGAGGATTATAGTTACTCATACCATTATTATTGTTTTTGTTTCCATAATTGTTCTTGGGTTGTTATTGGTTATTTTTGGTAAGGTTTGGTTTCTTATTTTGGTTAATTACATTATCTGTGGTGGAATTATAGTTTTGGATAAGGATATTTGGACCTTAGTTTTTAATTTTTTTGGTTTGTAGTTTTTAATCCCCCATTGTTTTGGTATGGGTTAAAAATATGTCCATTGGTCCCATAAGTCTAGCAACCACTATTGATAGTCACCTAATTGATTCATAAATCCCTATCAAGACCTTCTTCATAAGATTGATAAGGGAATTTTTGCACATATTTCCTCATCTCTTTGTTAATGTAGTGAAGGAAGATATCACACAATTCCATATTATCCATATTTATTGTGATATTAGATGAATATATAACTTGCCTCCATCTTGAGATGAAATGGGCAACCAATTCATTGTTTTCTTGTTTGATATGAAGTAACTCTCAGATGTCATGTTTTAGAAGCTTTTTCATATCAAAGTCTTTTATAAATTTATCCATAATTTATTAGAAAGAGTGGATATAAGCCTCAAAGAGGTGATAATATCATTCAAGATCAATCCCCTATATAGTTTTGGGAAAAATATTTTCAATAACCCCATCCTAAGGTTAGAAGTATCTAACAGCTATGACATAAGCCTTGACGTATGTGTTGGCATATCCCTCCCCTTTAAACTTGGGAAGTTATGGTAAGAGATGTGGTAGGATAAATCCTCATATAATTTAATCAAGGGGTCCCTTAAAGTATTCATTATATGTCCCCATGATGTTGAATTCCATAGAATGTGTGATGGGTTAAGTCAAAAGGAGTTGGTTCGGATAAGGGTTAGTTACATAACCACTAGGAGAAAGGGGGTATTTGTTGAGATGGTATAGAATAGGATAAAAATTAGTTATCTAGTTGAGTAGAATTGGATAACATGTGTGAGTATGGAGGTAATTGGATAGAATAAATTGGATGTGTTATTTAAACTAGAGGGGTATACATAGGTGGTTGGTTAACTAGTATGTAACTAGAAGAGTTATACTAAGTAGTTGGTTGCTTACCACATACATATGAGGAATATAATATGAAGGTTAGTTTGTCACAACATTATTTAGAGGGATTTAATGTGGAATTTTAGTGTTTTTTACATTATTATGAGAGATGTAGGAATAAGAGTCTCCTAACAGAGTTTGGATAGGAGCTTGGTACACCAAAGGAGGGGTGGGTGCCATATGGTTAAGCACTATGTGTATATGAATGTCTCTTGGGTTCTAGTTTAGGATGTGGTTATTTGAGGGATTAATGATATGATATTAAGGTACCTATTAAGTTGGTGCAAGTATAGAAATAGGATAAGGATACACTTAAATAAGAGAACCATGATGGTTCTCCAAGTCTCGAATATGGCTCACCAAAGTTGAGATGGGTTCATTCGAAGATAAATGAATTTTTTGCTAAATGAACTCCTTTGTTATATGATCAAGTGATATTGGTTGGTATCCCATGGCTATTTGATTAGGGTTTGATGACTCAAAGAGGGGAGTCTTATTTTACTTAGGAGTTATAAGAATATTTTGGATGAGAATGAAAGGATTTTGAGGTGTTTGAAGCCTATTCAACCGATCTTGAAAATAACATATTATTTTAATGTAGTGATAAAATTTTGTGGTACTTTCCACATCAAGGTTTTTAAGGCTAATAGAAGTATTTATTGCTACATGGGGACTAGTCTCACTCCCAGTAGTGAGGGTCGTATTATTAGACTCAAGATGGTTAATATTAGTTTTTTATGGATCCCACATTTCATGGATAGCCACTCCTGGTCTAGTATGAGAATTTGAATGTTGTTTTTGACAATTCATATCCACATTGTGTATGGGATTAATAGTGTTCTAGCTTGAAGAGAGAAGGTCATTTTAGGGCTATAATATTCTTCTATAAGTGTCAAGATTCATACTTATTTTTAATATATCTTGACAAAACATATTTGAGGGGTATATGGATACCCAAAAAATATGGAAAAGGTAGAGGGATGAATAAAATAGAAAAATAAGGGAAGAAAAATATAAAAATATAAAATAAAAATACCTTCACATTAGGTTCATCAATTTTGTATGCATGTTGAAAATACACACTAACGTGTGCACTCAACTTCTCAAGGCCTAGCCAAGACAGTCAAAGTAATGGATAGATGATGGGTGAAACTAGGGATTGGGTTGATTGTTTATTTGAATGAGGTTTAGAATGATGGGTGGTGAATTTTTATCAATTTGGGACTAAACTTTTTCTATTATTTCACACTACTCATTGAGATCATCCAACTAGGTAGAAATAAAACTCCAAGGTCCTTTAGTTTCAGAAATGACAATGAGGTGAATATCTTGATTGATACTAGGAATGACAAGGTGAAATTGGTCTAGATAGATGACTCAAGGGATATGTTCAAGTCTATGGGCTTGCTATACCTTATCAATGTGAGACAAAAGTGTGAATGATATACGATGAGGTAAGTCTTGAGGAAAAAATGAAAAGGAGGTGAGATTGATGTTGTATTGGTAGCCTTAGTTTTGGGTAAGTACAATGATAGGTGGATCAAAGATATACTATTACTCTTATAAAACATTGGGAGGATATAAAATAATGTGTGGGATTAGTGTGGAATATAAAACTTCTTTCTTGAGCTTAGTGGTAATTTCAAACTAAATGTTGGTGTCATGACCAAGGGCTCTAATCTAAGGAAAATGCCTACTCTATGGAGATAAGGATGATCTGAGAGAGTCATCTAAGAGGAAAGGTAATGTAATGTGTAAACATAAGATATTGTTTTTAAGATGGTATGTGATAATATTTTTTATTCTATAATAATCAAGGGCTTAGGATGTTCATGCTCATTTGGAAGAGACTTTGATTATTTATTTGTTTTTTTGAGTTTTTGCAAGGCTTTAACTGAAAGAGAGTAAGTTAAACTTCTTACTAAAAATAAAAGATTGAAAGTAAAGAGTAATAAATAAATTGAAATACTAATATGCAATCCTTTCTTTTTGGTTATTTTCTATTACTTTTTAAATGCATATAATGCTTAAAAAATAAAAGTTAGCCTAATAATGCAAATGTTGATTTTTTTCATTTCCTAGATGCAAGTTATATGAACTTCTATTTTATATTTTCAAATTATCAATAAGTTAATATATTATGAAAATTTATTTTTTTCTAACATGAAATTAAATACAAAATCATATTTATATCCTAAGTAGTAAAACTACCAAGTATCTAGAGATTATTTTGCATATGCAAACTACAACTAGTTTTCAATGTTTTGGATGAATGCACACTAAGTTTGAAATATTTTTTTATGAAGTAAAAGTGAGGATCTAAATTATAATTTTATTATTTTCATATCTAAAAATTTCATTATTATCTCATGTGAATAAAAAAATCAATATTAATATAACACCTTTTGTTTGCCTAGGTTCTTCTAGGGTTTTTACACGTATTTATGTGTTTGATTTTTTGTGGACAAAGCTAATTTCAAAACTAAAAATGGAAAAAATTTCAAATATGAAAATTATTGTTTTTTTTTTAATATTTACCTAATGCTTTAATACAAAAATACATGTTTTTCAAGAGATCTATGATGTGTATGCAAATAAATAAAGAATCTAACTATTATTTTTGAGGCAAGAGAAGGGGCGAAAGAGAGATTTATCTTCCTATCTATTTCATTTTTGAAATGAAATATAATTTAATAAATGGAAATAAAGTAAACTAATATAATGTATTGAGTAAATAAATAAACCTAAAACTAAAAACCCCCAACTTAATCAAGCTGAGATCAGTTGGAAGCAAGATGTATTTGATGTGATTTTGTCCTCAACATGCTAGGTCCTCTACTCAAACAATATTATAGGAACTAGCTAACAAATGGTGATATAAATGAATAGTATATAAATTGGGAATGAATAATGACACAACTCTAAACAAGATAACAATTGATTATGGCTAGCCATTACACTGATTATAATGAGTTAGTTGTTGATTCAATGATTTCTCTTATTTATAACTATGTAGTTTGGCACGAAAATAATCAAGAATGGAGCTCAAAAATAATGGAAATCAATTTGTGGCTATAACAAGCTTTGAAAACTAATTTTCAATATAAATTTTTGGCTCCAAAATTCTTCTAAATCTAAGATACTTATATGAGAAGCATGGATCTTGCAAGGGTGAGTTTAATTCTTTGTTAACTGAAAGTTAAACTTATAAAAGATGGGAAGTGATAAAAATAAGAGTGGGAGTGAATTAGGTAGTCATGAGGTGGACGCAAGGTAGAAAAATATAATAAATGTGAAGAAAAACATGCAAACATATGAAAAATTCAATTTCCAGAAGTTAAAAATAAAGTGCAAACAACTGGTGATTGAACCTCCCTTGTTTGTAAGTAATGATTACATAACCACTGCATTTTGTGATAGAATTTCCCTATTTAATTACAAAACTTTAACATAGTATTTTTTAATCACATTGTTGATAATGGTTTTATCAGGGTTACTTTTGAAACCTTTGTAGTGGTTCTATCATCTTTGAGATAATTTTATAATAAATAAAGGTGATTTCATCACCAAAGAGGCCAATTTTATCCTACTTAGAAAAGGTTCTAAAACAATGCAATAAAAAGACAAAAAGGCCATCAAGATAGGTTTGGGAGAGACTTATAGAGAGAGGGAGAGATAGGGGACTAGAATGTCATAGAAAACTCATTTGTGTGCATTGGATAGCACTACATCATCATTAGACATCATATCATAAATGTCACACCGTGTAATTTTTAGGTGCATACAAATACCCTCTATGAATAGTGGTAACTCCTCCTACCCCACAACCACCATAATTGGTTATGGTACCTATTCAATAACACCATACAAATTTAATTAAGGAACCTAATCTAAATCAAAATACAAAGATAATGAGTTCACCCATTCAAACACATAATGTGGATTCAATTATGGTACCTATACCAAAAAAAATTATATCCAATCAGACCAAATGAAAAATTTATACCTTCCTCAGAAATAATATTCATACCAAATAGTTACACAAGGTTCAAATAAATATAAATCTCCTACCATGTATACTAGACCAATTCCTAAGATAATCTAGAATTTTTCACAACAAACAAAATCAGTTACACAATAGACTTCACCAAGTCTTGCACCTTCTCCAGTTACACATATGGAAATAAATTCAATAAGAAATTATCATGATAGTTATGATACATCATTTGATGATTTTTTAAATTAAGATATATCTACATGTAGCATTCCCAATCCATAGAAAATTAGGGTTCAACTTTATAATACAAGCTTCTACTATGATACTTCCATTGATGGGATCATAGATTAATTCCACTATCAATTATAAAAAATCAAATATTAAAAAAATATAAAAACATTCAAAATATTTTCAAAAAATAAAAAATCAAGCCTTGAGCATGACATGAAATGCTAATAATTTCTTTACATATGCTTTTTATCATATATGTTGGTATACAACATATTCTTTTTTATACACATTTACATTTCATGAGGTATTTGAGTGTGATGCAAGACATACATTACATATGAATTATTAGATATTAGATGTCCCTTCTACACCATGGTCATACCTATGTTGGAGACATCTAAATCTACAAGTTACACTATAAATAATTATATCTATCTATGACCTAAAATACAATATTGAGCAATATATCTTACAAGTGTCTTGACAATCAGTCATATTTTAGTGTGTGTGTGTGTGTGTGTGTGTGTGTGTGTGTGTGTGTGTTTGTTATATTTTAATAAAAAATGTGACATTGATAACATGTGATTGAATAGACTAATTTTCACTTATTCTATACTATTTTGATGTTATTTTATCTATTGCATAATAGGCTTAACATTTCTTGTTTATTGTGTGTGGCTATTGGCCCTTGTGTGAAAATTACTTGATCATCCTTTTAAGATCATTGTTTTTTATGTGTGACATTTGAACATGTTTGTGGCCCTTGGGCTTATGTGTGTGCAATCTTTTCTTATGTAGCATTTGAACATGTCCCTTGTATGTGGACCTTGGCCTTGTTGTATGACATTGTGTGACATTATTTCATGTTGTGATTTTGTGATTACTAAACTTGATTAGTGTTTCCATGATCTCTATCATGCACTCCTCGAGCATAGTCTACTTCAAAGATATTTACTTTATTACAAGCCTCATTACTAAATATGTCTAGACATAACATTTTATATGCCTTTCATTCAATACGTTACATACATGCTTTAAATGAAAATTGTGTTTTCTATGATAGCATACTCCCCAACACGACATAATACTCTATGATCATATCTTTATCACATTGTACAATTAACTCTTATTTTGAGGTGAGTGCATTGCAAGATTCATCTTTTATTTCAAAGTGGGGTGTCATAGTGGTCTTGTATTATATATTCAAACCTCCATGAGTATATTTGGAACATAATATAGGTTCAAATAAATAGAATGTAGGTTTAAAAAATACAAAGCACAAGTTTTCAAAGATTCAAACCAATGCAAAATCAAATTTTATAAGTAGAATATAGGTTTTCAAAGATTTAAACTGATTCAAAAATCAAACATGTGAATAGATGTTAGCACATAAAAACATATTTGAGGGGTATATGACATTCATATGCACTCACTTATCAAATACACAAAGTGCATTATCATACACACTTTAATGCATATGCACGGGCATATGCAAAACTATTACAAGATCAAAGTTATAAGTTGAATAAATGCATATTATTATATATCATTGGCACACATTTAGATATGGAATCACAATCATTGATGATTATACTTTTTAAAAGATTAAAAATTTAAAATTCAAAGTTTTAAATCTTCAAAGTTTCAAATTTCAAATTTCAAAAGAGAAAAACATGCATATTCAAAGGTAAAATATTCATTTCAAAGCAAAGTTGATGAGAAATGGAGTCATGATGGGGGCATGAATATTATTCATTATTTTTAAATAATGAAATTATATATATATATATATATATATATATATATATATATATATATATATATATATATATATATATATAATGGTATGACTTGAATCTATGTTTGATGTACATTTGAGTCTAGCAATACTCATAGGCTTTGGAATCACTTCTATCGAACCTAATCTGGTTCCATGTTTTTGGATTAATGCACTATTTACTATTCCCTTTTCATGAGAATTAGAATAATGAATATTTACAATTAAAGATCTTGATTAGTTATTTGAATTAGGACTTGATCACTCTCAATTATATATTGGTTCAAAATCTCTAAATACTTCAATAAGGAGGCATGGTTCTCCATTATCAATTACAAGTTAAAAGACAAATGGGTTTCACCTACATATAAGTGTACTTATTTTCTCTCTTTTCATTTTTTTCAATTTTCAAAGTTCAATTTTTTTTTAATCTTAAATGAAAAAATGACTAATTCATGAGTTTTTGTAGCATTTGCTAAATTTGAGTGCCTTGCACAATTGAATTATCTACTCAAAAATAAAGTGTGTTATACACACTCAGGTTTGACTCTTTCTCCTTTACTCTAGTAATTTCATTTTTAAAATAAATGGGGAGTAAATGTAGACACATAAATTTGGTTATATATACTTTACAATAAAATTCTTGGCATATTCCAAACCACATGAATTTCACATAAATACATGACTCTTACTCACCATTCCTCTAAGCCATTTATCTATATGTGGGCTTAAGCCTTTTTTTGTCATTGTCACTATACAAAAATTTCAATTTCAAATGTTTAAGTTGTCTAAAATCACCTTTAAACTATCTCCAAAATAAGGCATAGATCATTGACCCTTCTGGTCAGGTCCACTCTAAGCAGACAGGGGTATAGTGCATCACTATCCATTTAGGCAAGTTTATCCTGCCCCAATTACGATTAGTTTCCAAATTTGAAATTAATATTTTGGGTCTTCTTGAGTGTTTCATAAGTTCAAATAAATTAAATTATCAAAATATTATTCTATATATATATATATATATATATATATATATATATATATATATATATCAAGTGTCATCCATTATATCACTTATTATTCACTTGGTACAAGCATATACACTTTTTGTAAATTGAGCAAACCTACCATATTTTGCCCAAATTTTAAATAATTAATAAGGAGTAACCATAAAAAAAAATTTAATCCCTCTAAATCAAGTTTATATATTATTTTAAAGTATCAAATCTATCTTCTAATTACATACATATAAGCAAAGGAGCACAATCGCACATTCACTCTAGGTGGGATAACTACATGGATTTGATTTCCCTCCTTGGAGTATTGGATATGTAGGCAAAAATCAACCATCAAGGGGGTGATTGAGGTCATATCAACTCATTACACTCCCCATTTTTTGTGGATTTTCAAGATATAAAATTTCCCTAATCGTTTAAAATAAAAGAGAAGATAAACATTGTTCTATGCACAACCAAACCTTAATTATGATATATCAAATTTCTCAACATCTGCAAGTACAACAAGTGTAACAATAAATTTTTACACATATTTAACTAAGATAAGTCTATGGTCAACATAATTGAGTGATTTATTCCTCTATCCACCTATATCCATATTTATCTTTTCCTTCTACCTTTGATCTATCACCTAAATAATTTTGCTTTCTTTTTATTTTCATGTTTGCCACCTATCACAGTCAACTGAGATAACTCTATGGTCAACAGATTGGAGCGCACTACTTCACCATCCACCTAGGGTGGACCTATCTAGATTTTTTTCTAATTATGAATTTGTATAATCACATTTTATTCTAATTTTCATAGTCAAACAATTAGAATAATCAACATAGATAATTATAGAAGTATATTTATTCTCGGTACTTTTCCAAAATATAAATTATCCATATTTAGTAATCGTTAAAATACAAATGGTTAATTATTATATATCTTTAAAAATTTTATATTTTCCATTTTCTCACCTATATAATTAACATAATACACTTAATATTTTATCAAAAATAGAGAAAAACAAGTCTGTTATGTTCAAACACTTTCAATATTTTGATAACATGTGCCAAATAGTTAAATACCTTGAAGTTAAGTTAACTATTATGAACAAGCTAAAGTATGGGTCTAATCCTCCAACATCTTCTAATGGCTAAAGTAATGGGTAACATAGTTTCAAAACCTACTAATAGTATTTTCTTTTCAACTCCTCAAAGGAGGAAATTTACATGGTTACCAAAACCTCCTAATAAGGTATTATAAAACTACTCAAGTGTAATCTCATATATCTCCCTCTACCAAAGGAGGTTGATATGACAAAAGCACAACCTAAGGGGTTTAATATCAATGTATATTATGATTAGAATGGATGGATAGGATATTCTAATAATATATGCCTTGCTTTGAGACATAAGATAAAATATTTAATTGAGAACAACATTATTGAGTTTAGTGGTGTTAATACGCCTAAGGAGTATTGGTTGCACAACCTAATGCAAAGCTTATGATGTTTTTATATCCCTTTCCAAAACATGTGGCATAAAAAACTGAGTTAATCATGAGGTACATATGAGTTACAATGTCCATCCTCATATGACTTATTATAATTCTAGAACTGATAAGACTCATCTTATAGATGGTATTATTGGTACACTTAAAGATACACAATTACAAAAACATATAATCATAATTTATGACCATGATATTATTGTTGATGATTCTACTAATACACATTTGTTTGTACATGCTTTCATTGAATCACATCCTATACACAATATTATGGTGGATAACAAGTCAAGTGAAAACATATGTACCATGGCATTGATTATTAGTCTTGGGTACACACATAAATTTTATTGGTATAACTAATATGGTAAAAGGATTTGATGGAAAGAGAAAAAATTGTTGAAACATTTAATGCTTAAGTGGTGCCTTTTATGGACCCTTAGCATACTTAGGTTAATTACATAATAATGTTTTATTATTATTTATTAACATAGGTTGATAACCTTTTGTAAATAAATATAATAAAAAATATTTATTTATTATCATTTATTAATGGTTCTTGGGGAGAGGTTGGACTTGTTGGTTACAATGGTCCACCTCTTTACCCCAATATAGAAAGGGTTTAACCCCTTTGGTAAATCATTCATGGAATATGGACTGATACTTTTATTATTGTGACATCGGTATATTTACGTGTGGAAAATATTATTGAGAGATTTTTGTGAATACTAGACAGAGAATAAGTGAGAAGAGAAGGATTTATGTATTGGGTTCTATTTTCTCATTTATGTGAATAAATCAACACCATAGTTTTTTTACCTCTCTTAGGTTTTCCATGTCATATGTTGTGTCAACTTGATTTGTGTGTTATTTAATAATTATTTATTATCAATATATATTATATATAAATTACATATTTTACATAAATTTTACATGGTTTTAGAGCTACAATGACTTGTGTTGATTGGAAAGATACTATTGTTGAAGGATCCAGACCATGTTCAAGCAAATTCTAAATTAGTTTTCAGCCTAAAAATTCACTTGTACGACCTATGGTATGGCCCTCTATGTAATTTTGTGTTGAATTTTTGTCAATGATATCTCCAAGGTGATAAATGTTATTTATGAGGTGTCATGTGTGTTAGATTGGCATTGACAAAGTGTGCTTTAATGTGCTTCAGTGTTCCTACATGGTTCTTTAGTGTTTG
The DNA here is from genome assembly GCA_037957365.1 of Torreya grandis. Classification (NCBI taxonomy): domain Eukaryota; kingdom Viridiplantae; phylum Streptophyta; class Pinopsida; order Cupressales; family Taxaceae; genus Torreya; species Torreya grandis. The sequence continues at coordinate 1,826,771 of JARHVA010002580.1, read as the reverse complement.
ACTTAGATAGGCAATTGATGGATGATATTGATGGTATGGACATGTTTTAGAGACCCTATGGGATATTATGAGTGCTTATAATGATTATTAAAGAGACTATAATTCATAAAAATAGTTATATGAATGTCTAAGCTCAAGTAGTCATCTTGACAAATAAAGCTAAGTGAGTAGATTGATGATGTCATATTTCACATATGTGAAAGTTTCAAGAGTAGTTTGATACATGAATAGATTCACCTATGAAATTTTATTATGTGGTTTAAATTTTAGGTCATGAGGTTGGACATATCAAAAGTTATTAAGGTGAAAATTTATGCTTCTAAGTAGATTGTAGTGATTCCCATACTTAGCTAAATTTGCATTATCGAAGATCTAAAGTGAATGGTAAGTGTTTAATCTAATCAGGATCTAATAGAGTGAATGATATTTTAATTAGTGATCTAATGGTGCATATTTATTCAATATGTTAAAGTATTCTCATAAGGCACATGGGGCTACCAAGTGGTGAAAGATCATTTGAAGACTGACTATAGGGTGCATAGAGAAGGCATGTAGGGATGCCAAGTGGCATGATCTCATAAGCAGGGATCAAATATCAACAAAAATAAATGAGATTTAAATTTATGAGGCTCACTAATATATAAATATATTGAATTTTATCAAGTTGTGTGAGGACACGAGATGAAGACACGTGTATGCAATATTTGCATTACATAGTGATCGTTGGCATTTGAAATTAACCAAGAAAAAACTAGTGCTCAGTATTTTTCTAATATATTTTGATTTAGGATGAATTTTTTGATGGATTAAAAATATAAGTTAAATATGAATTCAATTATCATCTATATAAGTTTATTAAAATGTTTGAATGTTCATAAATTCAAAGATATTGAGCTCCAAAGTTGACTATGTGTTTGACCATGTTCTGCAAGTGACATAAGAAGGATAATTAAGTTATTTTTGATAATATTTTGATGTTTAAAGATTAAATATATATTGGAGAGTGTTTTAAACTCCATGATTGAAATATATGTGTATTTTTGATGTTTTACCAATCCATCTTTAGTATGAACAAAGGCTTAGAAGTTGACTATGTTTATTGAATGCACTGATAGTTTGAGTGACCATCTTATAGAGGTAAGTTAAAGGTGTTATGAGAAGAGTTAAGGAAGAAAATAAGTATGTATATGTTATATAGGTATATAAGGACTATTATAAGGCATTGGTTGTCATATTATGCCCCTGATCAGATTTGGAGAGTCAAAATAGTATAATGGTATTTTGACTATGTATAACCAGCCTGAGTGGTCATTTTGAGAGAGTTGTTTTAAGTGATTAAATCCTATGTTGAAGTGTCTAAATCACATGGAGGTGTTTCATATGTCTTTATTAATTCACCCATGTGATATAATCATATGTCTATATGAAATATTTTATTTTTTGCTTCAAAATTTTGAGACTGTGTTTTTTGTGTATGGAAGCCTAAAGAGCGAGGAGACCTAATTGATAGGTTCAAGTGTTGATTTACTGTTATAAGTGGTATGGACCCATGAGGGAGTTATAAAGGGTCTATTATATATTTTTTATGTGTTTAAATATTTTTTATAAGCTTAAAGTGTCCCAAAGAGTTGAAGTTGTAATGTATGAGTATGAAGGCCTAATTGTTTTAGGTCTCACCAAGATCTAATGGTGGTTTGGAGCTAATGAGGTATTGGCCAACCTAAAGAGTATGTGTTTATTACATGTAATATGTATGAGGACCTATTTCAAATTTTTTTCAGATATGTAAATCATATTGGTCAACCAAGATGGTTTAAAGGAATAGAGTGGTATAAGTACAAGGTCTAATCAAACTAATTATGCTAGTTGTGATAGTGCATATTCAAGTAAAGAAAAGAAACTTTTTAAGATAAGGTACAGGTTAGTAAGGACCATCAGAGTGTAAAAAATAATATACATGTTTATTTAATCAATTTTATGTATGAGGACACACATGTCATTGGACCTAATGAGCCTAGAAGAGGTAGTTTGAGCAAGTTAGCCCTAGAGGTAGCTTGAGAGAGATTGGAGGTGAAGAGTACAGACAAAGGTGATCATCATCAATTGAAGAGTAGAAATAGGTGTTCAATTTTATATATTCAAGTAGCTAAGTGTTTAATTTGTTTCTTAGGGGGTTTTTTCCTCCTTTCAATGTAAATCTTGCTAAAGGTCTAGTTGTTGTGGGTGTTCAGCTAGACAGGGGAAGTATCTCCTTATGGGATTGGTGCCTCACTAAACTAAGGGATGCGTGTTCCTTGATAATTTGGTGCTGGTATAAATACTAGATCTTATTATTATAGGATTTTAGTCCATATTTCAAGGTTTAGTGGTTTTTATCCCCCAAGAGGGTTTCCCACATATATGATGTGTTCATGTGATGTATGCTCTTATGTATGTTTTGGATGTATGTGTTTTCATGTTTATGTTGCTTGATCAAGTTGATGTACTTTGAATGTTTAAGAGTTGGTATTTGAATTGGATTATCTTGCATCACTGAGTCACCCCCCCTGTTATTGATTATACCTCTAATAATCAGTATCATAATAGGACCTTTTATGAAAGTTTAACCACTTGAAGGTGATCCAAGGTACAATATGGGTGAAAAGATCATGATGTTTGATGATGAAGTTTGCTATGATATTGAGAAAGAAGAATTTTATCTATAATCTAAGCTCATGAGTGAACTTGGTGAAATTAAGGAGGAAAAAATAAGAATCATAAAATGAGGAATATGATCAAAGGTCTTGAAGCGCAAGTCAGATCTCTTGAGGGGTATTTGTCAGGTAAATCCATGAGAGAGGATAACGAGAATCAAGAACTGATCAATTCTATGGAAGAGAAAGCATGTAGATTGAAATATGACATGGCTAATGGGGATAATGAGGATAAGGAGATCATCAAATATCTTATAATTCAATTAAAGGCTACAACTTCAAACATGAGGGTTAAAGAAGATGAATGTGTTCAATTGAAGGCTAATCTTGTTTCCGTAAAGGATGAGCATGAAAAGGTCATAATGAAGATAGGCAAGATTGAAGAAGAATAAAATAGATTAGAACAAGTCAAAGAGGATGGTAACATGAAATATAATAAGTCAAATTAGGTCAAAGACAAAATAAAGAAGCCAATCAGACAACCAAATGCTTCAAGGTATGCCAAATCTTTTATGGGCCATTGTTTTATTTGTCATCTTGTTGGTTATAAGGCAAAGGATTATGTAAGAAGAAGAAATCAATCAAAGGGAGATCACTACCATATTCAAACAAAAGGTATGGAAGACATTAGTTTCTATAGTTGTCAAAGATTTGGTCACATTGCTAGGTTCTATAAGCAAAGACCATTAAGTCAAGATAAGTTCAATCAAGCTCCTAAAGTACAAGAAAAAAGATAAGCTAGATAGATTAATGTAATGAGATATTTATCCCAGATTCATTATTATAAATGTAATCAGTTTGGCCACATTGCTAGAGAATTTAAGAGGAGAATAAATCAGTCAAAGAAAGATCACAATCATCATCAAGCAAAAGATATGAATGATCTTGTTTGTTTTAGATGTCATAGAGCTGGTCACATTGATAGGTATTGAAAGAATAGGGTGAATGAGTTCTCAAATCAAAATAAGGTGTATGGGGCTCCTATTTTACAAAGAATAGGTCAAAAATAGTTTTGGAAACGTAAGCCTATTAGGAGAGATCAGACTGAGACCAAAGATGGTTTGTTTGCCATAATAGACATGAAGGAAATTCAATAGTTTATGTTGTCTAAATTTGTTGACAAGTCTGAAGCAAAGAATGAAATCAATGATCCATTCAAATTCATTATGGTGATGAGTTAGGACTACAATTCAAATGAGAGTATGGAGATATGGGAGTCTCCTAAGTTTTTGGACTTTTGGTATCACTAAGTCAAAGGGGTGTCTATCTCTAATCTTCAAAGAGACACTTTATAGCAAGAAGAAGCAAGGTGGATGTTATTTGAGTTTTGGTTGATGTTGTAAGACAAGAAAGATATTTTAAAAATGTGCTTAGCTAAATGGAAGTAATGAGTTTTATGAATCTGCTCTAAAGTCTTATGATGGAATGATTCAAAATATATATTCAGGGATAGTGATCCTAAAGTCAAATTTTTGGTCAATCTTTGATAGATGGTCTCATTAGTCAATATGGTGAAGAATGAAGCATGTATGCAAGGTATATAAGTAGGGAATGGAATTTTCTAGGTCTTTGATCAAGGATGATGAGTTTTCAATATATTCTATTGCATATAAAGATTTGTTGGCAGATCTATCTCATTGAGAAGACTTGTTGAAGATGTCATGATCTAGGTGAAGCATGGAGTTAGGGGAAACTATCTCAGATAGTTTGAAAGGCTTAATGAGCTATGCATGATTGAGTGGGAGAATATGTGAGATGTTCCAATCATAATGGAGATATGAAGAAGTCTTTTATAGATGTGAACTCAAGGATGTTCATATGATGACTTGATCAAACCAAGTTAGGTGCTTTGACAATGTATTGAATCCTCATGCATAAACAAAGGGGGAGCTTTGTAAATGGTCAGGTCCTAGAACTAGAGGAATATGTAGTATAATTTGAGAGAGAAGGTATGAAGGAAATTATATTGATTCATCATTGTTGGAAATGGCTGAAGATTCTCAAAAGGGTGCCTAAGCTCAAAAGCTATGTATGATCAAAGAAGAGTATATCATGGAACATGTTTAAAAATATCAAGGTAAGAATAGGTATGCACAAAGTTAGGGGGAGCCTGTATCATCTCTTATAGGTGGTCCTTTCTTATTTTTGTTCCTTGAAGTCTTTTGAGGTCCATAGGATCAGGAGTTGAGCCCACTTTATCATTGTGTCAAAGGGGGAGAAAGTGCTTAAAGAGAGAGACAGAGTCTATGCATAAGTTTTATATTAGTGTTAACATCAATGATAAAGGGGGATATTATTGGAGATTTTTAAATTATATCTCCAAGGCTATCAAGGTTATTGATGAGGTGTCATGTGTATTAGATTGATAATGACAAAGTGTGCTTTAGTGTTCCTCTATGGTTCTTCAGTGTTTGACCTAGATAGGCAATTGATGGATGATATTGATAGTATGGACATGTTTTAGAGACCATATTTGATATTATGAGTGCTTAGAGTTCTTATGGAAGTGAATGGAATTTATCATAATAGTCATATAAATATCTAAGCTCAAGTAGTCATCTTGACAAATAAAGCTGAGTGAGTAGATTAATGGCATCATATTTCACACATGTGAAATTTTTTGAAGTTTGATACATGAATGGATTCCTCTATGAAATTTGATCATGTGGTTCCAATTTTAGGTCATGATGTTGAACTTATCAAAAATTATTAAGGTGCAAATTTGGTTAAAGGAAGAGAGTGGTATAAGTACAAGGTCTAATTGGACTAATTGTGTTAGTTGTGACAGTGCAGATTTAAGTAAAGAAGAGAACCTTTGTAAAGGAAGATAAAGGTTAGTAAGGACCATCAAAGTGTGAAAAATATCAAACATGTTTATCTAATCAATTTGATGCAGGAGGACACATAGCTCATTGGACCTAATGAGCATAGAAGAGGTAGTTTGAGCAAGTTATCCCTAGAGACAACTTGAGAGAGATTGGAGGTGAAGAGTGGAAACAAAGGTGATCATCATCAGTTATAAAGTAGAAACAAGTTTTCAAGGTGATTTGTTTAGGTAGTTGAATGGGTGCTTGGTTTCCTAAGGTATTGGTTCCTCCTTGCAAGGTAAAACTTATTAAAGGTCTAGTTATTGTGCTTGCTTAGATAGACAGGGTCAGTAGCTCCTTATGGGATTAGTGTCTCACTAAACTAAGGGATGAGTGTTCCTTGATCAATTGGTGCTAGTATAAATGTTGGATCTTTTTATTATAGGATTGTATTCCATTTTATAGGGTTCATTGGGTTTTATCCTCCAAGAGGGTTACCCACATATATGATGTGTTCATATGATGTATGCTCTTATGTATGCTTTGGACATATGTGTTTTCACGTTTATATTGCTTGATCAAGTTGATATATATTGAATGTTTAAGAGTTGGGAATTGAATTAGATTATCTTGCATTCTTGATTCACCCCCCCTCTCAGTGATTGTACCTCTAACATATTGAAGGTTTAAAATCTTAGAATAATTATTTTAGTGATTATTTAAGCATTTCAAACCTCCATTCTAACATCTAAAACCTATCTTGAGCAACCAAATAGTAAACAAAGATCAAAATTTGCACTCAAATTTTACTAGGAACACCATTATTATATTGTATGGCCTTTTGCCAAAAGAAAATTGTAGAAAAATATTTTTAAATCTCCTATGTTGGTTCTGGTATTTTAGATCTATAAATTATCAATTTTAAATCCTCTTAGAGATTCAAGAGAGTCTCCGAGGCATTTTTTTGAACTTATGAAAAAAATTCAAACTCTCATGGGTGCCATTATACGACTTTATATAGCAAAAACAAGCATAATAATATTTTTTATCATCAAAATTGGATTTTTAGGGTCCTAAAAACTTTGGAGGGAGATTTGAGGAACAACTACAAATTTTCTCGATTTCTGGTGTCATATACAAGCTACTCTAAGCTCCCCTACTTATTCCTGTGCATAACGGCTACTACAAAAACATACAATGGTTACTACTATGTTTTTTGAAAATATTTTTTATAATTAAATTAAAAATATACACACATAAAGGGGCCCACCTCCTATTTACTTTTTACCCAAACTAGTAATTTATTTTGACAAGTTTTTCAATATTATTTTTACATGCACTATATATGTATGTATGTATGTATAAATTAGTTTAAAAATATTTAAAAATAAATTAGTGAATATAAAATCCTGAGCAGTCTACTAGATGAGTTAGTAGTTTTTTTTTGTTATAAACTTATAAACGGGAGGTCTAATGTTCAAAACACACTATCACCTAGTTTATTTTGATCAAATTACTTTATTCAAATTTTATTTTTCAAAATAATTAATTTGAAACTCTTTTTAGTTTGTGTGTAAAGTGAATGTACCCTAAACTAGTTTCAACCTCTTTCGACATTTGATCTAGATAATATTTTATCAAATATGGTCATGTGATTAGTTGTTTCCTAGGTTTTGGCATATTTTGGATGTATTGGTGTGGTCTATTTGTTGTTTTCAAACTTTTTATAATAGTTTTTCAACTTTTTTAATAATAATATTTAGATAGTTATTCCTTGTACAACACTTAATTTAGTATAATTTATTACAATTATTTTGCATATATTGGAATAATTCTTTCTTATTTACACTAGAAATTTGTTTTATTTTAAATAAAGTTCAAAATCTCATTAATTTTTTTAAAAGCTTTATCTAGTGTCATAATATTAATTTTAAAGGGAAGCAATGGATTTTCCTAATTTTATGTTAGATAAAGCTCAAATGCCTAATGGATCTAACTATAATATCTAAAAAATCATATTAAAATTGAGTTCATGGCTCAAAATTGTAGAATATTGTGGTCAGGACTAAAAATTCTTGTCAATGCGGGATGTCTCAATTGAGCTCAACAATGCATTTCAAAATAATTTACAAGAATCTATATCAATTAGTCAAAAGAGTGTTAAAGATAAATTCCTACTCTATATCGGTAATCAAGAGTCTCACAATAATACTTCAAAATTCATTGATCATATACATGAGGGCACTCATCTCTCTAAGATAATTAAGTTAATTCTTGAATTGATAACTAAACCTATGAAATGTGATGAAAAAGTTTTTAATTTTCTTGAAAAAAATAAAAAATATTAAATTTTAGTTAGATGGATGTAATTTTAATTTAATTCAAGATCTGTTATTATATTTCATTATTCATTTAAATATTCATGAAAAAATTTACAATTTTATTTTAATTCTAAATTCAAAGTACCAAATATAGCAAGATATCCCTGACCTCACTACCCTTTTAGCTCTTATGATTCAAGAAGAGCAAGTAATGTCTAATTTTGATTCTAAAGAGAATGCCACTCAGGCACTTCTCACTGTCAATCTTATTTCTAAGAATAATAGGAACCATAAATCTAACCCTAATTCTACAAATGGTAAAAATGAGAAAAATAAATCTCGTACTAAGAATAATAAATCTACGTTTTATAGGAATTACAATCTGTGTGATAAATTTGATCATATAAATAAATTTTGTTTTAAAAAAAGATAAATATAATCATAAAAGCTCTAAAAATAACAAAGAGAAGAAATCTAATTGGAACCATCAGAAGAATCCAAACCATAATTAGAATAACAAACAAGAATAAAATTATAATGTTATTATTTTATATGTTGCCTTGTTTGCTTCTAATGAAAATGAATGGATTTTATATAAAGGTGAATCGTATCATATGACTTGCTTATCTAATATTTTATCTGATATTAGGAATATTTTTTAAAATATTTATTTAAGAGATAATTAATTTGGAGAAGCTACTATGGTGTTTTCTATGTTCCTAAACTTAAGAAAAATATATTATCATGTTCTGAACTTACAAATTATAACTTCATTATAAATTTTCTTAAATATAAATGACCTATAAATAATAAAAATAATTCTCTGATTGTTGAAGGTATTTAACAAAATGGTTTATACATAATCTCTATTTCTTCTACATGTTTTCTTTCATCGCAAAATAAAAATGAATCTCAATTATGGTATGAAATATTATGATATGTTAATTTTAAAAGATTATATTATAGATCAATAATCCAATAGAGGTTAGTCAATTGTTAGTGAATAAATAAAAATAACTTGAATACATAACTTATCAATCCTATTCCCTAGGTTGAGATATATGGACTACAAACAAAAAATGCAATTAGAAGATAAAGAACCATTATTTTTACTTGAAGATTTGCTTGAAGACTGGTCTAAAGAGGCTCGGCTCAGCTTATAAATGTAGAATTCTTTGTCAGTACTTGAATTATCACGTGAGTATCATCTCTCCTTGTCTACACTTGATTTGGATTTGGCTTGGCATGAGAGTGAGGAAGCTCTTTATGTAATTTGGTAGCATAAGTTTGCATGGAGAAGCTTATTTTTTTATTTGATAAGGTAAACAAATGGGTTAAGAGACTCATGTGATACAAAACAAAACTTGAAAGATAGACAATAAAACCCAAAATGAGATGTTTGAGGTTCTTATTTATTTATTTCTTCAATCATTATGAACAGTTTATCTCATCTCAATATGGAGGGTTAAGAATCAATCCTCAAATCTATGATTACACACATGGAGTGTGTAAGAGAGGCCATTTAAGACATTTTGGAGTATAAAAGGTATACTAGAATAAAAGTACAGTCATTTGTCTGCTTGGAGTGTGTAATAAGGGTGTAAGAGGAAGAGTGTGTAAGAGAGATATTAGAACGTGTCTTGAGTGTTTAAATAAATTTTAAGACATGTCATAACCTTTGATTTCTTACACACTTTGCTTGATGATGTCATCTTGGGTGAGACAATATGAAAATTTTAAATTTATAAAAATAGGATAATTCTAAATCCATATATTTTCCTATTACATGAACAATTAGGCTTGATTAAGTGGGATTAATCAAAAATTATAATAAAGGTGGCTTTTGTAATGTTTCTATTTGTCAATCAAGCATTTCCAAATTTGAATTTAGAAAAATAGGATAACTCTAAATCCATATATTTTCCTATTACAGGAATGATTAGGCTTGATTAAGTGGGATTAATCAACAATTATAATAATGGTGGATTTTAAAATGTTTTAATTTGTCAATCAAGTATTTACTTAATTTCTTTATGAAGACACTTGCAAAAAATTGATTTAATTCAAGATGAACTAAATAATATTAATGATGTTATATGATCCATTACCCCAATCATGGATGTATCATTAAAATTTTGTGATTAAAATGTGACTTGTGAGGGTAAATTAGATCCAATGGTGATTTCTAATTAAATTTACATGTAATTATGGAAAGTCATTCTGAATTCAGTTTAGACACGAAAGAGTTTAAAATGAAGTGTCTACATTTTTTATCTATTTGAGAATGCATTATAAAACACTAAGCACAGTAACATATTTTTAAATAAAGAAAAATTCATCAAAAATAAATTTTATAATGCTTAAAGAATGATGTCTTCACTTTTATTTTATATTTAAAGTTTATGAGTCAATAAACTCATATTCATGCCCAAAAGGGCACTTGATTATCCTTGGATGCCCCCTCAAGGGGATGCTTATGAAAGAAGCTAAAATAAATGGGCCCTCAAAAAAGAGAGGAAGAAGTAGGAATAGGATAAATCTATGGGGTTTATAAGAAAGACTAAATGATGGAATAGGCCCCAAAAAGTGGGCTCTGAGTGGGTCATAATAATGTGCCCCAACACAGTAGATTTGATCATTAACTTAATGAGTTTCCCTAGTAGGGTAGATTTGATCATTGATTGGTTTAAATGGACTTGCCCTAGTAAAGTGTATTTTCACTTTGAGAAATGATGATTAGGTCATAGATTAATTAGTGTGGAGATAGTAGACAAGAAGAGCTTTTACTATAGCATTATCGATTAGACTTCTAGATCTTGGTTTTTGATATATCAGTAAATGGTATACATTATGATATACATCACCACGATGACCAGGTTGTAATATGTATAATTATCGACCCTTGATCCAATAGACAAATGAAAACAATATACTCATGATAAAAACCATGATGATAATGTTAGCATATGCCAATAGATAGACTCAAGTATAATTGTGTGACACGAAGCACCATGATTATGACCCTTATGGCATAGTGGACTGAGTCAAGGCAATAATAGAAAAGAGAAACAAACAAGAATACAAAAAAGTAAACAAACATAAAATAAAATAAATAAATAAACATAAATCAACCAATTGTCTAATAGAAAAAGCAAAGAAACACACCAAGAATAATCAAACATAATCATTATTGATAAACACATAACACACCATAAAATAATTAAGTAGTGAATCATTTGTGTATGTGTGAAAGTAAGGCATTATTATTTGATATTTTTCCCCTAATCTCTAGAGGAAAAATGACATGATAATATGGTAACTTGAATGGAAGGGGAAATATAAGAAAAAAGAAGGGGTGTCCAAGTTGACTCCAACTTCCCCATGAAAGAAGATGTTGTTTATATAGTCCTATGGATTTTAGGGAAAATTTAGTTCTCTTAGGGATGTGGGAAAGAATAAAAATGATGATAAGTAATATATTTGATTATAGAAGAATAATAAGAAAAGTCAAACTCATAAAATGGCAAAAGCATTGAGATAAATTAGGAAAAATAAATTGGCAATGAGATTGACCGAGCTAACCTAAGATACCCCATGCATCCAAGATTTGATACATATTTCATGTGGAACTTAGATCAATGTAGTTCTCTCAAAAATGGGAGTGAACACAATTAGGAATGACAAATGTTAAATAAAAAATGATTATGGTTGGATAAGGGGTTCCCACTTGATAAATGTAATAAACTGCACCATCTAGAACATAACCATATGCCATTGGTGAATAGGATGACAAAGCAAGCATAAATTTTGTGGATTAATATCTCTTTTACTTTTAGGTTGTTTTGATATTTTTAAAATTTTAAGGTTTTTCAAATTGTTTTATATGTGTTTGTGTTTTCCAGCATCTCAACTCAAAGGAGGATTACAAGATGTAAAAAAGTTTAATTCATAAAATAGTGAGAGTGTGGCTTAGGTTGTTCATAAAATTATGAAATAGTGGAAAAGGGGTGACCAAGATGACTTCAAAAATTGATCGCTACCTACATAGTCTAAATGGACCTTAGATCAATAAATTTCAACCATACTTTTTACATCCCTTGACCTAAGGTCTATTTGGACTATGTAGGCAATGCCCAATTTTTTGGGTCAACTCAGTCACCCCTTTTCCATGATCTCATTATTTTGTGGGAAAACTATGCCATGCTCTCATCATTTTACTAGTTAAAAAAATTTGTATTTCATAATCCTTCATTGAGTTGAGATGCCAAAAAACCCAAAAATATTCAAAATAGTTTGAAAAACCATAAAATTTTGAAAATCTCAAAATAATCTTAAAATTAAAAAAAATCTGAAAGGTGATTTAAATCTCCATAAAAAATATTAATCCATAAAATTTCTACTTTCTTTATCATCTTGTTTGCCAGTGGTCTTTGGCTTTGTTCTAGATGGCATGATTTATTGCATTCACTAGGTGATAACCCTTTATCCAACCATGATCATTTATAATTTAACATTGTTATTACTAATCATGTTCACTCTCATTTCTAGGAGAACTAAATTGGTCTAGGTCCACACAGACTATGTAGGTAGTGTTTGGATACATGGGGCATTTTAGGTCAACTCAGCCAATCTCATTGCCATTTCACTTTTCTCAATTTATCTCAATGCTTTCATCATTTTATAAGTTTGTCTTTTCTTATTCTTCTTCTATAATCAAATCTCTTACTTGTCATCATTTTTATTCTTTCCCACATCCATGGGAGAACTACATTTGTCTTGAATTCCATAGAGCTATGTAGGTAGCATCCACTTCCATGGGCATTTAGAGTTAGCTTAGCCACCCCTTCCTTTTTATTTTATTCCCCCTTCTGTACAAGTTATCATCTTGTCCTGCCAGTTATCCTCTAGATCTTAGGGGATAAATACCTAAGAGTAACACCTTAATTTCATAAACATACAAATGATTCAGTTATTTCTTATTTTATGGTGTGTTTATATGTTTGTCAATAATGATTATGTTTGATTGTTCTTGATGTAATTATTTACTTTTTATTTTCTTTTTCTTTTGGATAATTGAATGATTTATGTTGATTTTATTTCAATTTATGTTTGCTTGATTTTTTTCATGCTTGTTTATTTCCCTTTTTGTTGTTACCTCAACTCAATCCACTGTGTTGGTAGGGTCATCATCATGGTGCTTCCTGTCATGTAGTTGTACTTGAATCCATCCATTAGCATATGTCAACATTATCATCATGGCTTTTATGATTAGTGTATTATTTTTAATTTTATATTAGATCAAGGGTTAGTCCTTATGCACATTACAACCTGGTCATCATGGTGTTATATATAATGATGCATACCATTTGGTACTAAATCAAAAATCAAGATTTGGAAGTCTAATCAGCTATGTTATAGTAAAATCTCTCATTGTCTACTATCCCTCAACCAATTAATTCATGTCCAAATCATCATTTCTCAAAGTGAAAATCTCCCCTACTAGGGTAAACCCATTTAAATGAATCAATGATTAAATCTACCCTGTTGGGGTAACTCATTAAGTCAGTGATCAAATCCATCCTGTTGGGGCACATTATTGTGACCAATCGAGACCCCCCTTTTTGGGGCCTATTCCATCATTCAGTCTTTCTTCTAAACCCCACATATTTCTCCCATTCTTGATTTCTCCTCTATTTTTTTATAGTCCATCTATTTTAGCTTCTTCCCCAACCATCCCCTTAAGGGAGCATCCAGAGCTAATCAATCACCCTTTACGGTATCAATCTGAGTGTATTGACTCATAAACTTTAAAGAAAAAAGGAGAAGAGTGAATCCATCATTATTCAAGCAATATCAAATTTCTTATTCATGAATTTTTCTTTCTTTGAAAATATGTTATTATGCATAATGTCTCACAACACCTTCTTAAATAGAGGTAAAATATAGACACTTCATTTTAACTACTTTCATGTCTCAACTACGTTCAGAAAAAAAATTCCAATTACACGTAAATTTAACCAAAAATTACCATTGGACCTAATTTACTCATACAACTATCATTTTAATTCAAAAATCATAATGATACATCCCTAATTGAGACAATTGATCATATGGCATCATTAATCTTATTTATTACATCTTTAATAAATCAATCTTATTTATTTGTCTTCATAAGGAAAATAAGTAAATACTTGATTGACAAATAGAAATATTGGAAAATCCACATTTTTCTAGTTTTTTATTAATCCCACTTAATCAAGCCTAATCATTCCTCTAATAGGAAAATCTATGGATTTGGAATTATCCTATTTTTTTAAATTCAAAATTAGAATATTACCTCACTCAATATGACATCATTAGGAAAAGTGTGCAACAAATAAAAGGTTATGACATGTCTTACAATTTACTTATATACTTAGACAGGTTATGACACCTCTTTTACCCACTCTTCTTCTTACACATTCCAAGAGGACTAATGACTACACTTTTCTTTCAATGAACCTTCCATAATCTAAAAGGACTTAAATGACCTCTCTTACACACTCCATGTGTATAATCATATATTTGAGTATTGATATTCAACCCTCCATCTTGAGATGAGATGAACGGTTCACAATGATTCAATAAATATATAAATAAGAGCCTCAAACCTCTCATTTTAAGAATCTTCTCCATGCAAATGTATGCATCCAATTTACATAAAAAGCTTCCTCACTCTCATGCCAAGTTAAGCCAAATCAAGTGTAGACAAGGATAGATTTTTCTCATGCGAGAATTTAAGCATTGATAAATACTTCTACATTTACAAGCCAATCTCAGTCTCTTTAGACTGGTTTTCAAGTGAATCTTCAAGAGAGGTAAAAAACATGGTTATTTATCTTCCAATTATATTTCCTATTTGTAGTCCATCTCTCCTTTTCTACACTTGATTTGTATTTGGCTTGGCATGAGAGTGAGGAAACTCCTTGTATAATTTAGAATCATAAGTTTTCATTTACAAGCTTCTTGAAATGAGAGACTTGAGAATTTTATTTATAGATTTTTTGAATCATTATGAACTGTTTATCTCATCTGAAGATGGAGGGTTGAGGATCAATCCTCAAATATATGATTACACACATGGAGTGCATAAGAGATTCCATTTAAGGCCTTTTGGAGTATGAAACACACATTGGAATAAAATTGCATTCATTAGTCCTCTTGGAGTGTGTAAGAGGTGTGTAAGAGGAAGAGTGTGTAAGAGAGGTATAAGAACTTGTCTTGAGTGTGTAATTAAATTATAAGATATGTCATAACTTTTACTTTCTTACACACTTTACCTAATGATGTCATCTTGGGTGAGGTAATATTTGAATTTTAAATTTAAAAAAATAAGATAATTCCAAATCCATGGATTTTTCTATTAGAGGAATGATTATGATTGATTAAGTGGTATTAATCAATAATTAGAAAAAATGTAGCTTTTGCCATGTTTCTATTTATCTATCACATATTTACTTCATTTTCTTATGAAGACACTTGCAAAGGATTGATTTAATTCAAGATGCACTAACCAATCCTAATGATTCCATATGATCCATTGTCCTGATTAGGGATGTATCATTATGATTTTAGGATTAAAATGGTAGTTTTGTGGGTAAATTAGGTATAGTGGTAATTTTCAGTTAAATTTGCTTATAATTACTAAAATTTATTCTGAATAAAATTTAGACATGGAAGTGGTTAAAATGAAGTGTCTACATATTTGATATGTCTTCTCATAATCTTGTTGATATTTATTTTATTTCATCTCATCATGAAGCTTGTGAGGGATGCTTATGCGGTAAACAACATACTAATCGCTTTCATAAAAATCATGATGCAAATTCCTCACATCATTTAGAGTTAATTCATAATAATGTTATAGGACCACTTAAATTTTCATCTCTTAATAGTTTTTTATATGATGTTACTTTTATATATGATCATACTAGAATGATTTGATAATATTTTATAAAGAAAATATCTAAAGTTTTATCTAAATTTAAAGAATTTAAAGATGTTGAAAATGCTTTTAATTCTATATTAAAAGATTAAGATATGATAATGGTATTGAATATATTAGTAAATAATTTGATTATTTTTGTATTAGTCATGGTATTCAAATTAAATTAACAACTCCCTATTCCCCATAGCAAAATGGTATTGCTAAAATAAAAAATGCACCATTATTGAAATGGTTAGAATAATATTTCAATATATAAATTTTCTCAAGTTCTTATGGGTTGAAGCCATGAATAATATTTCACTTATACTAAACAGAGTCCCTACTAAAGCTTTGAATATTTCTACTCCTTTAGAAATGTGTTCTAAAAATAAACCTAGTGTGGTTCATCTTAGGATCTCTGATAGTCCTACTTCCATCCTTGTTCCCAAAGTTAAAAGAGAGAAACTTGATCCTTCCTCATATTCATGCATATTTTTAGGTTATGGAGATAAAACTAAAGATTAAGAGTGTACAATCCACCTAAAATACAAGTCATTGAGAATATAAATGTTCTGATTCTTGAAAAATCTTTTTGTGAGCCCTTTGTAGAACCCACTCAAAGTTCTTCACTTGATGAGCTTGGATCTCTTTTTACTCCTTATGAAGAAACATATACCCTAGAATAAGTTGATACAATTGTGGCTAAATTAGAGTTTGAGGAACCCTTTGAATTTCATATTCAATCTAAAAGAACTAAAAGGGCATAATCTTTAATCCAGACATCTAATCTTTATAACCTTAATAAATTATTTAGGAGTCAACATTCTTATCATGTTTTAATGACTATGTATGAATGGGAACCTTGATCTTTTGAGGAATATATTCAAGATAATAGATGGAATGTTATTATGTAGTCTAAATATAATGCCTTAATTAAAAATTAGACTTAGGATCTAGTCCCACCTCTACCTAAAAGAGATACTATTGGTTGTAAGTGGCTTTATAAAATTAAATATAACTCAATTGGTAAAATTGAAAAATTTAAAACAAAATTAGTTGCTTGTAATTTTACTCAAAAAATAGGATTGACTATGTTGAAACCTTTACTCATATAGTAAAAATAAGTATTGTTAAATTACTCATTGTTTTTGCAGCTCATAATGGTTGGATTATACACCGAATTGATGTCAAAAATATATTTTTGAATATTTATTTAGAAGAAGAAATCTATTTGTCTCAACCTAAAGGTTTCACTAACCCTAACAAAGAGCATTATGTGTATAAGTTAAATAAATCTCTGTATAGTTTAAAATAAGCTCCTCAAACTTGGTACTCTAAAATCACTTGTTATTTTAAAGAAAATTATTTTTTTAATGATTATTCTAATAATGATCTCTTTGTAAAATTTGAAAATGGTCATATTATATTAATTATATTATATGTTGATGATTTTATTATTAATGGTGATCTAATTACGTTATTACATTAATTCACAAATATAAGGATAAACTAACTCAAATATTTGAAATGATTGATTTAAACATTTTTCATCATTTTTTAAGAATGACTATATTTCAAGATAAAAATTCAATTGTTATATCATAATCTCAGTATGCACATAATCTTCTTGTTAAGTTTAATATGTTTGGTTGTAAGCCTAGATCTACTCCTATTGAAGCTGGTACTAAGCTTAATCTAAAACCTATGTGTGACAAAGCTAACCCCACACTTTACATGTAGCTTCTTGGTAGTTTGATTTATCTAACCATTACTAGGTGAGATATTTCATTTGTTGTAGGTGTTACTTCCAAATTCATGCAAGATCTATATTTAGATCTTTAAAAATCAATAAAATGTATATTTCATTATATCAAATGATTAATAAATTTTAATTTATTTTATTCTTCTATTTGTAATGCTAAATTATATGGTTATTTTGATATTGACCATTCTAGTGATACTATATATCAGAAATCTACTTTTGGATATGTCTTTAAGTTTGATGCAGGTGTTATCACATGGAGCAATAAAAATCAAACTATTATCTCTATCTCTTCTACTAAAAAAGAGTAAAAAAGTGATATGGAAGTTGGTAAATAAGCCATGTAGCTATGAAATTTATTTTAAAAACTTCATTTGGATGTTTCTGATAGTAACACCCTTTTATGTGATAACCAAAGTTGTATAGCTTTGGTGAAAAATCCATTGTAATACTAAAGAACTAAGCATATTGAATTTCATGTGTATTTTATTTGATAGAAAGTCATAAATGGTGATATTGATCTAAATTTTTATCTTGTGGATGAACAAGTGGCATAGATATTCATAAAACCATTTTATGCTACCAAGTTTTATCAGTTTTATACAAAATCAAACTTCTTAGAGTTTACATTAAGGGGGAATGTGCATGACAATATCGATTCCTAATGGTCATGTGTTTCTTTATTTTTCTCTATAATTCTTCTCATTGTAAAGCATTGTAATATATTTCACGTTATGTGATTTTACTAAACTTCATGTAGAAGTTTTACTTTTATACCGATACTTAGAAGCATATATTGTAATGGAGGTCCTTATGTTATATAAGGTTCTAATAATGCTTGGTTGATTATTCATAAGAAATTATGAGATGTAGTCTTGCAATCATGCTAACCTAATCTTACTTTAAGTAGTTTATGAATTATATTTATTTTTGTTTTAAAAGGTGATATTGGCATGATGAATATTTTTAAATGCTTCAAATTTTACATAGTATAATTCTTTTATTAAGGTGAATATGGCATGTATCCCCACTTAACATTAAGGGGGAGTGTTAGAATATTTAATGCTTAAGTGGTGATTTTTATGGACCCTTAACATACTTAAGTTAATTAAATAATAATGCTTTATTATTATTTATTAACACGGGTTAAAAAACTTTTGTAAATATATATAATAAAATATATTTATTTATTAACATTGTATTAACTATTCTTGGGGAGAGGTTGGACCCATTGGTTATAATGGTCCACTTCCACACCCATATATAAAAAGGTTTTTATCCCTTTGGTAAATCATTCATGCAACATAGAGTGATACTTTTATTATTGTGACATTGATATATTTACATGTAAATATTATTAAAAGAGTTTTGCGAAGATTGGACAAAGAATAAGTTAGAAGAGAATGATTTATGTATTAGTTTTTAGTTTCTCATTTATATGAATAAATCAACACTGTAGTTTTTTACCTCTCTGAGTTTTCCCACATCATATATTGCGTCAACTTGATCTTTGTTTTTTGTTAATTGATTATTATCTAGATCTATTATGTATACATTACATATTATACATAATTTGAAAAAATCCCTCTTAGGACATTGTATTACCACTTATGGTAGGGCCCATAACTATTTCTACTTGGTTTATAATTTTCCCCATATTGGGGAATTCTACATGCTATTATGATGTCCATGGATACATAATATGCATGCATTGGGTATTTTATATGAATACCCCATTCAAAAAAATACATTTACTCTGCCACCTCCATTATAACCTATTGTAATAATTATACAGGTTCATCCTATGAAGGCAAATCAAATATAATAATTAATATTCCTAGAAGATTATTTCTCTAGTTTTCATTACATCAATGATCTATTCAAGTTTAGTATATATTATCTAGTCTAAAACATCTTAAGATAGTTTTACAAGCTTATGTGTGTTCCAAAATGAACACCAACACATTCTCCTAATATAAAACTAAGTCCATGTGTTATTGTGCCTACTAGAGCTACATAACATATACATGATCATGTTGACTATGATCATGATGCTTTATATTTTACAGTGCATGATCATTTCTCTGATTCAAATAATGATACATATATTACTCTTCGCCCATAGTATGTGACATTCGCACCGATTGATTTAGGTCTTGCATATGAACATCCCATTGATGGGATCATAAGTTAGTTGGAACATTATTCAATTCAAAATTTTGAGAAATGTAAAAAAATAGAAAATTCAAAAATATAAAAAAATAAAAAAATCAAATATTCTGAAAATACAAAACCAGGACCTATGCATGACATGATTTTTGAATATAGATGATTTATTTATATTGTTTATCATATATATGGTTAATTACATATATATATTATACACACATGATTTTCATGGTATACATGAGTGGAATGTAGGACATACAAGTTACATATGATACATGGACATATAGATGCATGACATTATTTATGCCCACCTTTCTAAATTAGGGGCATGTTTCCATACTTATCAAGTTATATATTTATATATTAATCCATTAATAATAGTAGATTTTACATATGGATTTATTTTGTGTATAATTTTTATAGGGGTATTTCTAGTGGATATTATTTTTTATTATGCCAAATGATGGAATTTATTGATTATGCATACTAACATTACTTACTTTGTGTGTGGTTGATGTTGATGATTATTACATTATGTGATCATTGATATGTGTTACACTATGTGTTATATGAGTTCATTTATTGTGTTTTGTCATGTCATGTGCCAATTTCATTAGAGGATCCTCCAGTCCATGTCATGGCCATGTTGGGTCAAAGTCAAGTCATATTCGATCCATGTATTAAGTGATTGCATACTTCATGATCATGATGTTTCATGTATGTGCATAGTTACATATATGATTTTTAATAATCTTGGTGCCATAATTTCTATCAGATATATTTTTATTGTGTGTAATGTCATGATTTTCATCTATTTTGATGCTTCATACTACATGCCTAATTGTTATATCTACTTGACATGACACTTGTATGCCCCCATTGCCTAATATTATATTATTCATACATAGTTAATGATCAAATATTTATATTCAATAACATAACTTATCATGTTTTTATACATAATTTATGTGATTACAATTTTATATATAACACCTACTATGTTTAACTCTATCTTTTGAAATAAGTGATTGATAATTTTCATCCCCCATATCAAAAGGGGGCCATATAGTAGGCTTATATTAGAGATTCAATTCATGATAAATACATAGTACATACTTTGGGTCAAGATATTGGATAGATTAAAGTGTATGTGAGGCATTATACATGATTATTTAGAATAGTTAGGATATTCAATGACATTTTGAGACATATGATATAGATAAAATTGATTAGATATATCAGATTTAGTAGATTGATAGACATTATATGATAAGATGATAGATAGATTATGGAATTATAAATCACTTTGAGGTATAGATGGATGAGCTTTGGGGCATGAATGTTGTTCATGTGAGCACTTTTCTATTTTTTATATCAATGATCAATGGGGAACAATAGAAATACATAATCACTTTGGGTCTAGAATCCATCTACAATGGTTGATTCAAAGTTAAATTGATGTGCAAACCTATTTTAAGTTGCCAGATTTACATGTGAACATGTTTTGGGGTTCCATATTAGGATATGAACATATTTTTAGGTTCCACATAAGAGTTATGATGATATTTAAAGTAATTCAAATGATTTTTTTTAAGTGCTCAACTTCTAACACTTCTCCTTATCCAATGGTGGTTAAGGAATTAACACTCCTTAATACATGGTTTTAGTAGTTGCATCTCCTTAAGGCATCATCACCCATAACTTTCTCCAAATGAGTTTAATAAGAGGAATATTTGTTTGTGTACTTTTAGGTGTATTTGTTCCTTTACTTTTCAATTTCAAATAATTCAATGATCTAAATTATTTCAAATTTTCTATCATGATTTGACATTGATCTATACATGTTTCCTTGTAGGTTTTTCATGGAACAAATGATATATTTGGGGCATACCTATCAACACAAAGTGTGTTTAAACACAAATACCAAATTTATTCTTTCATTATTTTAATCTAACATTTTCAATACGAGATTAAAAGAGGGGCATTTTTAGACAGTTAAATTTTGTATAAGACACTTAACATCAAATTTGGCACAGTTTGACATAGTTTGACTCGTGTAAACATTTGATTCTTATGCATAATTTCCCATATCCATATACTTACCTATTATTTTGGCCAACCAAATATACTAATATACATATTCAAGTTCAAACTAGTATGTGCAAAAACCTTATATAGTCCTAATCAAATTATCACCATATCCTAGAGCATTGATTTTCACTCCCATGAAAATACCAACAATAACCAAATATTTGTGGTTTTACATAGGTGTGTACTTCTCTCAATAGTGTCTAAAAACCCTCAATGTCTAGTTTTCAAATTAGTACCTATTCATTATGCCAATCTATATATGTTTCATGGGTCAGTCATAGTGAAAAATATCAAAAAATCATTTATAAAAAGAAATCAAGCCTAAGATCATACTCATTTGGTAATTTAGTCACTAATTGACAATAATTTTATAAATAATTTATCACTCCCATGAGACATTATCATAAAATCATACACATCTAAAAACCCTTAAAATGTGTAGCCCTAAAGATAGGTTTGAATATAAATGTAGGTCAAAGTTGCATGTTTTCAAGTGTCAAAATTCAAACATTGCATTGTATTCTAGCATGATCATGATGGTGCACACGCACCCATAAATGGGATAACTATGTGTATTTTGAGACCTCTTTTAAGTATTAGAATGTAATAAATGTTCAATAATTTTGTGGGGAGTGTTTAGGACTATTCAACCCATTTTTACAAAGTCATATTGTGTCAAAAATGTGATTAAGGTTTCAAATGAATGTGAATAAAACATGGATTAATACACATTACTGAGGGAGACTGCACGCAAAATATATATATAAAGGCACATGTCATTAGTATAAGGTAGAATAGACTTGTACAATCAATAAGGAAAATACTAGAAGAGTTGTTAGTGGAGTTTCCTGTAATTTCCCATCAAAACATTCTAAGGAGTGTATGTGTGCAAAGTGAATTACAAAATTAGAATACATATAATAATATAAAAAGTTAGACTATTCATTTTGTTCATACTTAGTGAGCATTTAGAGAAACGCAAAATAGAATGTAGAGAACATTCATTGTTGTTATATTATGAATTAGATTAAAATGAAATAAAGTATGTATATACATGAAATAAGAATAGAAAGACATTTGGAAGAACCATCATTAGATCTCTATATTAATCTCTCATTTAGATCTCTTTTCCATTTCACTCAAACATTATTTATAGATATTACCAAGGATCTATATCTTCACATCCTAGACCTCATTTCTTTCCTAAAGGAGTCTTTACATATTCTATAGAATTTTGATATACAACAATATGTTGAATACATACAAAATGATATATAAAACACTACATATCACACACATGTCATTCATACATACTCTATGATTTTTCACTCTAATATCTACTACCAACACTTTCCAAGGCTTAAACATTTATCTTATCCTAAGATAAATTCTTAAGAAGTGTACCGAATTTAGGACCTGGTGGACTTATCTACACTAAAGGATTGGTCCAAAAATAATGTTTGTGGTAATCGTTCAAGGTACCATTTACCAATTTACACCTCTTTCACACTACTTAGTTTCCCTTTTGGGTTTTAATCTAAAGATGATACCAATCTACCACCCTTGTGATTTTTCAATAGATTGGCATAACTATGAGTTATCCTTTATAGTTTATCAACTATCTTGGCCATGTGACTAATGCTTTTGGCCTTCCCTATGTCAAAAATATTAAAAATTTACAAAATTAAACCTCGTAATACCTATAGAGTAGGTGGAGGCATGGAGTATGCAACTATAGTTGGTGGAGGCTACAAAGATGGTGGTGAACAAGGGGTCATATAAGAATATGTTGTTGGTCAAGAATATGATGTAACTATAGAGTTAGCTATTGGAGGTGTCTATTGTGGTTTAATTGCTTGTCACATTATTTTTTATATTTTCTTGGTTTGAAGTTCTTATGAAAGCTAGGTATATAGAATGAATTGGGGTTCATTAATGATTTTAATAATGGAGATATTGATATGTGACATATCTTTCTTGAATTTCTTCTTGTATATTAAAGTATCCCACACCCTACTAATCAGTGTGTGTAAATGAGTTTGATACTCCATAATGTTCTATATGTCTTCATCTTATGTGATAGTATAGACACTAAATCTAAATTATATTGCACCTTAGTCTTATATATTTGGTAAGTACTTCTCATGATTGTACCCTTCAGTTATTATACTTTCTTATTATTGAAAGGCTCACATCTGTTATCTCTTGTACCTTTTAATTATCTCTTAGTCTGACCATATGTTATTTTGATGACCAGGCCTTCTATATTTCTCAAAATGCTATAAATTTGCTTATTATCATCCTCTACAAGTTTTGGACCTGTACCTATTTTCTAACTTCTTAGACACTTCCATCCCAATGAAATACCTACGTCAACATTAGTGTCACATGCAAAACTAAGTGTATAGTGCCCTAAAGTCATCATGTTTACAATTATATCATATCTTTATAGTTTGCCTAAGTGATTTAATATGAGATATTTCCAAAAGGGATTGGTATATACACAAGATCAACCCTCATTCATTCCTCACCTAGCATAGACCTGATAACTGAAAAGAAAACTTACCAAAATCATTCAATCAAGCATTAAAATGAGCAAAGTTTCCTTATTCTTTCCTCTTTCAATATCAGTCATAAATACAACCCATCTACAAACTTGATATACTGAACAAACATTCCATGAGCCATGTTTTCCAAGTATAAGCTAAGCCACTCTATGTACTTACTTAACACATGTTACATCTTGATACACACACAAGACAACACTTAGGGCATAACTATATAATTCTAATGACCTCTTCAGAGTTTTGAATATGTAGGTAGCATCCATTAATAGATGGTTCCTTAGGGTATCTCTGTCATGTTCCCACTAACCCATTTTTCCCACAGTCACTCCTAGGGTGAGAAAGCTAGGTTTTTAATCATTTGACAAAGAATGATAGTCTATGTGTGAGATTTAAACACACTAAAGTAAAGGTGATAGAAAACCTAGAAGGTTATAAGTGGTTTCACCTATATCCATTGATATTCCATAATGGACACCTACATCTAAGTCAAATAGAAGCATCGACATAATCATCTATATCTGAATGAAGTGTCTGAGGCCCTAAAATGAAAAATTATAAAAATCTAATGACTACTATAGGATCTTGATCCAATCCACTTCCAACTTATTTCAACCCAAATCTAGATAGCATAGTAAACTAGCTAAGTATTCTTGTTTTTAATTTATTACAATATCAATCAATAGTTATACTTTTTATTTTTAGCATATCTCAATATATAAATTTAGAACATTATTTATCCAAATTTGAAAATTAATTGGCCTACTATAGATATGTTTATCACCCTTGTGCTTATTAATTTCTATATTCTTAACCCTATACTATATTGACCCATCACAATTTAGGGTTAAATAGATATCAAGGATGGCCTATTATTCAAGAACTTATGTTGAATGTCCTATGACATTTCCTCCAGCCTATCTATGTAGCATTCAGTTTCCATGCCAAAAAATGTGTTTTGATGCATCTCATTCTACCATGTGTTCATTTTTTCCATGATATTATATATTAAGGCAAGAGACTCCTTCAACACAATGTCTATTTAATTTGGCATGGATGTATGATCTTCCATGGTTGCCTTGCCTTTTTCACCTCAAAAAAATTTGGTATTACTTCATTCTAAGTATCTTGTAGCTTATGATTCTAGTCAAGCATGTTGTGAGCAATTTATGTGGATTGCATAATAATAGTGTCAAAGACTTGATCATATTATTCAAGGAGTTCAAAGATTATTTCTATTTCAACATTCAAGTACTAACCCTGCACTCTGAGTTGTTGAAGTTTTTGTGTAGCCATACAATTCTTGGTGAGTTAAGAGAGTAAGGTAGTGAGTTTTTTATCTTCTTAAATCATTTGGTAACCTATAAATTGCACCACTAGTGTTGTACAAGTTTCATATATGATGTTGTGGGCCTTGGCTAACCAAGCATGTAAATTATTATTTTCATCCCTTAGTTGGAGGTTGTCTTGTTCCATTTTAGTTACCTTTTACATTATAGATTCCTGGAATGTGGCAGCTCCCTCAATCTACTCAGATAATGTGATTTGGGTAACATCAAGTGATGCCTCCTAGATTTTTGTGGCCAAATCAAGTGATGTCATATAATTTATAGTCATATCTATTAAGGGCTAGATTTGTATGACCAAGAGTGTAAAATTTATGCATTTTAGTGATGAGGCTTAGATGTACCATAACCATTGATTGGTTATTTGTAGTTTGTCTTGTGACACCTCATATTTTTCACCTCCATGCCTCAATCCTAAGCCTTGAGATGTGTTGGAAAGTTGTCAGACTTCAATAATTGGTTATTCCTTGACCTCCTCTATTAGATTTAAAGTTTGCTAGGGTTGCTCAGCCTTTTGAATGTCAATTGTGACTTTAGCCTTCATCTTCAACTCTAATTCCTCCTTTGCCTTGGTAGATACATCTACCTACATCTCTACTTCTTTTAATACTTATTCTAATTTCTATGCAACATTCATGGCAGCTTGCTCTTCGGCCATTTTCTTATTTAAATCTTCATGCTTGTGCAAGTGTTATTTCTACTTCTCATCAACTTCCTTGGTTACTTCATCATCTTCTACCTTATTTCTTTGTGTATATTGCACTTCCTTTTTTCTTGTTCATTATTATTCTATGTAGCCTCTTCTTCTTTGTTTTTTCTTTCTTCATCTCATATTCTTCTTTCTTCTTATTCTTTTATTCTTCTTAATTGGTCATCTCTAGTTTTCTTTTTTTTTCTTATTATTTTTCCCTAGAAATTTCTTCCTTTGCCTTCACATTTTCCTACACTTTATACTCTATAATTTATCCCTAGTGTTTTTATTATTGCATTTTTATTGCACTACATGTTGTTGTGGGGTGGTTTATTGTAGTGCAATGTCTGCCTTAGGTTGAGTTGCATGAGTGGGAGTATAGGTGATGCAAGAGCATCCAAGGTCCCAAATAATATTACATCAATAAAAAATAGAGTGTGGTGTTTTTTATTTGATTTTTGGGTTGTAACTTTATTTGTGTGAGATTTTTAAATTCTTAAAATGATGTTACAAAAGTTTTGTTGTGGAAAAGTGTAGAGATATTTGGATTGTTTCTATTAGTCTGAAAAAACTATGTACTTATAGAAACTTTTCAGTAATGTTTATTTAAATTTGGTATTAATTAGAGGATGAAATTTTGTGAGGTAATATAATATTACACTTATAGCATCTATGCCAAGTGTTAGATTATTTGGAGTTACTATAAAGATGCACCAACCATTACATTAACAAGAGGTTTCCTTACTTTTGATAATATCGTGGTAATAATTTGATGAAGAAATTATTTGGGAACATATAATCTAAAACTTAAAATCTATGTATAAAATTTTAGACTAATTGGAATACCATAAAAAAGTTATGGCTATTTCATTTGGTTATGCCTGTGACCCTTAATAGAAGGTTCGTGACATTTAGGTATATATGTGGTATGACTTAGGTCACAAATTTTTTTAAGTTGATATAAATTTTAATATATAATTAGTATTCCAAATTTTATCTCAATTGGATAAGTGAGTAAAACGTTATGATAGTTTTTTTAAAGTGTCATTCTACTATACAATGCATTTGTGTAGTCAACATAAGGTTCATTACCTTTCAGTAAAGCTACGTTAAGAATTTTAATTTAAATTTTTTATCAATGATATAAAATTATCCTATAATATGTGTTCCAAATTTAATTTCAATTGGATAAGTGGTGGCAAAGTTATGATAGTTTTTGTGACTATCACTAAGTGATAAAATGCATATATATATATATATATATATATATATATATATATATATATATATATATATATATATATATATATATATATATATATATATATATGTATGTATGTATGTATGTATGTATGTATGTATGTATGTATGTATGTATGTATGTATATCTTGATGGTTCATTGCCTTGTGGTAGATCTAAGGTAATAATTAGGTTGATAAAATAAGTGGTTTGATATAAAATGTATTCATTTTTTTTTTTTAATCAATTATATGAACATAATTAAAGTTGTGGAAGTGTTAGTAACTACCATTCAACCTAGAAATGTCATATGTGTAGTGTGTGACACTTAGAAGGTTTTTTTTTACTTGTGGTAACATGTCTAAATATTTAGATGGTGAAATTTAGAGGGGTGATCAAAAATATATTCCACAAGTTTTTTTATAAATTTCATATCAAATGAATTAATTTTATGGAATTTAAGATGGTTTTTTCAACTATCGTTAAGACTAAAACATCACCTAACACAATCTGATAGTTAGATTTTGATCTTGAAAACTAAAAGTTGCCTGACTATTGTACATTAGGTAAAGATTAGGTAAGTTTAAGAGACACCCCATGAAATTGGGGATGTTAAAATTAATACTATATGGAGATAAATAATTATTAGAGAGGAGAGAAAGACAAGCAGGTGAAAGATCAGAACTCTCTAGGAGTAGAATAGAGAGTTGTATTAGTTCAAAAAGGATTGTATGAGAGTCTAGAACTCTGTAATATATTTAAATATGTAGAGGAATGTATTAGTGTGAGTGTGTGTTTAAGAGTATTATTTTTATTATTTTATGTGAAATTCATTAATATAGTCTCAGTTGTGTGATAGTTAATTATTTGATGAAATGTGTATGTGTCCATGGATGTTAAAACCCATGCAACATGAGAGATAAAGGAAGACCTAAATTGGTTCCCATCTTTATATGCTTACACCAATAGGGTAAAATGATGGATAATGGGGTGAATTATATGGAGAAAGAATCAAAAAAAATTGTGTGGAAGGAGATGTTGAGGAGAGAACCACTTGATGCTTACTCATCATCATTTTTGTGCGATTAGTGAGACCAAAGTTTTCTTATGGTGCTTTGTTGTATGGGTCTATATAGTAGTTTATTCTCATTTTTCTTCTTCAAAGTCATACTATTTCACATCATGCACTTGTAAAAAAATGCCTACATGTTTTATATATGATAAATGTGTCTTAGGAACCCAATGAATGTATGTTCTAAGCATTAGTGGTTGTTTGGGACTTCTTTATTTCACTTCTAGTTGTTCCATCCCCATTTGTTATTCATCTTCCTATGGTTATAGCATCACTATCACTAATGAGCCTATGTTTGGTGCACCTTGGAAAATTTTAGATGTTATACATTTGCTTTCTTCCTCCTTTATGATTGTGTCCATAATGATAGATTGTGTAGTTTTAGGTATCTCAATTATGAGTACAACTAGCACATTTGTTCATAGTTGGCAAGTGTGCACTACTTTCTAGAAGAAAAAATAATTCTCCTCCTCTCATCATAAGTGATTTTTATAATATCCCATAACATAGAGTTATATACTTCTTATATAGTGCACCATATTTATGATAAATCATAATCTATAATGATCTTTATCATGCTCTTATTTCTCAACCATGAATTTATGATGTGAGACTTCTTCTTTGGTGCCGATGCTTTAGGATCATAAGATTTTATTTTGATTGTGGTTAGTTATGATGAAGATGTAAATATATTAGGTTGTGTGTGTTTTTGTGCTTGTGTTTTTCCTTGTTGTTACAATGGTTACTTTTTGCCTAGAGGCATAAATTATAATCATTGTATTGTCCTTGCAACTAGGGATTTTGGTTGCAGGACTTTTTCCTATGCATCTATCATGATATGAAAAGTAATGGTGTGATGGGTGACTTGAAAATCTCATGGATTCAAATTTAAATCCCATTATGGAGTTTTTTTAACCGTTGCATGCAATCTAAAGTATTAGATGACATCTATAGGCCTCCAAGGGTGAGAATTTATGAGGCCCTAGACCTCCACCCACCATGCATTGAAATGGTCCAAGAGATCATAATATTTCCATGTTCTAGTCCATACGAGATTTGTAAAGGTAGTCATAGGACAAAATTCTATGTTAAGGGTGATGGGTCCATCGAGATACTTCCATTGGGTAAAGCACAACAACAATACTAGAAACTAGTATTGGAAGGTTTGTGCAGTATTAGTTATGACCTTATCAATGTTTGTTATTAATTTAGTCACTAAGAACTTAGGTAAGTTAAAGTTCTCATGTATCTAGATCATTTGATATGTAATATTGATGACCCCTTTTGTTTTATGCCTTGCACTCTTTGTTATTTTTTAGAAGCATTTGGTGATGCATTTAGAGATCACTCTCACCACAACATCATCTATTGAGTCAATGGGGATCCCTCTGGATCCCCTAAAATATTTTTCTTTATTGTCTGAATGGATCAAAAGGCTATGTCTTATAATGTGTGATGGATTTTCCCCTCACTATAATTATTGTTACTTGTTTTATGGCTATTGTGTTCATGAAAGTGGTGACATCTTTGGAAAAATGTATTGCCCCTTCATTGTACCAACTCATAAGTGTCATCATTACTTTGTCTAATTATCTAAAATTTAGGAGTTTGATGAGTATCTATACATCAAATATTCACAACTAATGTTGAAGAGCTAGGGTTCTTGGTTGTGCACATACGGCTTAATCTATGGAAAAAAAGTTATCTTTTACCACATCAATGAAATCAAATGGATTTGGGTCATGGTATATGGTTTGTTATAGTGTGAGCCTAGTTCCCATTTCCTCTTTTTGTGAGTCAGTCAAGGGTATCAAAATTTGTGATTGATTCATTCTCACTAACCTATAGTGGGGATGTTGATAATTTTATTCTCAGGTATATGATCAAGGCTAAATTGAAAAATAGTGGTTTTTCTCAATGGATTGCAATGGTGTTTTGTTGTGTATGATTTACCTTATATAGATTTTCCTCACTCCATACATCTGACACTTTAAAATGAATTTGATGATTTGTTTTCACATTGTTATGCTTTCCACTTTAAATGTCATCAATTTCTATTATGTGTCCTTGACATTTTTATTGATAGGTTCATTGCTTTGTCTAACATAATTTCTTGATGTGACACACTACATTTTCAACTCTAATGACTTTCCTTTATTATGCATAACGTAGATCTATCAAATCTATTTATTTTTGGAATAATGTAATATGTGGAATGCCTTGTCATTAATCATCTTGGTAGTTACCGTTAGTTACCTTCCTACCATATTTTTTTGTCAATGCCTCATTCTTGGAATTAATTCATTGACTTATATGTTGATCAATATATGCCTTCTCATTGCTTGGTCGTTTCTTTTTCATGCTCTACAACTTTAGATTTTCAACGACATTCAGAATGTTTGCAATATATATATCTCACTATATACAACTACACTAAAAACCTACAAAAAGACAAGAAAATTTGTAAAGTAAACAAAAACCCTAAATGGACTATTTCAAATAATGTGGACTTATTACTAATCCAACTCCCAAAAATCTATCTCAAATGATTCTATAGTATTCAAACTTTTATATTTCTAAATTATCTCCATTGTAATATATTGGTAATATATTCAAATTATTATGATACTTATAGTCCAATAGATTTAAAGTATTGTGATACTTTTAGTCCATATTATTTGTAATATAAGATAATTATTATTTGTCTAAAATTCTCTCTATTCTACTTTATGGGGTATAAGTCTAGGTTATTTGAAATGGTATTTCTAACTACATGGTACTACTTAGCACCCACTCTATTTTTCAACAATAGACATATAGACATCATTGGAAGTAAGGCTTAAGCATTTAACTATTTACTCAACATAGAAGGATGCTTCCTTAAAGGTCTCTAAGCACTATAGTTCCTTGTTGTGATAGTTTGTGGATGACATATGGTCCTTTCCACTAAATTAGTAACTTCTTTAGATATTCCCAAAATATGCTATCATATAGCAACATTATTTGTTTTAGGTGAAAATATTTATATTTCAAGTTATGATTATGACATGCCTTCTAGCTCTTCTTGTTTATTTATTAAGTCCAAATTTATATTTGCCTAGTTTCTTATATGCAATTCAAATCCAACAATCTTGCTCAAAGTGAGTCCTGATCTCCCAATAACATTATCAATGTAATTTATATACTAGAAACTATGTATTCTATTGGCATCACTACTTCCATTTCATAAACCAGTTGAAAGGATTGAATCTTGTAGCATGTTTATAGTTGGTTCTGTAAGCCCATAAGATCATAGGAATTTGATTTTCCCAGTCATATCTCTTTACATTACATATTTTTTTAAGAATCTTCTCAATAACTTTGTTTACTAATTTTTCTTGCCCATTAGCTAAAGGGTGATAAGCCATGCTTTTATAGTGAGATATCATAAATTCCTTAGTTCATAGTCTTCATGGTAATCGTCAAGAAGTGTGATCCTTGGGCATTAATTGGCTTCATAGGATATACAAATCTGGTTTGATGTTTTGTATAAGAATTTGGTTACATCATTAACACTAAAATTTAGTTTTGAAACATATTATATCCATTTTTTGAAGTAATCCATTGTAGTGATTATGTAAATGGCATGACTATGCTTTCTAGGTGGATTAATAGGCCCTAAAATATTAATTCCTCATTATTTAAATGGTTGCACTGCTAACATTGGGTTTAGAGGCATTTAATCTCTTTGATTCAGCTTTCCTACTCATTGGTTAATGTCATAGTTTTTTTTTAAATTTGTACACATTATGTAATAGAGTAGTCTACCATAGACCACTTTGGAATATCTTCCTCACAATAAATTCTCTTGTTAAGTGTCCTCCTATGACTCCTTGATGTGATTCTTCAAATAACTATGGTCTCTCGTGATCTAAGCCCATTCTATACAACAAATCATCCTTACTCATCTTACAAATAAGCCCATTGATAATACTAAATGGCATAGCTCATGTGGCCAAATGGCCTTTTTCCTTTTCAACATAGCGCATAGGAAAAACTCCTTATTCTATTAAATTTTCTATCTTCCATATTTTTTGGGATCATAAAGACTCTGAACAAGTGATCATCTGGTGATTCACCCTATAATTATTTTAGTTCTTCACCATTACTTACATAACTAAGATGATCTAGTCCAACATTTTCTCTTCATGACTTGATGTTAATTTTAAACTGGAATTTTTGAAATAGAAGTAACCATATGGATATTCATCCTCCTAGCATGGGATTATTCACAAAATATCACAAATCTTGATGGTATGTAAATAATTCAAATGGTGTAGCCAAAATATAGTGTCTAAATTTTTATAGCATAAACACCATAGCTAAATATTATCATTCCATAGTGGTGTAGTTCATCTTAGTCGCTAAAAGTTTCCTACTTATGAAATGAATGGGGTGATCCAAGGCCTCATATCTAGGTTGAGATAACACAACTCCTATTGTAATTATTGAAGCATCTACATGAACATGAAATGTATTATTCTAGTCTATAAACACCAATATTGAATTTGTTACCAATAGTTGCTTTAAATCAATGAAAGTTACTTAATATTCAATATTCTATTCAAACCTTGTATCCTTATGCAATAATCTTTCCAATGGATCAAATATAGATGCATACCCTCTAAATTAACCTACGCTAATAATCAATATGCCTTAGGAATGATCAAAGTTTAGAGTAAATTACAAGAGGTGGCAATCCCAAAATAACTATGATTTGGTTTGATCAACTAGAATACCATCATTGCATACTACATGTCCTAATAAAACCCCAAAGGAGTAAAGTATAAACATTTATTCAAATTCATAGCAATGCATAGAGATCAACATCTTTATAATATAATTTGTAGCTTAGAAAGGTGGTATTTGAATAGGGAAAACATAGCCCAATCATCCAAATAAACTTATAGAAAGTAATATATAAAATCCTTGAATGTAGAGACTACATCTCTAGAGAAAATAATAAGGGCATATTTCAGGCCAAAATGAATTAGTTTATACACAAATTAACCCTTCTATTATAATATTGGTATTTTTTTGGCCTTTTTTGTAATTGAAATTTATTGATATCCACTCAAACTATCTGTGAATGAATATAATTCATGCCTTGAAATCAATTCAAGAACTTTGTCTATGAAAGGAAAAAAATGGGTCATTAACACAAACATTTTTTAATGCCTTATAATCACCATAAACTTTGATCTCTCCCAATTTCTTAGGTTGAACTACCATAAAACTCACACAATCTACTTTATCAACTATATAGATGATCCCTACTTCCTGCATCTGGTTAATTTCAACCTTGACTTTGAACTTCATAATGGGATTTATTTTTGTAGGGGATCTTCTTGATAGGTTATGCACACTCTTTGAGTTACATGTGCTTCTCCCCTAATTAAGGGTCTGCACCCTTGAATTCTAAAAAATTAGTGGGGAATACATCTAAGTAGTCTTTAAATAATTGGATCCCTTCAAAGATTTGTTTATGTGTCTTGTAATCACCTATGGTCTCTAGATTTGGTACAACTTTTGTGCCAATGTTTTCCATTAATTTTCATATTGGTTCTTGATATATTTTATTTTTTCTTTTCGAAAGAGAGTCTCTTGGCATCCTTTCCCCTCCTTACTCCTAAATATTTAAGTTTTGAAACTACCCATCCTCTTTTTGCTTTGCATTATTAGCTTTAGTTATTTTATCTATCATTTAGCTCATAGAATCATTTTAAATCTAAGTCTTCCTCACTATTACTAGACTCTACATATTTTACATTATCTAGAATCCTATTGCAAGATTTTAATATAAATTATTCCTTTTATTATTTGGTACTATAACTCTTAATAGATTTACTCAAGTCTATGACTTCTTTCTCCTATGGCATTTGATCCGACATATTTCTTAGTTATTCCTCATTTCCATGACATAAAAACATCTTCAACATTTGGATATTTGTCTACATTATGGGATTCTCAGCTTTAAATACAAAATTCTGGATAAAATCATGTTGGACTTGTGGCCAATTCTTGGTCTCATGTTTGTGATCTTGGTGCATGTACCATGTTCATGGTAATGGTGTTAGAGTATGTTGAAATACATACACCCAGTATCTTGGTTCCACACCCTATAAGGACTATATATCAATACACCTATGAATGTGTAACTTAGGGTACTAACCTTCTTATAAAACCAACCATCAATTAGAAATCATAGATGCTACTTATATTTTAGCTCACAAAAATTCATAGGCTTCTTCCTAATAGAATTGATTAGAATGATGCACTGCCCACCATGTCATAGAAACACCTTTAATCACATAGTTTAGTGCATTAACCTAAAGATATACAATAGGAACATGGTGCTCTAATCTATAAATCAATTTTACTACATATTTTATTGTGAAGTATTGGGACAATTATTGTTTAGTAACAAAAACCATTCTCATTATCTTTACCTCATGATCTCCTCATGCCCAATTCAACATGTGTGCATCTAAATCACCACTCATAAAATATGTAGTTTCCCATGGTAGATTACCCTGATTAATAGGCTCTATATAGTCCATATCTATTTAGGTTACCTGGTATAATAAATCCACTTTTGATCTTATCTAAGATCACATTGATGGAGACTTGCACTCCTCCGCTTAGAATTATGGTACTTGATCTATGGTTTTTATAGGATTATATGTGAGATGCTCTATATTTTTTAATTTATGAGTTGTTTGAGTCTTTTTTGCAAAGTCATTAAATCCCCTGGTTCATAGAGCTTGTGATTTTGGTTCTACACCAACCTTAAACTGGTTATTATCTCCATAGACATACAATGACATAGGTTCTTTTGGAATTATGTATGGTTTGATCTTATCTTTTTTCAAGGATATAATTATTATCTCATCTCCTTGATGTGCCTTTAGTTAATTATCTATTATATTAATGGTCATCTGACCATCATATGCCCATTTTTCCCAATTAACACATAAAAGTGTGTTTCATTGGTTTTCATGTCAATGACTTCAAGTCACCTCATATAATAAGATTAATAACTTTGATTTTTACATATTATAATCTCCCAATAGGTTACACCCTTCCATAATTTGTGTGATTGGGTTGTAACTCAGTGCAAGTCATCTAATGGCCTCCCATGTAGATTGAGGAATCATATTCATTATACTTCTAAAATTGAAGATAGTGTTTAAGACTTCATACCCTGCAAATTCAACATCCATTTAGGAATCAACTCCCATATATTCTTAGTTTTCACATACCATACTACCCATTTAGTTCATTTTTTACCCCTTTTTACGTATTCTAATAGATTATGCAACAAATTAGTGATATTATATGATATGTTCTCATTGCACTTAGTGATCATTAGCTTTAAAAAGTCTATCAAGGTCATCACTACTCCATCCTAACACAATATGTGAATAGTTTCTCATACATATAGACATTTATGATTGTAGTATCTCCTTTAAAAACATTTAGGTTTTGAATGTTTTATAGTAATTGAACTACTTTAGACATTATAACCTTCTCCTTGATACGGATTGCTACTTATCATGCAATGATTTTATGATTAGAGGCTTTTGTGGAATTTCTAAAGCTGTAAATCATTGCTCTATGTATTATTTATGAGTGACAATTTGTAGATATGTAGTGTCTTTGGGTTGCACATTTGCCATATTCACATTATGCATTGTTTCTCCTTTCCCTACTTCTCTAAGAGTAGAAAAACCTCTACATAGTGTTACTCAAATACTATACAATAAACACAATATATTTTTATATGCAATTTGTAAGGATAATTTCATGTGAAGTGGTTGTATTCACTGCATAAATAGTAAATAACAGGTTATCTACCATGTCTAGTGTCTTGTACCAAATTTTGATTTCCTCCCTAAAATTCTTCTTGGTAACCTCTTAGGTACCATCCTAGTTTATATGAATAACCCCACCCTTTATATTCTTATTCATCATATACCTCATAATATATCTAAGGGAAGGTGGATCCCAACATGTATGTTATGGCAAAGATGCATAATTTCAAGGTTATTGGTACAGTCAAGATGGAGGTGTCCATCTAAATTGATATTGAGGTGATTTCAATGTGCACCCTATGAAACCTTGTGGCTAATATTGAGAAGACTATGTTGTTAAGTAATACAAAGATTGGGTCATCTATATATAAGTAGATTTTGTAGATAAAGTCATCTCTACATCTGGGTTTGACACTCCTAATTTCATAACTAGAATTTGTTATGTGATGACTACGAAGATATTTATGGTGATATTCTCCTTCAACTCCTAAAGTGTTATATGATTATTTTCATCATGATTATGGAATTTGAAAAAATTAAAATGCATTCTATGTGGTTTTTGTATGAATTTATACAATAAGTGACATTTGGTAGTGGTATACCCCACTATGGGATAGATCTCGTAGAACTCAACCATCTTGATTTTTGGGAAATCATTCTTATGGTGTCCTTACCACACTCCATGCACCATATTTATAGTTTAAATTGGTTTTTCTCATGTAATTAATCCATCCTTTGTATAAAATCACCTATCTTAGCTTCTGTCTTTGCATTAGGATACAAATTTTCCCTATAATCTTCTATCTATTCAACTCAAATTATAACCAATCAAACCTCATCCTTATTAGGAAATTGTGATTATGCAATAGCAAATTGAATCCTAGGTTGCAAACCTTATATGAACCATGAAGCTTTATCTATGTCTATAAACTAGAAACTCACTCAGTTTATAACATTTGAGAATCTACGATCATAATCCTAGACTAATTATCCACTTTTATGATGAATCTCCTTCAGGTCTTAAATGGTTTGACTTGGTCATTTTTGCATCTTGAATTCTCTAATTAGTTTATCCTTAACATCTTTTAAGGCTATTACATTTGGATTTTTTTGTATATAAATTATAAATATTTGCCTATCAACTATCTTATAAGTTTGCACTTCTTTGCATCATCAATAACGACACCTTTAGCCTACTATTTAATTTTTTAGGTAAAAAAATACTATTTAGGATCATTAAAACCATCATAAGGTGTCAAGGTTACAAAAATTCTTGATTGAGATCCATGTTTCATATGATTGATCTGGAAACAACTAGTTGTTTAGGATTAGACTTCACTAGTGTCTTATGATTTGATTTAGCCAATTTCAAAATACCAATATTTTTATTTCCTACCAATTTATGTGTTTCATCACTTATCTTTGTAAAAAAATGTGTAAACACATCAAACCACTTAGTATGCCTCTCAAGTTTGACATTTCTTAATCATGTTAACAAATTAGGCCTGAGTGATGTATGAAGTACTTTCCTTGAACTTGAACTTGACTTTACTCTGTGAATTTTCATCACAAAATCAAAATATTATCCTTCCTATTCTCCAATTAATCTCCTCTCATGTAACTAATTCCCAAAACTACCCTTTATTTACTCTAGTTGTTTCTCTACAGCTCCTCCACATTCTCTTTCTTTAATTTTTTATAAATCACTTTCCTTGTCTCACACATTCTATTCAATCTCCTTGATACCCTCAATTCCCTTGGTTACTCTTCTTTCCACTTGTTTGTGGTCTCTACTTTCCCTTGGAGTTATATCTCCTCCTATAGTATTCTCACTCTCTAATTTACCTATACTCATAATTACATCAAGATAATTATGTGTATTCTATCATTTTTTTGTTGTATCTCTCTCTCTAATCCCAAAATTATCTTATATTTTTTACTTATCTACATCATCCATCTTCTAGGTTTAGGTTCAAGTTTATTCTCTTAATTCCTCATTATTCACTCCTTTAAGTTTGCATCCCTGTAACACCCTGGATGACTACTCCATCTTGGTCAAAATTGGCACCATAACCTTCTACATAACCAACATATTCAAAAGTATCAGTAGTCAATGTAGAAAGTTACCTTTGATATCTCTTATAAATAAATATTGTGTAGCCTCAAACATAATGTACCCTTGCATGACAAACTCAGTGATGTATGTGTCAATAGTTGTTTTTATCCAATGGTCTATCATACATGTCCACTCAGTGTCTAATATTTGTAGTATATCTATCTTTTCTTTAGTCCAAATAAAATTTTATGTCTCTATCAATCTAAAGTAATACTATTATAGTATTGATAAAAAAGTGACTAATAGTTCAGGTAACTCACACCATAAAACTTCATATATTTCACCATGAATATGCTCAGTTATAACTTCATCATGCTTCCAATTCATCTGACGTCTTTATTGTTGCTTGCACAAAATACCCTAATTTCATCATGAAATCATGGAAGCTCTTTCTCTCTAAAGTCCAGTCTCGTGATTTAGTGGAATTTGTACCTTAGACCTATTGTAGTTATTAATCTAACTTGAAAGAGCCCCTAGATGTGAAGTCTAACATTTAAACTTGCTTTGTTGTTTCTCACAAGTCTGAGAAACAAATTTTAATTGTATGTGCTTGGTCTAAAATTGCATTTGGGAATCCATTGATCTTATTATCTGAGTTTAATTTAGTTTGAAAAATCTTCACTTTATTTAAGCATGTTTTGAGATGTGTGAAAATTTTCCTTTTGGGAAAATTTTGACTTAAAATTTGGAAAATTATCTAACTTTTTTTAGATTTTTTGTATCTTTTCCTTAAGAGATTTGGTTCATTCCTTATTCCTTTTGATCTAATATGGCTAATATTTTATATGGTTTTATTCTCAAACTTAGTCACACTCTATATTTTAGACTACATTGGTTGTTAGTTTGGCAAAAATGGTTGTTCCTATTCACCTATTTCATCTTGCCTTTTGCCTTTCTTTTGACTTTTAACTTGGATATTTTCATGAAAGTTTGTGTTCAAATTATAATGACTATCTCCTTTTCTCATAGGACATGGGTGAGCAAGGAGTTTCCACTTGTTGATTATTCACTTCTCTAGTAATTTTTAGACTTGATCAATTTTTGAGGATCTGTGTTTCCTCTAACTGAATAAGATGCAACCACATATCACTTTCCTATTACATTGATTCCTTGGGTCAGTCCATACATATTTTATTTCCTTCCAGGCTTTAGATGAGCGAGATGATATAACCAATTAGGATCTCACCCCCTCACTTCACTAAAGCACTATAAACAACAAACCCTCCTAAGAGTGTCCTAGATGATTGAGATAATGCCATGTGTCAAGATCTCAAAAACCTAAAGCAGTCATTACATATTGAATGTTGAGATAGGACCCATGAGTTACTAGATGAGTGAGATCATGCCATTTGTCAAATTCTTGATCCATCCTAACTAGATAATAGTCAAAGATTCTGATCCCTTAGTTAAATAGTGTAAGAGTGAAGGGCCACCACATATCACACCTTGTCAATGGTAGACACACTAGCATCCCCTCAAATAGTATGGATTTCCAAGTGGAAAAGGTTGACATAATAGAGCTTGATTATTATGCCAATATTTTAGTCATCCCAAATATCTTATAAACCAAAATTGAGAGCCATCACAAGCCATCAAACCATCAGAACCTAAAAATGGACTATGTGTCCAATATGACATGCAATACCAAATTGTATAGCATACCTCTTAATGAAAGATTGATCATAAAAAATATAATTCAAAGACAACTAGATGGTGGCATTAAAATCAGACTTGGTGTGCATATTGGGATCAAGTGAAAAGAAACATAAAAGGATAAATAATTACCTTGATTATGCATGGTTCTTACATAGAACATGGTTAATTGATCATCTTGAGAAGATTTCAAGGACAATTAGCCACCCAAAATTAAATTCAAATTTAATCAAGCACTAGATTTGATATTTGTGGTCTTGGGATCGAGTAGGATTTGGGTTGATTCAAATTTCAAATAGATTTATTTCATTGAATGTTGGAAACCACCAAACAGTGGGATGAGTAATGACATTATGGTCTTGCATCACCTATAAAAGACTATCTCTTCAATTGAATAAGGGATGGTTATTTGATAAACTGATATAATAGAGGTAGGTAGAACAGAGATCATAGAGCTTTGTCTCTTTCCCTTATGCATTTTTTTAATTTCTAGTTAGCTTTTCTCTTTGTATGAGTCAAGGTTGTTAGGATTAATTTTGTGTTCGCCTAAGTATATGATGAATCTAAATCAATACTTCATGAATTATCCCATTTTGGAAGTAATCGTAAAGTGATATTCATTGTCTACACATGTCTATGGTGACATTGTTTCCCTCTTTTGCATAGCTAACATTATCCTTAGAATCTTACACAATATTTGCCTTTTGGTTGTGCTACAATGGCCAAGCAAAGACTGGTTCTATCAAAGAATTTTTCTACTTAATAGTAAAAGATATGTTTCCCATATAGACTAGGATCATCTTTTATTTCTCCTTGCCTTCTCTCTTTTTATCTGTTTATAACCATTGTTAGACTAGTTTTAGAGTAGTTTAAATTACAATTAGTTGTTAAAGTTATATTTGGATTGCATGTTTATTTATTGTCATTATTGATGCATTATTAAATTTAGTGGATAAAATGGTAAATATTAGTCAGCTTCAAATTAACTGATAAGTCTAGATGAGTTGATTTTATTAGT
Organism: Torreya grandis; assembly: GCA_037957365.1. Lineage (NCBI taxonomy): Eukaryota > Viridiplantae > Streptophyta > Pinopsida > Cupressales > Taxaceae > Torreya > Torreya grandis. Next base: position 1,785,409 of record JARHVA010002580.1, on the reverse strand, counting down.
CTAAGCTTCCTCTTATAAGTGTTTGAAACTAGCAAAGGCCCCTTAACCCAAAACATTCCATAACAGCCAATTAAGTGATATCAGTGTGTTGAAAGTCGATAGATATAGGCCTTAGGGAGGTTTTTAGAACCTCCTTTTAGGATAGGTTTGGTGTAACCTTGACTGGCCTACATGTTGATGGGTCAAACCACATAAAATAGGATTGGTGCTAGAAGGAGATCATTATAAAACTTTAGAAACCTTTCTCATATTGAGAAATTTTAGGTTTTAAAACTTAAAAACTAGAGGATAACTATGAGGTCCAAGTTTGTTAAGGGTGAATTTGAGTTATTATACCTCACATAGAATAGGAGAGCTAGAACTAATAAATTTAAGCACGAAACCACATAGACCTATTCATCTAGTAGCTCCCCTACAACTATAGCTCATTTCCATAACCTTTTTTCTCTTCCTTAGAACCCACCAATGGACAATCTTACCTAGCTTAGAGGAAGTATATATCCTATTAATATCCTTGGATTAGCACATGACTTACCTAAAAACCTTAAGAAATTTTTTCCAAGATATGTTCATGGTAGGGTAAGAACAATAGAATAACATATCCAGACCTTTAAATATGCCTTAATTAAAACTCATGTTCAATACGAAGATGTTTCTTATTGATTGTTCCCTTAAAATTTATATGAATCAACATATGGTTGGTACTTTGGTCTCCTAGATAGATCCATCACTTAGGAAAATATTGAGACTATATTTATTAACCATTTCAAGATATTGATCGACTCTACAATACTATACCATCAATTTGCATCTGCATATAGAGAACCAAATGGGCCCATGAGTATTTTTAATACTTGATTTCATAAGTTTTATAAGAGGCTAAAATACCTATATATGTTAACATAACTTGTTGCCATTCAAACACATTTGAGAGCTCTAGATCCCATTAATTCCATATTTATTTTAAGAACCCCAAATCACTCACATTTTTTTCTTTAGCTTATAATGAAAATGTTAACATTAAGCAGCAAATGGTACCTCAAGGAAATGGTCCATGTACCTTACCCTCATTAGGACAAGGAGGTGACTATAATCATATTTTAATGATTAACTAAGCTCTTATGCAAAACTCTTCTCTCATGAACCCAATCCCAGGGGCTTTGTATTCAATTCTTAATCTAGTCTATAATCTAATGCCTTTGAACCATATGTTTAATAATCAATCATTCACACCCCCAAATCATGTGTTGTCACACCTTATAAACCATTAATACTTATAAAAATACTCCTACCATGCCTAGTTCAAGTGGATATGTTTATCCAAATAATATTCAATAGTTTATACTTGCATTTCTAAATGCTACTACACCGGTGGTTAGCCCACTAACCCAAGCAAGAAGTAACCAAAATGTTATTTTGAACCCAGATATAGCCAATCTGTAATAAATGGTCTAGAGATTGATTAATGACATGGTCAATTTTTGGAGATAATTATCTCAAAACACTAACTAAACTACAAATAACCCACCTCCAAACATGAACTACAACTTTAAGAGAACTAGCAAGTAGCATAACACTAAGTGTAATGATGGAAATGTGCCTAGTCCCCTTGAAAACACTAACCATAATTATAATAGTGCATCAAACTCAATAAAGATGGTAGATTTAGCCTTAACCACTTAGTGTAGGCTACACAATATAGTTGATCATGTTTATACATATTATGTTGAGATCACATTAACCTCAAACATCTTCCAAAAGGAGATGGGTAATCTTGAAATAGTGCCTATACATGACAATAATAACCCAAATCAAAATGGAGATAATCCAAGTACTGAATTAGTCTTAGAGACTTACGAGTTTCTATTTGAGAGTGATAATGAGCCTAAAGATAACTTGGATAAGGTCCATACATTCAAATAGTTCTATAGGGGAAACAATTATCAAGTAGGGAGTAAGATACATAATCTTTTGACTGTATCTACTCCAAATAACACTCAGATTCCACCTAATGAAGACTCAAGCAATAATTCATTCCCACCTAAATTACTTGCTACCTATTATTAGCTCAAGAATAATTCTACACCTCTTTAAGCTAAACACCCCTTGGAATAAAATAAACTAAGATACAACATTATAGAAGACCTGAATAAAACTAAGGCCAACATTACAATGTTTAATTTTCTCCAGATGACTAACCAAAATGACTTGTTAAAATAATTATCTACTCCTAAGACGAAGGAAGCTAATAACACAATTGATTCTCATGTTGTTGTTTATGAAGAGAAAATTGAAATCCCTCCTTTTTTTATAACAATTCAAATATTTGGAAAAAACTTACACAATTTTTGATGGATTCAGGTGCTTTGGGCAATGTGATGCTTTTTGTAATTTTCTAATAGTTAGGTTTGACTCTTGCAAAGCTAGACATAAAGGTAGTTTAGCTAGATAAGTTAGAGGTCAAGGTATTTGGTGAGCTCAACCACATCCATATGCAACTAGATTCCAATATGAGGGTGAAACAATTCATCAACATTCAGGTGGTCAATATTCTTGATGCATATAGGATACTTCTCAGCAAGGATTGATCCAAGACACTCAATGGATACATGGTAAATAATTTCTCACATGTGGATTCCATGGTGAGGAATGCCCAACCAAATCAAAATTGATAGATAAACAAATATGTCTCACATGATCATAAAGTACAACAAGACAAACGAGATCTTGTTCAAAGAGTATGAACTCAAAGTCGATGTGTTTTTTTAAGAAGCAAAAGCCTATGGGGAATTCTCCATCAACATGTTGACTATGGGAGAGTACATAAATTGATCAGCTAAAGGAGGAATATATTCTCTATACACCTAAATTCATTTCATTTCAAACTACTACATTTGTATTTGAGAATGTGAAGCAAAATAATCTATAAGAGAACAAAGAGTCTGAAGGTTTGGAGGTAAGAAATACTAACATTATGAATAGTTCAATGCCTAACTCTACTATTGAGGACCAAACTAGAAGTTTAATATCATTTTAAGATCAAAGCATGTTCACACTAAAAAAAAGGAAAATAATAAATAAGTCAACATATATGCAACACATAACTTTCAAAGTCCATTGTGCACAACTAAAGATCACATACCTTTCAAAGTCCATTGTGCAAAACTGAAGATCACATATATACACTAAAATTTGATGGCTCTAAGTCAAAGAGTAGGTGTGGTATTAGAATTGAGCTCATCAACCTATGAAGAAATTCATACTTTTAATCCTTTTAGTTGTAGTTCACTTCCATAAATAATGCAATTATATATGAAGCATTAGTTCATGACCTCCAGTTCACTCTGAAGAAGGTTAAGAACCTAAAAATATTCGGTGATTCAAAACTAGTAATCACTTATGATTGTAATGACAAGCATATTTAAAAATATTGTAGCATAGTGTAGAACTTGATAGAAGACTTTGATGCATTTAGCATCTAGACATTACCATGAATAAGAAACTACATGATAGATGCATTGGTAATGACTGTAAACACCAAGGAACCCATTATTAACTCTAGATTGTGGAGATTCTTAGTGGAGTTAGTCTCTACTCCTTCTATTCCTAATAATATCAAGAAAGTCAAAGCATTTAATTATGATCAACATATCATCGACTTCATCACCAACACTAACATGTTTGAATTTTAGATTATTCATGAGAATGATAGAGAGAGTTTGAGCTAGACAAAGGAGTAATCAAATTGATAACTAACAACATACCGAAAGGTATGGTATCACTAGAAAGTTTGTTCAACATGGATTATCATGGTAAGAAATATGAAACAACCCTTTTCAAAGGTATTCCCCATGAGCATTTAAATCTGGGCAATTTCAGTGAATCCAAACATGTGTTATTAGGCACAACTTGCACCAAGAAAGAGAAATAAAACTTTGTGCAAGCCTTGAAGGACTTTGGAAATATTATCACATGGATATATGAGGATTTAAATGTGTTCAACACCTCCATACTTGCTCATACCATCCCTCTAAAGTTAGGTGTTAAACCATTTTGCCAAAGACAAAGGCCAGTCAATCCATTACTAGAACCTTTGATATTTAAAGAAGTACAAAATCTACTTTCATCAAATATTGTCTATCCTATCAGGAACTCCACCTAGGTGGCCAATTTGGTGCTAGCCCAAAAAAAGAGTGGAGATATTTGGCTTTGCATAGACTTCTAAAACATGAATAAAGCATCAGATAAAGATATTTATTCATCACCTTCACTAGATGAACTTTTGCATGTAGTTAATGGCTCCCAAATGATGTCATTCATGGATGGCTATTCAGGATATAATCAAGTCATGGTCAATTATGAGTATAGGATCAAGACAACATTTATAATTAAATGGGGCACTTTCACATACAAGATGATGCCCTTTGGCCTGATTAATGTGGGTGCTAACTTCCAATTTACCATGGACATTGCATTCAAAGACCTCATTGGAAAATACATTGTCATCTACATGCATGACTTGATTGTATTTTTTAAGAACGAAGATAACCATGTGAAATACATGAGGATGGTCTTGAAAATATGTGCAGAGAATGTTATCTCCTTAAATCTAAAGAAATGCATATTAAGATTAACTAAAGGGAAGTTGCTAGGCCACATCATCTCAGAATGGGGTATTTTCATAGACCCATAGATATCTGAAGCAATTTTAAAGATCCCTTTGCCTAGTATCAAGAAGGTGATCTATGTACAGCCTCTGCATAATTAAACACACTCCTCATTTATTCTTCTACATAGATCTCACACTTCTCTCACAACTCTATGCACTCCTTTGCCTAATGTTTACTCATAACCTTACGCATAAGTCTCATGCCTACTCATACACTTTGGTGCAATGATCACCATTATGCACACCTCACTGCTCAGCCCTGTGTATCCCTAAAGCAATTTCTCATGGACTCACCAGTTCTTTTGAGACCCACTTCATCACAACCAAGTGTCAATCTATCCCAACCGCATGAGACAACAAGTGGTCCAATGAGTTGTTAGCCACCAACTAAGGATCATGGGATTGGGAATCATTGAAGACATCCTGGATATTAATATTCATACCTTTGCCAACTACCACCTCTAATAAGAAGATTTAAACACCCTCCTTGGTAGTTGTGCATAAATTAATACTACTCTTTTAATATACATATTAAATATGTAATATATGCATCTTGTTGAGAGAGATAACTAATAGCCAATATTGTTAGGATAGTTAGTTGGATCAATGTCATTATGTAGACGTAACACATATAACTTGTTCCATAATCTACTCTATATACACACACATTATAGACATTGTACTTTGTTTACCTATTCTTTCATTTATGAATAAAAGTTGCATTTCTTACAAGTAAGACTTTTGCTCTATTGAATGTGAGTTTGATTATTTCATTTGAATACATCTTCATGCATTCACTATACACAACCAAACCTGGTTGTCTCCTCTACACCTAGTCCTAGGACCCATGGTGTGGATCATTGGTATTAGAAATTTGTGTTATTCCTTTCTATGCCTATAACCACATGAGCACAATGAGTGAGAGAAGGTTTAATATTCAATTTTGTTTCAAATATTCCATAAAGTAGTAAAAGAAAGATGATTGATGCCTATAACCAACCTGAGGCATCCCCATAAGTTCAAAGGCTCATTGCTAACACACTAAAATCATAACTCAACCCAATATAGCTCAACCCAATGTCTTCCTATCCATATTAGTAGTACACTCCACAATGGTTTCAACAACAAACCCCCTTCAAAGTAATAGTCAATCTCGACATCCCTCCATTTGAAGGCAAAATCAACACTAAAGCATTGGATACCTAGATTTGACAACTCAAGGTGTCCTTATCAATAAAATACTTCATCAATGTTGATAACACTTTTGTGGTACTAAAGATGTTCATTCTAATTGTTAACTGGTGGGAGACCTTTAGTTACATCCTACACAAGAGTGCATTCCAATTGAATCATGGAATATTTTTGTTGATATGTTGAATGAGTAATACTACCCTCTTTGACACTTTAAATATGAATACATCAAGTGTTAGTATAAGGATCAATCAGTGGAAGACTCCCAACACATTCCATGACTAATTTTTGCACCTACAAGATAACTTGAGTGACCAACATAGGGTGCTGAATTAAATTAGCAGACTTTCACCTTATATCTATGTGAAGTTGGAATTCTTGACTTCCAACACTTTGGGAAAGCATATCACAACACCACCAATATCAAATCCAAGGAAAGGGTGAATTATCATTCCACCTCTTCATCCAATACAATTCATAAGGCCCAACCCTTACAAAACTCCACATTGTAGCCTCTGGTGTAAAAGCAAAGCACTTCTCACAAAGGTGGGTAGCCTCAAAAGATTGCACAATACTCAATGGATCCTATGCCTTCTACTTCAAAAAAAGGCAAGAAGAAGTTAGGTGATAAGTGGTGCCATCACCATCACTCATCCACCCATGATGAATTTGAATATTATGTGTAGTAGTTCTTACTTGCATAATCTAATTCAAGACCCACACCGATGGATAGCACTGATCTAGATGCCTCTTTTCTAATCACCAAAACCACTAAAATCAACATCTCTGAAGAGAAAAAACATCTCTTCCACACCAAGTTCAAGGTGAAGAGTTAATCTCTCCATGTCATCATCGATAGTGGTATTTAAAAGAACATCAATGCATAATCAACAACTCAATTCCTTGGCCTTACCACTACTTCACATCCCAAGCCATATTCTCATGGGTGGTTGCAATAGGGGAAATATATATAAGTCTAGTAATAGTGCACTTTTTAGTAAAAATTCAAGCCTATGGAGGATAATGTCATTTATGCCATTACACCTCTGGAAGTCTATGACATCTTATCATGGAGATCATATCTATACAACTATGAAGCTACATATCAATCCAAGCCATAATGTTGGACTATATATGTACAATATCATTTCTACCACCTCTTTGAGTTAGTTCCCATGACCAAAGTCACCTTTATATATGTCAAGCAATGTTGCAAACTTATCTCTCATACATAGAAGTTCATCTTACTCATGGTTAACCCTAACATACATGTGTAGATGATAAAATGCACTTTGACAATGCACACCACTCATACAATGTCATAATAATAACATCTTGACAAGTTAATATAGTAACATAGTGAAGTCTTCATAAAGACTAAAGGCCTTCTAGCACACTGCATAGTAAAGCACTGCATTGATTTGGTCCCTAGCTCCCCTCTTATGAATATCCCCTTGTATCATAGATCAGTTTGGGAGAATGATGAAATTTGGCACTAGATATAAGAACTCCTCGACCAGGGTAAAATCAAGCCAAGATCTTTACCTTGTAGGAGTCTGATAGTCCTCACACCCAAGAAGGATGGGTCTTGATGACTTTGAATAGACTATTGCACACTCAAAAAGATAATGGTGAAGATTAGGCACCCACTAGCTCTCATTGATGGCCTCTTAGAGTAGCTTTGAGGCATTTAATACTTCACCAATATTGACTTGAAGTCAGGTTATCATCAAGTTTTAGTCCATCCTAAAGACATTTGGAAGACAACAATTAAGACACAGGAAGGATTGTACAAATGGTTGGTCATGCCTTTTGACCTAACCAATGCACCAACCATATTCATATGCTTGATGGATGATCTACTCAAGCCTTTCCTCAACTAATTTATCATCATCTACTTGGATGACATTCTCATCTTCAACAAGACTTTGGAGGAGCATATGGAACACATCTCACACATATTCAACACCTTATGTCAACACAAGTTACAATCCAACTTAGAAAAGTGTATGTTTGGTGATACATAGATCCAATACCTAGACTACATCATTGATTGTATAGGTATCCATGTAGATTTGGATAAAATCAAGGTGATCCAATATTGGCTTACTCCATGTAATCTCATATAATTAAGGAGTTTTCTTGGACTTATTAACTTCTACACATGTTTGTCCTTAGTTTCTCACATATCTCTTGGGATCTTAGCCAAATAACACATGCAAAAGCCAAGTTTGATTATACTCATGCATAACAATGTGTTTTTCAGGCACTCAATCAATGCCTCTATGTATTTCTTATTCTCATAATGCTCGACATTACTCATTCATTAAAAATTCACACTGATGCATCTGACTACACACTCAGTGCAGTGATCATGCAACATGGAAATCCAATCACCTATAGCTCAAAGATGTTTAGTGACACAATAAAAAGGTATTCCACCTATGATAAATAATTGTATGTTATTTTGCAAACAATCAAGTGATGGTGACGCTACATTCTGGGGAAGGAGATAGTTGTTCATTCAAATCATAAGCCACTTTAGTTCCTATAGATGTAGAACAATAAGGATAATGTGTGGGACATGAAATGAATGACTTACCTATAATATTTTCATCACATGATCAAGCACATTAAAATTAATGAATTATTCGTAACTTGACCTATCAAGGCCAAATTACTAGTCCTACCATACAAAACTTTCCTAAAACTGGTCATAGCCTCTTAAAGTTGATCAAACCAAGGAATTATGGCCTAAAAATAATAATTTTGGTAAAAAAATTTAAAAATGGATTGTAAATGGTTCATTATCATTTCAAAATAGCATTTTCAAGTTCAAATATGCAAATAATCCATACAGAAGGATCAATTTTGAGAGAAAATTGAACATTCTGGGAGCTATAGGTGGTTTCAAAACCTCAAATTTTGTACACATGGTCATTATGAGTTGGATAACCTTATAAAAAAAATTATGTCCATTGGACAAGTAGATATACTCACTATTTTGTAACATTTCTTAGCATGTCTATTGGAGATCACCATTGGAGTAGGCATCATTTTGGAGTGCCACACAAGTTTCTACATCAAAATAAGAGTTTTAAAATCATGGGATTATGTTTTTACATCATATTAAGACCTTTAAATAATTTCAAAACTCTAAATTTTAAGTAAACCATGCTCATATAGGCTTTTGCAAGCAAATAGGCATAAAAGCCAAAAAAGGGTTTTTTGACTTTTCAAGAAAAATGTGCTTTTAGAGTGTTTTGATATCATGGTATAAACCCCATGATGATTTTTTCAAGTATTTGGAATAATTTGAATATTTATTTTCATTTTGGTTAAATTTTCATTTTTTCAGTTCTAGACACCCTTCCTAGCCTCCCGTTTAGATGCTCGTATCTTTCACCATGTGTAGAGTTTGTATGAATGCTATTAGTATGTTTTGATTAATCATAATTAATTAAAAATTGAGACCATTTTAGGTTTTTTTGTTTATGAACAATCATTAAGAGTGTAGGCAGCTCAGAATGCAGTCACAACCCCACAGGTAGATTTCTCCACGTGGTAACTTTTTATATATTTTGAATGAGAACCCAATATTTTAGACATGTTTGGGGGGTAATTTTCATATACATAAATATTAAAAAAAAAATGATTTTGAAGTCTGTATTTCATGAACCAACATTTTAAAAATTCAACTTCAAAGCCTGCCTAAACCCTCAAAAAACTAGTTTTGAAAAATATTGATTTTATTGTTATAAAATCATCTTAGATCAACCTAAAACATTTTCAAATTTCAATTAAACTTAGATAGGATTCCATAAATGTCAATTTTATGAATGGATATGTATGGATAAGGGCAGAAATCATGTTTTATATGGAAAAAAATATGCAAAATGAAGTACAAAACACTTCAATGTGTTAGGACTTGTTCTAAAGTTTTAACATTAGGTTAGATTTTTTGTAGGTTAATTAATATTATTGTAAATGGAGCATGCATATTTTAGTAAAGACACCCCCATAAAATAAAATTACTTAGTTTTAGTTTTAGGTAGTTTTATATTTTTGAGTTAATTAATTATAACTACCTTACGGGTTGTTTTTCCGTAAATAGTTGGTTATAGGTTAGTTGTTTTTACCGGTCATTGGTAAAAACTATATAAATCAATGTTTTCAATGAAAAAGGGTTAACGGAGTAAAGGCACCCTTATGTACTTGATTTTTTTTTTTTTAATTAAAAAAATACTTGTGCACTCACACTAAGCGGGGACAAGGTTCAAACTATTTTATTCAAGGAGTTATCAGTGGTATCAGAGCATGGTAATTTTGGGAGCTTGGTGAATTCAAAGGAAGGCAAGGTGAAAAGTCAAATTCACGTGATATCATTTTGGCATGAAATAAGGTATGACATATAATGAAATATTTTATTGGTTTAAATATTTGAAAAATTATTAAATTATTTTAATTTTTCAAATATTTTTTACATTTAAATATGTGTATTTTCCATATACTGCCATCTGGTCATTTTGATCATTTATACTCCATTAAAATTGTGTTCAAACTCCTCCTCTATCATTAAAAATGAATTTTTTATCATTTAAATGTTATTAAAATTCATTAATTTTTTGCACAAATGGACTTGTATGGCCTGTTTACTTGTAAAAAACTTCTAAAATTTCCATTCATGGCTGCCATTGTTAATTTATTTCCTTCTCGAGCCTCTTAAAGTCCAAAACACCTACAAATATTATTAAACCCCTATTTTTGCATTCTAAATAAAAAATCTAGAAAAAATTGAGTTGTACGGCTTGTTGTACAGCCTTCCAACACCCTGAGTTTATTTTGAATCCATTCCCTGCAAAACATACCTTGAAAATCTGCCAAAACTCAATCAAAATCTTTTGTATACTGCTTGTACGGATATGTATGACCTCCAGTAGAGAGAACAAGGGCAAAGAAATTACCAGGAGCTATCATGGCATCCCAGGCAAACATGGCACTGCAACAAAACTCAAAAAAAAAAAAAAAAAAATGTTGTTTCTAAAGTTTTTTGGATATAAAAATTATGCCTTGGGTCCCACGTGAGAAAGCATGAGTGAGCAGATTGAAAAAGGGAAAAGTTTTGATTTATTTACACACATGTAAATTTTTTTTATTTTTCCTCACAGAAAAAATCCAGAATAAGTAAAAATTTCTGAGTATAATATTTTGAATATGCTCTTAGAGCAATTGGTTAAGCTTATTTTGTAAGAAGTTTGCAAAGGAGGAGGTCAAGGGTTCAAATCCCTTCTTTTGAAAAAAGTTATTTTTAGTTTAGAATATGTTTTTTTTGTAAAAGGAATATTCCTTTTTAAATTTGAAAGTTATAAAAAACATACTTATTGTATTGTGTTATTTTAAAATTCAAAAAAGGGGGAATTCAATTCTATTTCTTTTACATTATTATGGTGATATAAGGGTGTAATTGGTGGAATAAGGTTGTAATTTGGTGAAATAAGGATGTAATCATTGATTTGTTAGGGTGTGGAGCTAAAAGCTACACCTTAAGGCAAACAGGAGGGTTTCTGGCGTATGCAGTCACCGGCATCAGCAGGCCACACCGACGTCGGTCAGGGGACGCAGAAGGGAAACCGGCATCGGCAGATGATCGGCCAGCATCGGTCACCTCCAGGAGGGCAGGGACCGACGTCAGTCACCTGTAGCGGTCTGAACTGCTGTTGACGAACAGTCAGTTAAGTGAACGCGGAGTTTACATGTTAAAGGCTTGTTCGAAGTCTTGAGCCGCAAGTCTAATCAGTGTATGCATGAGATCTATATAACAGACTCATGGGCTGTATTGTTAAGTGGAGAATTTGGAGAAGAGCTATGTGAAGCTTGGAGAGTTCTTCCCATGGTGGAATCAAGTAGGATTCCCCATGTAGGTATAAGTAAGATCAGGTTTGATATGTAGGGATGTGTGGATGCAAGGGTCAGAAAGGAGATCAACAGGGTAGCTAGATCCAAGGTGACAACAATACATCAGCAGGATCATGGAGAGATCTACTTGAAGTACAGTTGTGTACTCGATTGTACAGATGTGCAATGAGGTGAACAACAGCTTGTGTTAGCTGTGTGTTGTGACCTATGAGAGAAGATTACTCTGGAGGGAAGTTTACTGTAAGCCCACGAAGTGGAAGAAAGAGTGCCACCTCTTTGTTGTAAATTCCTTTGTAATGAGTTGAATACAATTGTGTGTTGCCTCTCATATTCTGTGTGTTTTCTCATTGATAGTTATTTGTTCTTCTGGATTCTGCATGTTTAAGTTGCTTATACAATGGTAATCATGTGTGCTCTTAAATCTGACAAGTTGTGTCAGAGCTTTGGGGAGTTTCGGTCCTATCAATTGGTATCAGAGCGAGGTTGGACGTTCTCAGAGTGAGCGTGACTAACAGATGTCCCAGATCTATTAAGTGTTTGTTGATTACAGGTTACTCACAGGGGTTGTTGTTTGAGTGGGAGTAACAGATGTCCCAGATCTGTTAAGTGTTTGTTGATTACATGTTACTCACAGGGGTTGCTCTGATACCACTTGTTGGGGATCAACCAACAAGGATTACACTTGTGAAAGCAATAAACGCGGAAATAAATCAGATAGATAAGTAACTAGAATGATAAATAGCACAAAATAAGAGATACAAGAAAACACCCTGAAAACTTGTATTAAAACTCTTTACAAAAGAAATACAATTGAAGAAACTTCTTTCTTCGACACCTCTCTCAGATGCACAAGATCTCTCACTAGATCTCTATTCCTTAAGAGATCTCTCTCTCAAGTACAATCAATTCCAACAACCTGGATTGATACAACTATGTACTATCCTTCAAACATTCACAATGTTCTACTCATACAATTCAACATCATACTAAGCTAAGAAGATCTTTCCTACATATAGAATTAGGAAACTTGAGCATGCACTTACAACAAACAGTTAAGCCACTTGAACAAGGGCTCTAAAAATAATATTGCTAATAATAGAGACGCGAGCTTGAGATTACAACTCAAACTCATCATGCAAACACTCGCTTCTGTCCTCAGAAATCGCTTTCTAGACACACAGGTAACCGACGTCGGTTCCTGTCTGTTCGCCTGTGACCGTTGTTGGCCGACCCACTGCCGACGTCGGCACCTCTGCAACTACACCTGACCGACGTCGGTCGCTCCTGACCGACGCCGGTGTCTGTGTAGACCCGAACTGTTTTAGTGTGCTCCTTGGTGAAGCTTTTAGCTCCACACCCTAACATGATTTTTGGTGAGGTTAAGTGCAAAACCCATCAAAAATTCTTGTTTTTCTTTTGCGCTCTATGCGGAGGTTAAGTGAAAAACCCCGTAGAAGCAGTGTTTTGTGCAATGAGTGTGATATTTGTTTCATCTCTTTTACATTTTGTCACACTTTTCTCTACTGCATTTACTTTCATTTCAAGATTCTGAAAATTCAAAATTTACTTTTAGATGGTGATAGATTAACAATTTCCAATTATTCTGATTGGAAACGATTGATGGAGGTTTCACTAGTTTTTAATGAGTTATGGGATATTGTCAAGAATGAAAATCCCACATTGCCAATAGAGCAAGATAAATTAGATATATTCAATTTGTATGATTCTAAGGCCTTATCTCTCATTAAATGTTGTTGTACTCGTGATACTTATGTTCATATTGAAAATTCTCCTCATAGTTACACTACATGGAAAACATTGTCAGATTTGTATGATAAGAAACCTAAGCATAAGAAGATATATTTTCATATGCAGTTGTTTACTTTGTCATTAGATGAAGATGGGGATATGAGAGAATATATTTCTAAGTTGAAAAATATCACTACTGAGTACACTAAGGCTGGTTTTGGAAAACTAGATGATGACCTCATAGTCACTGCTGCTTTGAAAGGACTACCATGGTCCTATAGGAATTTTGTTGAAATGTTGCATGTCTCTAACAAGATCACAGGGATCACCTTTGATAAGTTGGCTAAGTTTCTCATCCAACATGACCTCTCTCTATCCAAGAAATTCAAGAAAATTGAAGAAGCCCATGTTTTAGAGTCAAATCCTAGTTTATCTTCATCAGGGCATCAAAATAATAGAGGAAACAATTATAGAGGGGGTCGAGGTTACAAAGAAGGCAGATATCAAAATAAAGGTAGGGGTCATTCAAATAATCAACAATCTAACCAATCACATTCACATGAAATAGGTGATCGAGGACATGGTCATGACTCATATAGGAGCAGAGGTCAAGGTAGATCAGACATTCAGTGTCATAGATGTGGAAAATTTGGTCACATTGCCTCACAATGTAGGATTCCTTTTGATAAAATTTAGAGGCCACAAAAAGTGACTAAGTCTAACTCTACTCAATATGTCGATCATGACTATGATGAGTCCAGTAATGTTGTCCATGAATCTGCATTCACTACTTTGGGGCACATTGATTATATTGAATATGAGGCTAGAGATGAGCTCACAGATGTATGGGTTTTAGACACAGGAGCAACTAAACACATGACATTTAGGAGAGATTTCTTTTGGTCTTATAAGGAAGCTTCTCTCTCTCCAGTTGCCTTAGTAGATAAGTCTATGCATACACCACTAAGACTTGGATCTATTCTAATTCTTCTTCCTAATGGGTCTATAAATACTTGGAGGATGTTTGGTATGTTCCCACATTGAAGAAACACTTACTTTCTTTGGTAACTATTCGAAAGAAAGGTTATCAAATTATGCTTGAAAATGGGCTCATTTACATCAATTCAGTGAAAGATGATTATAAAACAATGTATATAGGATATGAAGATGGAAACTTGGTTAGATTACATTGTAAAGTGATTCCTCCCAACATAGAACTTGCGGCAATTGTTGACACAGGTACAGGTACTATGTCTAAACAGCAGTTATGGCATCTCCACTATGGACATTTAAATATCCACTCTTTAGTGGATTTGTAGAGATATGGTATGGTAAATGGGTTGCCCACTTTTCACAAAGATAGTATTCTTTGTGAGTCATGTGTTTTAGGTAAACAAAATCAAGAAACATTTCCTAAACAGTCATCTTGGAGAGCTAACAGATGTTTACAATTAGTTCATAGTGATGTATGTGACATGAAAAAGTCATCTATTGGTGGGTGTAGATACTTTGTCTTGTTTATTGATGACTTTTCTCAGATGACTTGGGTATTCTTTATGAAAAACAATTATGAATTTTTTGCTAAGTTTGTTGATTGGTTACACTTAGTTGATTAAGAAATAGGTTCACATTTGGCCACTCTTCATTCAGATAATGGAGGTGAGTATACCTCTAATGAATTTTCAGATTATTGTCGAGAACATGGTATTCATCAACAATATAGTAATGCTTATACTCCACAGCAAAATGGAGTATCTGAACGAATGAATAGAACTTTAGAGGGCACAACACGTGCCATGTTGCACTATAAACAGCTTTGGGCCGAAGCCATTGGTACTGTAGTGTATTTTATAAATAGGTCCCCCACAGTTGCACTTTTGGGACAAACTCCATATGAGGCATGGTATGGATTTAAACCAAAATTTAAACAATTGAAAGTGTTTGGTTGTCTGTGTTTTGCTTTGGTTCCTATTAAACACATAACTAAGTTGGAACCATGAAGTCAAAAATGCATCTTTCTTGGTTATTCTGAAGATAAAAAGGGGTTTCATTTTCTTGCACAGGATTCAAGTAAATTCATAGTGAGTCGAGATGTAATATTTGATGAGTTTGGGACTATGAACACTGCAGAGATTGATTCTCAACTTGATAGATTAGAGAGGAAAAATACAAAAAGAGATAAGGGTTTGAATAATGGGGATAACTCTTCAAAGTTATGGTATGAGACTCAAATTTTTTCACTTTCCTCTCCTTCATCTACAAGTTCATAGGTTGATGACTTAGAAATTGTTGAAAATTCTCTAAGTCCCCCTTCGAATAATGCACATAATGAGAATTATGGAGTCCCTGATTTGAATAATTTGACTAAGTATCCAAAATGGGCTCAAAGTACTTTTTCTGACTTGACAGCAAATGAAGTTGGTTTAACAAGGCCCAGGAATTCTTGAAAACAAATAAACTATACTATGGTTATTACTAATTCTTCCACTGAGCCATCCACTTTTGAGGAGGCATCTACTGAACATGTTTGGCAACAGGCAATGAAATGTGAGTATGATTCCATACTTAGTAATAATACATGGGTTTTAGTTGATCCTCCTCCACATGTTAAACCCATCGGATGTAAATGGGTTTATAGGACTAAGTATAAATCAGATGGCTCCATTGATAAACATAAGGCAAGACTTGTTGCAAAAGGATATGCACAACAAAAAGGTATTGACTATGAGGAAACATTTGCACCAACTACCAAATGGCACACTAGTCATATGGTACTTGCCTTAGTAGCACAAAATAGTTGGAAAGTACATCAATTGGATGTTAAAAGTACTTTTTTAAATGGAGATTTACAGGAAGAAGTATATATGAAACAACCTCAGGGTTTTGAATAGGCGGGTGCCGAACACAAAGTATGTAAATTGATAAAAGCTTTGTATGGGCTCAAACAGGCACCCAAGGCTTGGTATGCAAAAATGGATTCATACTTGAAATCCATTGGTTTTCATTGCAGTGAATATGATGATACTCTCTATTTTTGAGTACAGGGTAAGAAAATGGTGATACTTGTTCTCTATGTCGATGACTTGTTTATTACAGGTAATGATGAAAACCATAACAAATCTGTGAAGAAGGAATTAAAAGATGGGTTTGAGATGATAGACCTTGGACTTCTTCACTACTATCCAGGCATAGAGGTAACTCAGAAAGAACATAGTATTTTCATTTCAAAAACTAAGTATATTTCTGAGTTATTAGATAGGTTTGGCATGAGTGATTACAAACCTACCCTCACTCCCATGGAAAGTAACTTGAAATTGTCTAAGGATGATAGCAGTGCATTTTTTGATGGCACCACATATAGCCAATTGGTGGGAGGTTTAATATACTTGATGACTACAAGGCTCGATATTTCATTTTTAGTTGAAATTTTATCTAGGTTATGCATGAGCCTAGAGAAATTCATTGGCATGCAGCAAAATGAGTACTTTGTTACCTTCAAGGAATGAAAACATATGGCCTTGAATACCACTACAACAAGAACTTCAAACTTGTTGGATATTGTGATGCAAATTTTGGCAGATGTGTGGATGACAAAGTGTCAACCACAGGATACACTATGCATATGGGTTCAGCTGCCATTGCTTGGTGTTGTAAGAAACAGGATACAGTGGCAAATTCATCAACAAAATTAGAGTATATTACAGCATGGGATGCTTCTAGAGAAATTGTTTACCTTCGTTGTATTCTTGAAGATCTTCAGGTTTCTCAGTTTTCTCCTACATAGTTATACGTTGATAATCAAAGTGCAATCAAGATGTCCAAGAATCTAGTGTTTCATGCCAAAACAAAACATATGGATGTCAAATACCATTATCTGTTAATGCTAGTGGCAAAGAAAGCTCTTGATCCAATATATTGCCCAACTACCAATTAGACAATTGATATCTTCACAAAACCCCTTGACAGAATCAAATTTGAAAAATTCAGAAAAATGCTTGGTATGTGTCCAAAGCCCTGACTTTGGATCATACGGGGGTTTGTTAAGACTTGTTCCAAAGTCTTAACATTAGGTCATATTTCTGGTAGGTTAACTAATATTATTGTAAATGGGGCATGCATCTTTTAGTTAAGACACCCCCATAAAATAAACTTAGTTTTAGTTTTAGGTAGTTTTATATTTTTGAGTTAATTAATTAAAACTACCTTACGGGTTGTTTTCCCGTAAATAGTTGGTTATAGGTTAATTGTTTTTAATGTTCATTGGTAAAAACTATATAAATCAATGTTTTCAATGAAAAAGGGTTAACGGAGTAAAGGCACCCTTATGTACTTGATTTTTTTTTAAATATTAATAAAATACTTGTGCACTCGCACTAAGCGGGGACAAGGTTCAAACTATTTTATTCAAGGAGTTATCACAATGAAATATAATAAATAGAGATAAAATAATAAGAATTATTATTCATCCTAAAATTTTATTTTGGTCATAAATCATCCCAGAAGTGTCCCAACCAACTCAATCAAAATGTCTAGTTTGTAGGAAAATAGAGCAAAATAGGCCTAGTCAACCCTGTTGACTGAATGGTGAGTGTTTTCTCATCAAAATTAAATATATTGTGATGAGAAAAGTTTTTAAAGGTATATTTAATTATTTTTTTCATGTTTTATGGCATATTTTTATTGTTTTAATGGAGTCTGAATGCCAGAAGATAGGCTATTAGGCCTAATTGGCCTAATAGGCTTAATTAGTCAATCAAGCAAGTAAAGAATGGCATTGAAAATCTATCAAATGAATTAATTTTAGAGTTACCGCGTAGAATATATTTTTTTAAGTGGATATATCATTCTCAATTCAATCCACAAGTTTCAATTCATGCAAGTTGATCTCAAGTTGAGTTAACTAGTCCTTAAGGGTCAAATCTCTTTGGTTGACTAGTTTGACTAGTTTCATGCATCTCCCATGCTTTTCATGCAAGATAAAGAATTTAAATAACTTAAAATCACTTTCAAGATAAATTTATATTATAATTTATGACATGATTTTCATGCAAGGAAGCTTGACAAGTCAACATGGGCCCACCACTTCTCAATTCTATGCCAACAATGAAGAACATGCAATTTTTGAAGAATTAGAAGATTTTAAAGCCTTTATTTAATATTATGAAAGTATTTTAGTCTTATTTTAACTCAAATAAGAATAATAATTCTCTTTTACATGTGAATTTGGCTTTATTTAAGTTTTTAGACTTATATATTGGCTTTTTGAAACCATTTTTTAGGAATTCCTAAAGCAAAGCAAAAATTGTAATTGACACCATTTATCAAATAAAGAAGATTTTTTGCATTTTTTTTTTATCAGAATAGAGTGTATTTTTTTATTTTGTACTAGAATATAATTTAGATATATATCCCCTTTTTTAGGTCCTTTCCTCACCTACTATGAAAATTTTATTCTCTACAGGTCATTTGAAGAGCTAAGAATAGAATTTGCTTTGCAAGCTTCTTTCAGGCCTTATTTTGAAACACTTATGTTTAGGATTGAATGCAGAGTTTTATTTTAAATTAATATATGTGTCTTATTTTTATATATATTTCATAGAATATCAATCATTTAGGTGCATCACCCATTTAGATAGGATTTTCCATTTCAGTTTCTTTCTCCTTTTTCATCCCAAAAAATCAAATAGTTTAGTTTTTAAGGATAAATATTAAGGGAACCAACCCTCTCTATAGGTTTTTCTCAATATAGATTCACCCACACTTTTATAATTTCTAATTGTATCATCTAGAGAGGGGGTGTGTTCTACACATCTTCAAGTAGGGTACACTCTAGAGTGATAACAAGACAACAAGGCAATAGATTGCCTTAATAAATTTTCACTTCATGAGATCATCATGGTGTTAGATATGCATGACCATAACTTCATAAACTAGGATTCCCTCTACTCATTTGACTAGGACTTCATAGCAACTTTCACCATTCTAGCACAAGGTAAACAAGTTCATGAGTTATGCTTGTCTAACCAGCTTCTCTACAAGCTTGGACATCTCTATATTCCTAATGTCACACCTCATCAATGACTCATTTGGGAAACATTATGCTAAGACCTCTAGACACTTTGATGTGATAAATATATAGTTATATTCTAGTATCACTTATACTAACCACACATATGCATAGGCATGGAATGTCACATCAAGTATTGTGTTCCTTGTTGCATTTCTAAACCCATGAATGAGAATCTAGAACTTTATACACCTCTACTTATTCCATCCAAACCATAGGAATCTATCAACATGGATTTCATGATTGGGTTGCTTAAGATGAGATGCCATCATGACATTATGTTTTTTTGTAGTGGAGAGGTTTTCCAATATAGATATCATAGTTAGTGAAAGAAAGACATTGACATAGTTGGCACTACGTAAGCCTTCTTCAACCATGTTTGGGTTTGTTTTGGGCTTCCAACATCCATATTCTATGACTAAGATTCATGATTTATAATTCACTTTTGGAAAGCATTGTGGGACTTGATGAGTATATAGATAGATCGATCGATAACTTTTCATCCATAGATAAATGGGTAAACTAAAATGTTTAATTGCAAACTTGTTCATTTTTTATGAATATACAATTGGGCACATGCTCACACTTGGGATAACAATCTCTTGTATATTCAACATGCCTACAAAAAATCACTTCATAGCTCTATGAGTCACAATACATTCCAGACATGTCTTGGGTTTTAACCTTTGGCACCCCTAGACATCTCCTACCATGCACCAGCCAACACTGAGTTTTGCATATATGAATGGGAAGTAGATAAAGCTAATAAGTTTCTACGACACATCCAACCTATTCATCAATAATTTTAGTAGATTCTCTCTCATACATAAGCAACGTACAAGGATTGCCATGACACACAACACACACCTCATGCATTTTGAGTTGGAAATAAAGTTTGGTTGTACCTTCATAAGGAATTTAAAGGTCCACACTAAAATATCAAGCCTTTGTGCTATGGTCCCTACACCATTTTGTACATAGCTAGGGAGAATGCCTTTATTCTTGATTTGCCTTTGTACTTGGGCATGCACCTAGTCTTCAATGTGGGAATTCTTAAGCCTTACACTCTATCAATTCTTGAGCCAGCAATGACACAACATCCTTTTGATTTGGATTTTGAATACTTACACCCCATAGAGAAGGACCAGATCATGAAAGTGACAAATACATGCACCCACCATGACATGCATCAATTTTTTTGAGTGGTCAAGATTGAATAATATTCTAATCAAGCTAAGTGGTATACTTCTCAACAACTTCAAGTGTAGTTTCCTTAGTTACACACTGATGCAATAAATACCATTACTCTTAAAGAAAGGGTGAATGATCTGTGCACAACCTCTACATAGATAAAAACACTCCTCTTGTGTTCTCTTGCACATAAATCACACTTATCACACAACCTTGTGCACTCCTTTGCTTGAAGTTTGATCATAAATTTACAAACAAGTCATGCGTCTAATTTCATGTAATAATCACCTTATATTGTATTCTACACATAGCATTTTTCACCCCTCATTGTGTAGCCCCATGCACCTCATAATCATCTACTCACAAACTCACCAATTCTTTTGGGCCCCACTTCAGTATAACCATGCATCAGCCTGTCCTGACCACATGACACAATAATTGGTCCAACTAGACATTAGCCATTAATCAAGGATCGCATGATTGGAATCATTTAATACAACCTAGACATTAAATATTTAAACTATTTTCAACTACCACATTTGATAAGAAGATTCAAATAATCTCCTTGGTAGCTATGCAATAATTAGTATTGACCTTGTAATATACATTTTAAATATGTAATATACACATCTAGATAAGAGAGACAACTAATAGCAAATATAGATAAGATAGTTAGTCAGGTCAATGTCATTATGTAGTCCTAACATAGATAGCTTACTATGTGCATCTTATCTATATACATGCACACTATAGACATTGTACTCTATTTCCCTATTATTTCATTTATGAATAAAAGTTACATTTCATGAAAGTAAGACTTTCACTCCATTGAATGTGTCTTTGATTGTTCCATCTGAATACATCTCTGCATATTCACTCTACACAACCAAACTTGATTATCCCCCATACACCTTGTCTTGAGCCCCATGATGTAAATTAGAAGGAGTTGAAGTCATTTTTTGGCAAAATTAACTTTGTAAGGAAGTTCATCTCAGGCTTTGCAAAGATCATTTGGAACTTAAACAATATGCTCAAGAAGGATGCCAAGATTGAATGGATAATTAAAACACAAGCATATTATATTGAGATAAATAAATTAGTTGTCAACACAATGCTACTCACAAGTCTAGATTACACACAATCATTTTACATCTACTCTTGTACTTTAGATCACTCAAGTACTGCACTCTTAACATAGAGAAAGGAAGTTTTGGATGAGATACTTGTCTCATTTCTGATCTTCCCCCCCCATAAATGTTGAACTTAGATGATCAAACTTGACAAAAGGGTTTTTGCCTTTAATCAAAGTAGTCAATAAGTTTAGGCATTACATCCTGCACAATAAAGTCTTTACTATTGTGCCTAACCTAGCTGTCAAATTAACATTGATGCAAAATGAGTTAGGTGAATGACATAGAAAGTGGATGATCATTCTGTATTTAAAACTAGAAATCCAAATAATGAATATTATGATAGGTCAAGGACTCAACAAAGTAAAGCATAAGTGTATACCCATATTATTGTTTAGCACTATGTGGTGCAAAACATCACTAGTGATGATTGGTACATGGACATAGCCTATTATTTGCTAAAAAATTAATGTCTTCATCGTTTGAACTCCACTTAGAGAATAGTTTTGCACCTAAAGATCAACCACTTCATGATTAAATCAAGCATAATGTACATAATAAATCATGAAGGCATATATCTGAGGTGTCTAAATGTAGTCATCTAAAATGTCATTTTAGTGTAATAAGTGTCACTTGAGACCACCTTATCCTTATATTGTCTCTAGACCTATCTTAGAGCCTCTTTTGATCCTTTTCCATCTTTTGTGTGAATCTAACCCATTCTTAGATATACCAAAATCAGCATGAAGCCAACCCCTAGGCACCTAACTCTCTTTTTCATCCATTCCTGCCACCTAAAAATTAGTGTGGTCCTTTGGACTATAGTGCACTGTGTTGTTAACCAAATGGAAGTGCTAATATCCCCTTTCTCTTTACTCTCCCAATGTATATCTTTTTGTTCCTCAAAGTAATTTAGGGTCAACCTAGACCTATTTCACATCTTGAAAAGCACTAAAATGCTATATATACACCACTTTCATTCATTTATCCCCTAAATGGAAATAAGATGCAAATACTCAAAAACAAACTCAAAAATAGTTATGCAAATCAAGATCATTTATCCCTATTATACCCTACTTCTACATACACCCATCTACAATAACCTAGAGCTTAGACTACTGATATTTCTAGTCTCAAGTCACACTCAAAGCACTAAAATTAGCACTCATACTAGCATTCACTTACACTTGCACTAAAACTTAGATTGGAAGAACTACATCAGGATTGATCCCCTTTAAAGACATTGGTATGTATTTAATGCTCAACACATGGGGTTTTGAGGTCACGTCCAACCTACCCTATTAATGCCACTGTTTTTCTACTTATGCTCTTCAAATACCTTAAAAAGCATGGAGGCCTAGGGTTTTGCATTAAAATTAGTCAAAACAAGGAACAAATAGTGAACCAACATTCATTCACACAAGCACAGACTTCTCAGAACTAAGCATATGTCCACCTAAAATCTCACTATCCCTACTGCCAAAGGACACTAGTGTGTCACATAAGACACTAGCATGGTGTTATACTATCCAAAAGACTACACTACTATCTATGAGGGTTTTTGACTCCTGAATATTGTTTACTACACCTTACATAGTTCTTGTACCAATTTCTAGCTTGTCATTGGTCTGTCTCAATCGATTTCCAGCTAAGCACATCTCTTGTAATTCATTTCTATTTATAATCTAAGCAAATAAATCAATTATTGAACAAATCAGAGGTTGTTGATATTGTTATATTTATTTCTTGATTTATAATCCCATCACTTTAACAACCTAGGGTTTTACATTCCATAACTCCCATAAAGAGTTAAATCATTTGGTAAACCTAACTTACTTTGAATAGTGCAAAAACCCCAACCCTAGATTATCTTTAGGGTTTATGTTTTTAGCCTTCTAGAGCTCATACTCGGATTTTAGATCCCTATATTTTCTAATTTTTTTGTTCAAACATGATAATAATGACATATGATATTTATTGCTTTCTTATGAAAAGTTTCTTAATATCTCTAGCATGTTACTTTTCTCTTATGTGGAATTCTATTGATCTGCATATTGTCACATACATAGAGAATATAATACATAAGATAAAAAACACAACACCTAAAATTAACAAATCTCATTTAGATTCATTTTTCTATTTGGTTCACTTTGATTCCTTACCTACTGCTACCATACATAAGATAACATCAGTGGTTTCACTTATCCCTCCTACTTCTTGACTCTACCCATCTAGCTACTATCACGCTCCTACTACCAACTCTATGCTCCTAGTAGACCCTATGGTCCATGATATGATGTCCACAAGGGGTCTTAAAGCATGGTAGGTTATCCAAACCCATGGTTATATCTTTATTGATCATATCAGTGTTCCTCTAACCACATTTTCCATTTTAGATATTCTATAACATTCTGACACATACAAATATGTTTTGTATGTAGGACTCCATGATACTAGGGTACCAAGCACAAGAAAACCAACTTATGTTTCTTCCATAATAAATATTATGAAATGGATTGAAGAGCATATCTCCTTAAAAAATGAAGATCTCCCACCTCATCACATCATAGATCAACATCTACCTCTTTACATCCAATTACGATTTAATGATATGGGTGTCAAACGGGTGTTAATCAATACTAGAGCAGGGTTAAACATTTGTAATATCTTTTTTCTCTAGATTCTAATACACATGTTAAGGATTTAGATCCTTCTAATATTAACATCTAAGGATTGGATAATATTCCACACAAAATTTTTGGGAAAATAGCATTAAACCTTACATTGGGACCTATAACACTACCTAGAACATGTCAAGTTATGCCCAATGATCTTAATTACAAAATTTTGGCTGGGAGACCTTGTATACATGATATGCACATAGTACCCTCAACTTTACATGCATCTTTAAAGTGTAGTTACAAAGGTTTTACATATACATTCCCTATGGATCATGAACCATTCAAATATTATCAGAATATAGAGCCTTCACACAACTATATTCCTCACATGGACTTTACTACATAACCTATATAGTCTATTATTTAGAGTTCATGTATGATTCCATCAAACATCTTAGTAGTATATGCTAATATATTTAATTTTCCATTTGCATTAAAATATTTCAAAAAAATGGGCTACATAGGACAAGGCCTCAAAAAACATGAACAAAGAATTCTTAATCATGTTGAGGCATCTAATCAAAAAGGTAGGCAAGGACTCAAATATAAGGATAACACATATAATGCTAAGTATTCTCACCATGCTTCTCAGCATATAGTATTTTGTCCACCCATTCCACAGACAGACAATACAATAAATCACATCTTTGTACTCTTAATTGTTTACCGTGACCTTATTGATGATATCATTTCTCCAAATCTACCCACTTTTGATTAGTTCTCTAATAATGGAGCTCTCTTAGAATTCTTAGAGGCATATGAGGATCCCCCTTCCTTATATCATAAATATAGTTTTCCTCATTCCAAAAATGCCTAGGCATACTTTGGTGAGAGTTCAGACATTTCAGATGATATCCCAATTGACACAGATGACACCATACCTACAGTGCCTTATGCTAACGATCGATTTACATTACTTAATTAAGAGACAATTAATTTCATTATGATACGGACATTGATCCTCACATAATATTACTTATTATTGCCTTACACAAATAATAAGATATATATATTTGACATACTTTAAAGGAATTCCTTAAAATTTGTGATTGGGCCTATTTTGATATGTCAGGTATCAATCTTTTCATCATAATACATAGGATTACACTCTATCTAGATGCAAAACTAGTTAAACTAAAAAATTGAAAAATGCATCCTAAGGTGGATCTTTTAGTCAAATATGAGATACAATGCCTCCTTGATTTAGGATTCATTTGACCAGTTGCTTGCCACAAATGGGTATCTAACATTGTGTCAGTTGTTAAGCCTAATGTACAAATTTTATGTTGTTCACATTCCAAAGATTTAAATAAAGCATGTCTTAAGGATGACTTACCCTTCCTAATATCAACATGATAGTGGACTCCATAGCAGAATACGAGATGTTCTCCTTCATAGACGGTTTCATTGGTTATAATCAAATCAAGATAGCCAAAGAGGATCAAGAAAAAACTTCTTTTATCACACCATGGGGCACCTTTTTTTATATAGTCATGACTTTTGGATTAAATAACACTAGAGCAACATACCAACAAACTATTATCCATATTTTTCAAGATCTAATTCATAAGATAGTTGAAGACTATGTTGATGACTTATTAACTAAATCAAAAGAACAACAACACCATGCAATAGATTTACGAAAGGTTGAGACAATATAATGTATGACTAAATCCTAAGAAATGCATATTTGGGGTCACATCTGGTAAATTATTTGGCTTTATAATATCCTAACATGGCATCAAGGTGGATCCAAAGAAATTCAAAGCTATGATGGATGTGTCCCCTCTTGTAAACTTAAAGTAACTTCAGTATTTATAGGGAAAAATTTAGGAAATACGTCACTTTGTGGCACAACTAGCAAATAAGACTCAATCATTCACAAGATTACTCAAGAAAGATACCAAACTTGAATGGAATATTGCATGTCAAGAAAGCTTTGATGTAATCAAACAATACTTGTTGAACCCACCTATCTTGATACCACCAATCCCTAATAGGCCACTTATCCTTTACATTTATGTGACTAATCATGCACTTGGTGCACTCTTGGCACAACATGATGACCAACATAAAGAGTGAGTTATTTACTACATCAGTCGCACACTTGTTTATTATGAATGAAAGTATTCATCAATATAAAAAATCTGTTTAGCACTTGTATTTTTTACACAAAAGCTTCGGCATTATATGATCAATATTGAGACACATGTTATTACAAAAGCATATCCCTTAAAATTTCCCATGTTCAAACAACATCTCTCTGGCCATATCGCTAAATGGGTAATGTTACTCACATATTTTGATATAAAGATCATGTTACAAAAATTGATAAAGGGCTAGATAATTACAGACCAATTGGCAACAACACCACTATTTGATACCAATCCTATCAATGATAATTTTTGAGATGATTTCATAGCCTACAACATCACTTCTAACACATGGACAATGTTCTTTGACAGTCATAGATGTGCATTAGGCACTAGAGCCATAATTGTATTTATCAACCCACTTGGGTACACAGTACCACTTGCATATTGATTAAGTTTATCATGCACAAACAATATCATAGAATATGAGGCACTTATTCTCGGTCTTCAAGCAACTATGGCTCTCCAAATAAAATCTATCAAGGTCTACAGGGATTCATAATTGGTCGTCAATCAAGTTACAGATGTCTACCAAACCAAGGAAGAACATTAAATTCCCTACAATAATATGGTTCAATGTCTATAGGATCAATTTGAATACTTCTCTATTGAAAATATTCCTTGCAAAGATAATTGTCATGTTAATGCAAAGGCAAGTGTGGCATCATTAATCCCAATTGGCATTAATGAAGAGTAGGTTATCTTGACTATAAAACAATTACATTCACCATCGGTATCCCAAGTCAACCTCTCTAATATTTTTAGCCACCATGCATAGTATAACAATGTTCAAAAGATTTTTTGATATTTTTTGCATAAGTTTATCATGCCAGATACTTTCACCAAGAATTATAAGAACAAATTATAGAGGAATTCCCTCTATTACATCATCATGGATGGGGACTTATTTAAACAATCTTTTCATGGACACTAACTCTGATGTTTTACATCCGACAAAGCTAAGTTGGCCATCATCCAATTACACTACAATGAATGTGGTGGCCATTTTAGTGGGAAATCAATGTCACATAAATTAATCTGGCAAGGATATTATTAGACCACCATGGAACCATAATGTCAAGAATATGCTAAACTATGCAACAAATGTCAATGGCATAGTAATATACATCATGTTCCTTCACAATAATTACAACATATTATCTCCCCATGGCCATTCATGTTATGAAGCTTTGATTTCATTAGTAAAATCAACCTAAAATTAGTAGGGGGACACAAATTTATGATTACAACTATGAAATAATTTACTAAGTGGGTGGAAGCAATCCTATTACAATGCACAAAAGGAGAAGATATATGTCACTTTATCATGAAAAACACCATTTCTCACTTTTGCCTAACAACAACCATCATTATAGATAATATAACCTATTTTAAGAAAAAAATAGTGATAAAATTTTGTGCTAAATACAAGATCTAACACACATTCTCTACTCCATACTACCCACAAGGTAATGGTCAAGCATAAGCTACAAATAAGACAATTAATAGTTTCTTTAGTAAAATGGTTACCAAATTTGGTGATGATTGTTATCACACATGTATTTGCACACTTATAATAGATGCTCCTTATTCACTAGTTTATGGAACTAAAGTATTTATTTTATTGGAATTTGTTAGGTTGTGGAGCTAAAAGCTTCACTGATGCAGACATGGAGGAGGTTGCAGGATGAGTTGCTGAGTGTCAGAAGAAACTGGCATTGGTCTGGCCAACCGACGTCGGCAGGATAAGACAGGAAGGCAACCGACGTCGCTCATGGATCGGCCGGCGTCGGCGACCCCCAGGCAAACAGGGACCGACGTCGGTCGCCTGTGTGGTTCGACTGCAAGCTTATTACGGGTAGTTAGCTAATGAGCCAAGTGTTTGCATGATTAGATCTATTTTTAGACTGAGAGCTGTGGATCTAATTATTGTAATTAGATGTCTAATCATTGTTTGGATGAGATCTATATAATAGACTCATGGTTGTATTGGAAAGGCGTTCTAGTTTGAGTTGAGCAAAGTTTGTTCCTTCTGTGTGTGAGGTGAGCAAGGGTGTTCCTCCTAGTTCCACAGCAGTACCTAGGTGGGTGCTGGTTTTGGAGAGTCAGCAGGATTCTTTAGGTGTGTAGGATCTTGGTCACAGGTGTATGGCCTATATAGGAGATCTACATGGTAAGTAAGATCGTTGATCTGCAGGTGTATGTGTGTGCAAGGTCAAGGTTCACAAGTGTGCAGAACCGGGTTGATTTGCAGGTGTGCAAGATCAGATAGGACAGCAATACAACAGGGAGCAGTATCAGGCAGGATCTACTTGGAGTACAGGTGTGTACTCGGATAGAGCAAAGAGGAAGGCAAGGGAGTTCCTTCCATAAGTATGGTCTGTTGAATTGCAGGTTGTTGCAGGTTCATGGGAGATCTACTTGAAGTACCTTGAGTACTTGTGGAGCACGTGGAGTGCTTGTGGAGTGCGTGGAGCACTTGTGGTGTGCGTGGAGCATAGGAGGTGAACACCAACTCTGTATTTGAGTTGGGTGTTGGGACCTGAGAGGGAGAGCTTTGGGAGAAGAATTACTGTTCACTTGAGGTGTGGCGAGCCTCTGAAGAGGTGGTGGAGAAGAAGTGGCATCTTCTTTATTGTATTCTTTTCTGTATAAAGTGTTAATACAAGTTGTGTATTGTCTCTCATATCATGTGTTATTCTGAATTCTAGTTACTTGGTGAATCTGGTTAATTTCCGCATATTAAGTTGCTTGGTTTGGTAATCAATTGTGTGCTTCCAGTTTATTCCCAACAAAATTAGGAATTCCATCCCTACGAGTTTATCTCAAAGGGTTTATCACAAATGACCAATATAGAGAAAAACATCTACATGAGTTAGAACAGTTGGATCACACATGCATCCAAGCCACAGATCACCTCGAAGCATAATAGAAATGAATCCAATAGACATACAATAGTTGTGTTCATAACAGAGAATTCAAAGTTAATGATCCATTCTCAAATAGAATCTCATAAATGCCAACACCAAAGAAGAGACAAAAGGAAAGTTCAAACCAAATTAACTTGGTCCAAACTAATAAAATAAAGTTATAACCCCAAGGTATATCATCTAGCTTCACTCAATGGTAAGGCAGTAAATAATCTATTGAACGTCATGCATCTAAGGAGATTTTATATCTAAGCAAATCATAGTTTACCTGTACATAGTTTCTCTTATCCTGATCCTTATATAGTTTCATTTTCATGTTGCTTGTACATAACATACACTCATAAAATAAAAAAATAATATAATTCAAAAATATAAAAACATTCACATATTAGCTCAGAAAACACAAATTTTAGATTGTATGCATTTCCATGTTTACATTTCTTCTATTTGTTAGGTATTACATATGTTATATATGCTAGTATAGTCAATTTTATCATACATACATGCTTCACTTGTTCCTTTCAAGTGTTCACATATTACTATAGGACTCAGGTCCTCTACACTAGTCCTAATTTTCTACTATCTACCCATTGGGGGCACATACATAGATAAACATATTTAGCATTGATACATTTTCCCATTAGGGGCATCATACTACTTAACTTCTGGGTTATCAAGTTATATCTTTCTATACTCCATATTATAGATTTTTTATTATTTATGTCTTGATATTGATAATCATATACTACATAGATTTTTTGCCAATTACTACTACTATAGACTCAACTTATGTACATCTTTGCTCTTATACGAATTGTACCACATGTTCATGCATACTTTCATTTACAGCTTTCCTAGTTTAGATTTGATTGTGTCTCTTTGCTTCTACATTTATTTGAGGGCATTTTAATATGCCAATGTTATATGGATCTAATCCACTTCCTTCATTATATGTATGCTTTGTACATGTGCCCATATCCTTGTGTGTGCTTCTTGATTATGTATGCAAACATTCGAACATGTCCTTCCATGTGGCTCTAAGCCAATATTTCTTACTCTTTGCATATGTGAAAATTTGAACATGTCCTATTATGTTTTCTCTTTCTCAATCTTAGTGACATGTACCCATGTCCCTTGTATTATGGCCCCTTGGCCTACTTTATGTGTCTCATGTGTTTATATGTATGCATCATGGCCATGATAATTGTCTCTTGCTTGTTACATTCACATCTAATTTATGATGACATGAAGGACCTAATGCTTCTTCCCTTTCCTCATTGGGTGCTTTGATGGAGATCATGCCCCATCCTCCTAAGTAGTTTACATATGTTATACTCAGATTTGTTATTCATATACATTCTTACATTATTATATCTATATTGATAACCTTGTGAATTCTAGATCTAACATACATCATACACTTCCAAATTATGCTCAATCCATTTACATTTTGATGTCATGTACACACATTATATTGGTTTATAACATAGATACCATATGTTCTCAGTCTAACACATATGATACATAGCTTTTCTTTTGAGGACAATTATTGTAGAGGTTCAACAACTCCCTTCAAAAGAGGGGGAATTCACAAGGGTTTGTCATAGAGATCAAACCATATTAATGGACTTAGAACATAATTTTTATCATGCAGGCATAGATTGTAGATCCAAACTCAAGAAAACATAGTGAAAAATAGTCACATATAGATCAATCTCAAATTTGCATAGAAACACCACATTTGGTCAATAGCATGACATAGAGGACACTAGCATAA
Source organism: Torreya grandis (assembly GCA_037957365.1). Lineage (NCBI taxonomy): Eukaryota > Viridiplantae > Streptophyta > Pinopsida > Cupressales > Taxaceae > Torreya > Torreya grandis. Next base: position 1,753,955 of record JARHVA010002580.1, on the reverse strand, counting down.
TGTGTTATTGACCAAGGGACCATACAACTATCCAATATCCCTAGATATATAAAATTATAGAATTATTAGAAAGGTGTAGTAGTTACAAGTCATATTTGCACAGTCTCAAGCATAGATTACCAGACAAGTTCAATATATACTCAGTTTTTACATAGATCACACAGGTTTTCTCAGATTGGGGGCATCATGCACGACATGATTACTCTTGTTTCATTTTTAGATACTTAGATCCATATTATTATGACTCAATACATGATCCATATTCATAGATATCAAAGTTGGGAGCATGTGTGCGGCACATTTTTCCCATATGTTTGGTTTGACACTAATACTCTTAAATCAAATGGTAACTCCATGTTGTTACTCCAAACACCATTTTCACTAGTTTTACACTAGGTTTACACCATATTTATGCCTCATTTAATCTATAATAGTTGGCATTCCTAAGTGCTCAAGTGGCTCCTAATTCATTTTACATTTCATAATTCTCGAGTGGCCCCTAAGCTATTTTACATATCAAAGTTTTCAAGTGGCCCCAAATCCATCTTACACAGTTTTAATTACATCATGCAATTTCAATTTTAGATGCATCTAATACACATGGGTAGGAAATGATGGATTCATATCCTACTTGAGTTATTGAGCCACCTACATGAGAGGGTTGGACGACTCATCAGTCTAATCCAAGCTATTCACAGGTATGATCCATTGATAAGGGGTGGGCAATAATGAAGTCAAGGTTAGCTTGAGTTCTTGATCCACCCACACAAGAGGATTGAGAAATCCATGATCTCAATCTAATTTATTCACCATTTAATCGCCATCTACATGCACATATAGGATGTCACTAGGGTTTTTATAATTAGTTTGTGTACCCAACAAGGTGTATTTGTTCCTTTCTTTCTCTCATTTATTTACTCAATTTTGTCTTTGATTTTGATATGTCTTAAGTAAGGGTTGATTCAATTATGTTTCATTCGTAGCACATGCAATGGATCATGCTCCATAGACTTAGACCCAAATTCATGGATTTCACCACATAGGTAAGTCTAGCTATATCTCTTTTTCTTTTATTCTAGTCATTTCAATTTATTACATTTCTAGAATGGGGGGGGGATGTAGTCATCTAAAATGTCATTTTAGTGTAATGAGTATCATTTTAGACCACCTTATCCTTAACTTAGCCCTAAACCTATCTTAGGTTCTTTTTTTTATCTTTTTCCATCTTTCATACAAATTTAACTCATTCTCAGATATACCAAAAGCAGCACTAAGCCACCCCCTAGGCACCCAGGTCACTTTTTCACTTGTTTCTGCCACCTAGACATTAGCAAAATCCTTTGGACTATAGTGCACCATGTTATTTACCAAAGGGTAATGCTAATATCCCATTTTTCTTTACTCTCCCAACAGATGTCTTTCCATTATTCAAAGCAACTTAGGGTTAGCCTAAACCTATTTCACATCTTGACAAGCACTAGAATGTTATATATAGACCAATTTCATTCGTTTATCCCCTAGATGGAAATTATATGCAAATACTCACAAAAAAACTTAAAAATAATTTTGAAATTCAAGGTCATTGATCCATATTCTACCTTACTTTTACATACACCCATCTACAACAACCTAGAGCTCAGACTACTTAGATTTCTAGTCTCAGGTCACACTTAAAGCACTCAAATTGGAACTCATTATAGTATTCACTTGTACTTTCACTATAACTTAGATTGGGATAACTACATCGGGCTTGATCCTCTTTTGAGGTATTGGTATGTAGGCAACACTCAACACATGGGGTGTTGAGGTCACATCCAACCTACCCTGCTAACACCACTCTTTTTCTACTTATGTTCCTCAAATATCCTAAAAAACAAGGAGGCCTAGGGTTTCACATTAAAATAAATCAAAATATGGAACAAATAATGAAACAAAATTCATTCACACATGCCTAGAATTCTTAAAACCAGGTGAAGGTCCACACAGAAGCTCATTTTCCCTGATTACAAAGGACACTAGCATAGTGCGCTACTATCCAAAGGACCACATTATTGTCTAAGAGGGTTTCTGACTCCTTATTGTTGTTTACAACACTTACACAATTCTTGTACTAGTTTTCCACCCTGTCATTGATCTGTCTTAGTCAGTTTCTAGCTAAGTACATCTCTTATAATTCATTGTTATTTATAGACTAAGCAAACAAATCAATTATTATACAAATAAAAGGTTGTTGATATTGTTATATTTATTATTTGATTTATTATTACAACACTTTAACAACCTAAGGTTTTACATTCCATAACTCCCTTAAAAATTTTAAATCACTAAACAAAGAATAAACAAATGTAGTACTTAAAGACTCCCATGGGGAGAATAGAACTAACCATGGTTTTGATAATACAATGTCTCACCAAATACTTAGGGTAGGTTATTACTGGACACATATTTTAAAATATGCACATGCTCACATAAAAAGTTGCCATATCTGCCAAGTTACTACATGCAAATAACACACCATGTTTATGCCATTATAACTATTCATTGAGGTTCAACCATTCACAAAATGGGGGTTGGACTTTGTAGGAGCCTTCAACGCTAATTCTTCAGCTGGACACAAGTTCATCCTCATATTAATTGATTATTTCACGTGTTGGGTTGAAGCTTGGGCTTTCAAAAATTGCATAATTAAAGTGGTGATCAACTTCTTTAAGGACCACACTGTTACCAGGTTTGTTATGCCATTTTTTTGGTATGTGACAATGGCCCTACTTTCTCCTCACTACAATTTACTGAGTGGTCATATGACAATCAAGTAATCCTTAATTTTTCTTCAAATTACTATCTATAAGGTAATGGGTTAGTTGAGTCAATAAATAAGAATTTTATTGTTTTAATTAAAATTGTCTTGGAGATGAATCCTAAAGACTGGCATAATGTTTCAAAGTTTGCATTATGGTCTGATAGGACTAGAGTTAAGTCTTTTTTAGGTATTTCCCCATACCATTTGGTGTATGGATAAGATCCTATTTTCCAAGTAAACCTAAGAATCCAACCTTGAAATTCATAAGGGATTACTTGAATGCTGAAAACAAAGTAGAAGCTCACCTTCTAAACTTGATGCAATTGGAAGAAAAATGTGATGTATTTTTATTGCACTTTAAAAAATGATAAGGAGTTATCAAACATTGGTTTGATAAGCGAGCTAAACCAAAAGATTTTTGGATATCTGATTTAGTCCTTATTTGGGACAAGGATCATGAAAAGAAGGGTTAACATGGAAAATTTGATGCCCTTTGGCTAGGACCCTTCTAAGTTTCTAAAATCCTAGGTGAGAATGTGTTCTGCCTAAGGTATCTAACTAGTGAGGATGTCCCATTGCCTATCAATGGAAAATTCCTTAAACATTATTATAGCCTTGAAGTGGCTTGGAATTTTCTTGTAATTAGATTTTTGACTACTTTCCTACTTTCCTATTTGTTATGCTTTTTTATTTCTTTGTTTTTTATTACTAGTTTAAGTCTGCTTTCTAAATTTGTTTTCTACTTTCATCATTGGGTCTATCCTGACTGTTTTGACTTGTGGTTTCACGTAGGTCAAGAAGAAGTGATGAATGAAAGCTGTGTAGGTAGGTAGTACATGTGAAGTCTGGTGTGAGAGTACTATTTTAGTAGCTTGTAACATTATATCACGTCTTTAAGTCAATTTTGAAATCTTAGGCTATTATATGTGTTATATATTCATTCTTGTTTGGCTAAGTTTGGGTAAAACTAGTTGGCCACTAAAATCATTCTCCTAAAACTATGCACAAATTTCACATCTTAAATAGTTTATAGACTTGTCTGGGTGAACCTACTATGATAAAGACCTAGGGTGACAATTTTATAGTTCTACCTTTCATTTGTTGTGGTGGTCCCCAACCCTAGACTAAGATAATATTTAAAAAAAAAGAGAAAAGAACATAAAAGAAAATTAATTTCAGAAAAACTCAAGTTTGGGTGATTCAGAAAATCTCTACCAAGGCTATGGACACTCGGCCAATAGTAGATCAAGGCCTTGAGTGGGATCATAGGCAACTCTATCAAGGCTATGGATGCCTGGCTGGAAGTGGAGTAATGTCTAGGTTAATGTTTCCAAGGTAGAATTCACTAGCTTAATGTTTGGAGTCACAATAATTAGTCTTTGAAGATTATAAGGACTAGTAAATTAAATCATCTTGCACACAATTGGTCAATGAAGATATTGGATTTGATTGCTTAACTATTTCCATCTTGTCTTTTATTGAATTTATTCATGTTCCATGCACTATTTTAGCCTGAAATTCTAGGTTCATTAACTTTTTTCTTTATTTTAAAATACTCAGGAGAATTTTCCATTAAAGTGATCATTTGTTATTTCTTCCACAAATGCCTTAATTTCATCATGAAACTATGGAACCTATTTTTGCTCTAGAGTCTAGTCTTATGCTTTAGTGGAGTTTGTGCCTTAGACCTATTGCAATTATTGGTCTAATGGGAAAAAGCCCTTAAATGTGAATTTTTGTGTTTAAACTTTCTTTAATGTTTATACCAAGTCTGAAACAATTTTTTTTTATTGTATGTGCTCGGTATAAAATTGCATTTGGGACTCTATTGATCCTATTATCTGAGTTTGCTTAAGTTTGAAAATCTTAGATTTTGTGAAGCGTGTTTTGTGTGAAAATTTCCATTTTGGGTAAAACTTGCATGCCTTAATTTCATCATGAAACTCTGGAACCTATTTTTGCTCTAGAGTCTAGTCTTATGCTTTAGTGGAGTTTGTGCCTTAGACCTATTGCAATTATTGGTCTAATGGGAAAAAGCCCTTAAATGTGAAGTTTTGTGTTTAAACTTTCTTTAATGTTTATACCAAGTCTAAAACACAATTTTTTTATTGTATGTGCTCGGTATAAAATTGCATTTGGGACTCCATTGATCCTATTATCTGAGTTTGCTTATGTTTGAAAATCTTAGATTTTGTGAAGCATGTTTTGTGTGAAAATTTCCATTTTGGGTAAAACTTGGCTGACTTAGGCAAATTATGTAACTATTTTTAGTGTTTTTATATCTTTTCCTTAAACAATTCGTTCCCGATTCCTTTTTATTTAAGATGGCTAAGTGTTAATATGATTTTATTCTTAGACTTAGTCATTTTCTATATTTTAAACTAAATTGGTTGTTAGTTTGGCAAAAATGACTATTCTTATTCACTTATTTTGTCTTGCCTTTTGCCTTTCTTTTGGATTTTAACTTAGCTATTTTTGTGAAAATTTGGATTCAAATTCTAACAACTAATTTATTTTATCAAATTCTAATGGTTGTCTCCTTTTTTTTAGGCCTTAGGTGAGCAAGGAGATGCCACTTGTCGATTATTTGCTTCTTCGTTACTTTTTGTACTTAATTTATTTTTTAGGATCCATGTTTCCTTTGACTTAATGGGATGAAACCACATGTCATGTTCTCGTTACATCACTTCTATAAGTCAGTATGTGTATATTTGATTTCCTTGTAGGTTCTAAATGAGTGAGATGTTACCACCTATCAGAATCTTGACCCATCGCTTCACCAAAGCACTTTAAACAATCAACATTCTTAAGAGCCTCCTAGATGCCCAAGATGTTTCCAAGTGTCGATATCCCACAACCAAAAAATAATTAATACATATTGAACATTGAAACAAGACTTGCTAGCTCTTGAATGAGTGAGATCATGCCACTTGTCAAGATCTCACTCCATCCTAGCAAGAGAATAGTCAAAGAATCTAGGACCTCAGTTGAATAGTGGAAGTGTAAGGGGCTGCCACATAGCACAACTCTATCAATGTGAGACACACTGGCATCCCACCCAACATTAAGGGATTGTCAAGTGGTAAAGGTCAACATAATAGAGCTCAATTATTAGCATAAGCTTAAAAACTAAAGTTGATGGTCGTTTCAGATCTCAAACCATTATAACCCAAAAAAGGATTATATGTTTATTTTGACCTATAATGTTGAATTATAGAGGGAACCTCTTAATGGAAGATGATCATAAAAAAATTCAAAGACAACTAGACAATGTCATTAATATCAGAATTGGTGTGCACATTAGGATCAAGTGACAAGAAGTACAAAAGGATAAATAATTTCCTTGATTAGGCATGGTTCTTGCATAGAACGTGACCAATTGATCATACCGATAAGATTTTAAGGACATTCAAATACCCATTATTGAATTTAAATTCAATCAAACCAAGGATTAAATATTTATGACCTTGGGATCGAGTAGGATTTGGGTCGATTCAAATTTCAAACAAGTATCTCTTATTGAATGTTGGCAACCACCAAACAATGGGCCAAGTAATGACACCATGGGCTTGCATCACCTATAAAAGAATAATTCTTTGATTGGATAAGTGTTGGATATTTGATCAATCGATAGAATAGATCTAGGTAGATAGGATATCAGAGAGCTTTTCCTCTTTCCCTTATGCATTTTTTAATTTTCTAATTAGTTTTTCTCTTTGTACGAGTCGAGGCTGTTGGGACTTAGTTATGTATTCACCTAAGTATGTGATGAATTTGAATCAATACTTCATGAATTATCTCCTTTTGGAAATCCTTATAAAGTGATATTCATTGTTTACACATGTATATGGTGACATTGTTTCCCTCTTTTTCATGGATAACATTGTCCTTAGATGTTTGCACCATCTTTAACTTCTAGTTGTGCTATGTTGGCCAAGCAAAGACTGGTTTTATCAAAGGATTTTTCTACTTAACAAAATCATATATGTTTCCCCTACAAATTAGGCTCATATTTTCTTTCTCCTTGCCCTCTCTCTTTTGATCTTTTTATAACCATTGTTAGACTAGTTTGAATTACAATTAGTTGCTAAAATTTTATTTGGATTGCATGTTCATTACTTGTCATTATTGATGCATTGTTAGATTTAGTAGATGAAATCACAAGTATTAGTCAAATTTTAATTTATTGAGAAGTCTAAATGTGTTTATTCTCTTGGTCTAAGCTTCCTCTTATAAGTGTTTTAAACTAGCAAAGGCCCCTTGACCAAGGAATAGTCCACAATGACTAACCAAGTGAGATCAATACGCTAAGACCCAATAAATATAGAACTTAGGGAGGTTCTCATAACATCATTTTAGGATAGGTTGGGTGGACGTCTACCCAACCTACATGTTGGTGTGTCAAACCATACATCAACACTCTTATTTTAATTAATTTATGGATTATTTCATCTAACCATCATTCCAAATCTCTTTGACTCAATAGCCATTTCAACATGTTTATATTTCATGCTCGTTGCACCATTATTAGTAGAGGTTCCTAGAAATTTCCATCAAAAAATGTTGAGTATATGTGTGTGAAATAACAAATAAAATAAAATGTAGACAATAATATAACAAGTTAGATTATTCCTTATGTTCATAATTAGTGAGTATTTAGAGAAACATACACTAAAATGCATATAACATTCATTATTTTTATATTCAAAAGCATATTTGAATGAAACAGAGTATACATGCACACAAAACAAGTACAAAAAGACATTCAAAAGAATTATCATTAGATCTATATATTAATATCTCATATTTAGAACTAGTTTCCTTTTCACTTGAATGCTATTTAAAGAGCTTATAAAGGCTTTGTTGCTTTGCATTCTAGACCTTTTATTTCTTTCTCGAATGAGTCTTTACGTATTTTGTAGACTTTTGATATACAACCATGTGTTGAATACATACAAAATACTACATATTGCACACTTTTCATTCGTACATACTCTGCGATTTTACACTCCTATATCTATTACCAACAAAAGCCTAAATGATACTAGTTACCACAAGATTCAAAGCTTCACTAGAAGCATTTGCATAGGGTTCAAGCTCCTATTTCTTGATCTGAGTAATTACAAAGAAAATAAAAAAAAATTAAGTGGCTATGACGGATGTAGTGAGCAATAGAAATCATAAATTAGCTAAGTGCAACTCTCTTCTATAACTTTGTCAACTCTAAATTTAATAAGTGCAATATCAATCCGCCATTTTACATTTAAATTTGTATGATTACTTCTCTATTTTACAAAATTTAAAGAGTCATAATTTTATCTTATTTAAAATAGATTAAATATAAAATAAGTAAAACAAACTACCTGAGAGTAATTTTTAAATTCATTATATAGTTGTACTGCCTTTAAAAATATGTAAATTATTATTTGAAAGAATCTGATAAAATGTAATAAGTCTTGTTTGCAAGCTTAAAGTCTATACCCTTGTTTTCCTCTTTGAAATGAAAGATGTAAATTGTAATTTGATGCATTCATTTATGTTATATGAGTATTTTATTATACAATAAAGTGTTGTGAATATGCAATATATTTTTTAGATATATACAGGATTTTGTGAGGCCCCCAACCATATAAAAAGTTTTTTAAAAAATAACCACAAAAGGCTTGAAACATATAACATCAAAGCCAACACAGAGGCAGGCCAGTTAGGGACCCAAAACTACACTGGGGACTATAATAACTGATACATGAGATATATCAAATGCTTCCCCACAGACAACCAAAAAAAAACATAGAAACAAAAAACAACATATAGACACAACATTAAACCTTTACACATGACAACACCATATCGTCCAGTTCTTCAACAAAGATAATTTCTCTACCCTTAAATTTGTTGGTGGAGACCTCTCTAAAAATCACGCACTTGTGTTCCTGCAACAACCCTTTGTAATCTCCTTCAGAAGCAATTGTGTTGTTGTTATCAGTTTGGACCTCAATCACCTTTAAAAATTTTGGTGATTTCCCGAGCCATTGGGGGGCTGCAACCAAACCATGTGCCACCATTTTCAATAATTTTTTAACCACTTCCACCCTAGCCTTATTATGATGACTTTCCCTCAATTGCGCTATCTCCATAATTAGACTTTTTATCTATGTCATGGGTGGTAGAGTTAGAAATTATCCTTCAGAGGAGTCTGAGGAGCATACCTTTTACTTCAAGTCTTCCAAAAAGCTCACTAAGAGCATAAACTAATTTTTCAAAGCATGAAAAGTGAACACCAGGACCAAGCCCGAACCACCCAAGCTAGTGAATAGAAATTTGAGGAGGGGATTGAAATCATGCTTGATAATGTCCTCTACTAGTCTAATGCAATGCTCTGACTTGATGCAAGACATCAGGTTGGAAACCACCTCAAAGTCAGAGATCAATGCTATGAGATTCAAAGCAAACACAACCACCACCTCTGAGTTGACACGACTAAGGACCCTTGCTTCAGATAATTAGGTCCCAACATTAGTGAAATAATCTCAAAAAACTCCTTTGTTGGCACCCAAAAAATGTTTTTTATTCTCACCTGAGAAATTGCTCCATCGAACACCATCTCACAAATGAGACTTCCACCATATACAACAAGGGTGACGAGCGTGATTGTAATTCCACCATGCATACTAATACCAATAACACCCAAAGATGACATGCCATAAACCAAGTAAAGTGCCAGGTAGAGAGCCAAAGGAGAAATAGAAATCACCATTCAGCGTGTGAAGAAGATGCCAGATCAAAGCAATTAAGAGCGATCAAAAGATATTATGAAAATGTCTCAATGCACTCATGCTGCAAGCATACTATTATGTGAGCCAATAAAATCAGCATCCTTCACATTTATGGAAATATCAACATTGCGAGAGTAATCATGATGTGAGATTATAGTGAAAGATTTGGCAGAAGATTTGACTTATCCTCTAAATTTGCCGCTAGGAATTGCCACCACTTCGCTAAAATATCTATACGCCAAGACTTCCCATTTTTGTAATTGTTTTAAATATATATATATATATATATATATATATATATATATATATATATATATATATATATATGTGTGTGATTAAGGATTATCATCCCAAATTGATAGATGAAAGAGATGGGAAATCCTCCTAGGTTTCCTACATATTGTCCACATGGCTCATTTCAAATTGATCAATGCCACATTGGCTAGGAAGTCAGCTGCCACATTGGCTTCACGATAATAATGATTAGATTCTATGGAAGTGAAGAGAGCCAATCTATCCCAAACACACGATATAATGTTTTCTAGCTTCCAAGAAGTGGCATCATTTTTTTGGAATGTAGAGATGATAATCTACTAGTCTGCTTTGATGATTAGCTTAATGATATTGCATGGAATTGTGAGTTCAATCCCATTGACAAGTGCATGTGTCTCTACTTCATTATTGGTGTCGTATGGAAGTTTCCTAGACATTGCTCGAATCAAATATCTGATACAATCATAGATAATACAACCAACCCTTGAAGCCTTCAGATTTCCTCTAGAAGCCCCATCAAAATTTAACATAAACCACCTTGTTGGTGGAGGATTCCATGAGCACTTACCGTTTCTTTTTTTTTTCCAATAACTATTGTTGACCCATTAATAGGGGGCGAATATGCAACATATTATTTCATAATGGATTGTAAATATAAATAAGATATTTTCTTTAAATTGCATTAAGAAATCATCTAGATGTTTACATTCTCAAGAGCCTAAAAGAGAAGGTCCACTTGAAATCTCTAATTTTTTCCTAAATTAATTATAATGGAAATTAGACTTCAACACGGTTTCTTACCAATTTATTCAATAATTTTAAGACTCATATTGAAAGTTATAAATTTTCAAAGTTATGGACATATTTCCTTAAAGCATTTGATTTATAGATTGTATAATAATTCTCCAATTGTTCATCAATTTCCATGAAATGGTGTATCATTATTGCGAAGAATACAATTATAATTATACTCAATAATTTTATTTGAATTTCATTGATTATTCTAGTATTTTATTAAATTTAAAAAATATATATATTAAGTGGTGGGGTTACTAGAAACCCATCCAATTTTACAATGAAAAAAAATAAAAATCGTAGTGTCACTCAACTGATTCAGTTGTGAACTGATTTTTTATTGATTTCAATTTAGAATTGAGTAGGGAGTTGATGACTTGGTGGAGTTTTCAGTAGTGATTAAGTGATATTCTAGCAGAGACTCTAAGCATAACCAAAGGGAGGAACACAATGGAGTGGCACCTTTGGCATCCATGAGGTGCTTAAGTCCCAAAAAGGGTTTGTGTGGTCAAAATGACTTAGCTTGAGGGTTTTATCCCTATAATGAGAGTTTAGCCAGTGGTAGGAATTTTGTAATTGAGGTCCTTTGCTTACATGGGTAAGTCCTTAAGGGACTATAAATGGTTAGGTGAGCTCGAATAAGGTTGAGCCAAGCTTCTTGAACCCACATGAAAGTAGTGTACACGTAACACATGCTTAAAATTGAGATATTTTAGTGGTGTCATTGGTGATGTTGAAGGCCATATAGTTATAGTCGGCCCTAGGGCCATAGGGGAAGCAATTATAAGTTTTAGTGGGTCGCAGGTGGTACATGTTGGCCCTTAGAGGAGGGCATGGTCATGGACAAAATCACTCACATGTGATGGAGGTTGGAGGATAAAAAAAAAGTTACTATGAGTGGTAGATCAGGTGGCACATGATAGTGGCATTTGATAGGTAAAGATGGCACTTAGGCAGATCTAAGGCAGTGTATTGATTGCATAGAGGCAGAGCTTGCTTTGTTGGGTGGTAACTCAATTCTCAAATAGAATTGAGTCAATTAGATTCACTTTAAGTATGATGGATATTTGAGTGAGTTTCTCGAGTTGTAAACTAAAATGAACCCAACTATCTAGGACATGCCATGTATGTTTTTTTTGCATAGAGGAATTTATAGCTGCCTAGTGTAGTGGTAAGTCTAGAAAGGGGGTTGGTCCCTAATAGACCACCCCAAATAATTATATATATATATATATATATATATATATATATATATATATATATATATATTAATAAATATATATTAATTGTTTAAAACAAACATATTTAAAGAATAAAGTCAAATTTTTTTGTGTGTTTTGACTCTATGGCCACTAGAGGCCCTAAAGCCTAAAATGTTAAACTAACCAAACATGCTAGGGAGTGTAATGGAGGTCTCAGAGGGACCCCCTTCAAACTATAACTAATTTAATAAATTAGAAAGCTTTTAAAAATGGAAGTTATAGTTTGAGGGTCATAAGAGATTTTTCCCCCTTACACCCCTTTTGTCCTTTAAATTTGTGGAGACTCCTTAAAGACATTCTACAAGACCATGGGGTCATATAGCCTACCAAACCAGACAATAAACATGTTAGAAAATAAGTTGAAACTAATCTAAAAAGCTTGAAATAGCTTGGAGGTTCCATTAATGGAGGCTATCTAGGGGCTTGGAGGATAAGTGGTCAAGATTATGAGCTAGTTCCCCTCCAGATCCTCAAGCCCTCTTTTCCTTCTTGTTTGTGTAATTTTGGCAAGGTTAGTAAATTTTTATAGAGTTCCATAAGGTTTCCTAGGTATTTTTTGATATGGGTTGGTTTGATGGCTAAAATATGCCATATCTGATGGTAGAGACATGATACTTCATCATCAAGGGGTTAGCCTAGGATATTTTAGGCATTTTTTTGGGTCACACAAGCCTTAGATATTTTCCTTAGAGCTTTTTAAAAAAATAACTCACTTTTAAATTGGATAGTTGTTTTAGCCTAAGGTGTGAATTTGAGCCCTTTAATTTGTTGGAATCATTTAGGGTTTTGTTTGAATCTCGTAGGGTGTTAGAGTGGGTCATTCAATTCTAGTCAATGCTAGAACTTTCTTTGAATTAACTGTGAGTCTAGATTGAGACCAAATCTTCATTGAATTAACTAATAGTCTAAATTAAGACCTCAAGGTCGTGGGGCCCACTAGGTTTGTTTAGGTTGTTATAGTCCATTCAGGGCATAATGGGTCAGTTGATATAGGTGAGATTGACATGGACGTTGCGACGACCATGTGACCTTTTATGCATTGACACGTGTACTTGTTTATTCACATGGCATGCATTAATTGACTCACAGTGCATCTCATGCCATCTTGGAGTCTGCATTGTACATTTAAAAACAAATAACCTTTTTTTTGTTTTTCTTCATGCAAATTTTTGGGCATGACAAGTGTTATAAATTTGGGATCATTTTTTACTAAATAACAAATATTTATTAGTGTCATATTTTATAATTATTTATTTGAAAATTATAAATTAATTATTTAATTATGCTGATAGGGATCTTACAATGGTAGTCAATGTGTGGTGGGGAGTTGTTATGTCTGTGGATAATTAATGACGACCTTAAATTTGATGTTCATTTAATCATCAAACGATAGTTTCAACCTTACATTTGATGTCCATTTGATCGTTACTTAGAAATTTTTATTTTTGCTTTGAGAAGCCAATTGAAAATTTGTAATATATTAACTATATGATGGAGGAACCACTTTTTTCATCTAAAAAGATTTTTTTAATCCAAACACATTGGTACAACGAAATTGATAACATTTATTCCAAACCATAGGAAATTTTCAAAGAAGGGTTGAATATGGACTCTCTTTAAACCAAGCAACTTCACCAATAATATTTGAGCATTACTAAAGAAAAATCATGAGCCCCCTTCCATTGGACCATTGTCTAAAAAGTCATATTCAAATGGTCCTTTTCAAGATCTATATAAGGGAGACGAACCAATAGTTGAGAGGGTAGTTGAGGATATGGGGCCAACTCTAAAACATTTTTTTTATTAAAAGTAGATGATATTTTCATTGATTACAAACATAGGAACCCAACACTTGAACATTGGTATTCTGTAAAGATTCATAAAAATCATTTACCCTGTACACAAGATAGTGTACTATTATTAGTACACATTATCTCAACTACTAATATCTAGATTTAAGATTTGCATGAATAAATGTAAAAATTAGGTTCAAAAATATTAATTTTATATTGCTTCTCAACTACAAATGTCTTTTCAATGACTATCAATAGTTACGATCCTATCAAGTTAGTACAACAAGTTGTGCTAAATTCTAAAATAACTTTTAACTTTTATACAATATCTTCTACTCAACTATACATCCCCTTTGTCTTTTATTTGCTTATCTTTCAAATTTTATTACTGTTGCCATCCAAATCTCTACATGTTTGAAAAAAGCATGTAAGGCTCACATGAAAAAAATAAAATTATATTCCTAACTGACGAATAATAACACATAATATGAAATTAAATTACACAATCCAACATGATTGAAAAAAAACATGTAAGGCTCACCAACAAACACCTTTGAACGCTAACATATAATATAAAACAATATTATAATATAACATATTTCAGTGTTTTATTTCAATTTCATTTATAGGTTTTGTAACAATTGCAATCATGTAAATGACATTCCTTTAGTATTTTTGATACTTAACTAACTAAAACAAATAACTACAAAACTGAAATAATTAACTAATTAGTAAAAAAAATTAGTTAATATGGCTTTGAATGTTTGTTAAAAAAAATAGTAATTTTGTTTGGTCATTCTGTTAATTTAGACGTGCTAAATTTAGTGTAGTTATTGGTAAATCATTTAGAATGAGTAGTTATGGCTTGCAAATGTCAATGGCAGTCTTAACCTTCTTTTCTGTATTGTTTCATCGTTAAATGTCTTGCCATCGTGCTCGAGATGGTAGAGCATTTATGTCTCGCCATCTTGTGTTTATGACCTACTGTCTCCCATTCATTTCACTGATGCTTGGGTACTTCACCCCGACCTTCTAGCATGTTCGTGCCCATTCACATTCATTGCATGAGTAGGGAAGAGTAGATGGAGGGTTTCAAAGATGACACGTTGGTAAGAGCAGCAACAACAATATGAGCGTTTACAATCGCTTGCCATCGTTGCTTACAAGTGAAGTTAGTATGTTGATGGAAGTGATGACAATTATCATACACTATCAGAAGCATTGAAAGTCACCACATGGTAGTGGATTTTCTTTACAAACTCCTCTATCATTGGGTGGTTTTCAATGCTTCTTATAGTGGACAAGAAACTGTTCACCACTGCATTCACAATTCGACAATCACTAATTTTGAACGATTCACACATATACAACACTGAAAAACCCTTCATTTTCAACAAAACCTCACCTATAATCAACAATGAACAAAATCCAATACTTAAATGTTTTGAATGACATTGCAAGCCATATTCAAAAAAAATTAAAACAGAAAGGCACATAGCCTTAACAAGGTTTAAAATACCTCACCTGCAAGCAGCAATAGGTAAACAAAAACCTCACTTGAAGTGTGTCTTTGCAAAACATGATACCTGCACCTAGTAAGCCATTTTGCATAAATCAAAATGAAAAAAAAACCTATAAAACTAAAAAAAACATATTCCTTGCAGGGCACAAGGGATTGAAAACTTTTTAAACAAACAATCTAAACCATGTGACCATTGCCTCATAGGGTCGGCGAGGTTTAAAAAAACTTACATGTAAGTAGCGATAGCTAGACAAAATCCAAGGTTTAACTGTGTTAAAAAATGCCAGCCCAAATGGAGATGGCTACCGTCAATTCACTATCAAGCGCATTCAAAGTCACCCTTTGATAGTGAATATTCTTTACAAAATCCTTTATCAAAGGGTGACTTTGAATGCTCTAGTCAACAATAACATGTTCTCACTGACACAATCGACAAGCAAAAAAAAATTGCATGCGTATAATCTTAACACTCTTAGACCTCTTTTCTATAGTGTTTCATCGTTAAATATCTAGCTAATTTCAATGAGTAGGGAGAGGAGATGGAGGTTTACATGTGAGGGTTTTTACACCTCACTAAAGCTGTGAGCCATATGGTTCCTAGGTAAATCTTCCGGTAATGTGGCTCACACCTCGCTAAATCTTCCATCTCGCAGGGCTTCGACTTTGCGCACATAAAAATCTTGTTAATTACCCATGCGATTCAAAGAACGATGTCGAACGATTCACAAAATGACTAGTCTTAATTGACAGATTGAGTGAACAAATTTATTATTTTCTTTCAGACATTTGAAGCTATTAACATTTTCAAAACGAAATGGCTCACAACTTTAGTGCAATATAAAAACTTCCCCTGTAAGTGACGATGGCAAGCTAGTGTAAGGGCTCATGTTGCTATTGTTGCTCTTATCGACATGTCATCTCTGAAACCCTCCATCTCTTCTTCCTTGCTCATGCAATAGACACAAATGGGGATGAACATGCTAGAATGTCGGGACAAAATACCCAAGCATCAACGAAATGAATGGGAGGCGGTGGGTCATAAACGCAGGGTGACGAGACATAAATACTCTGCCACCTTGACCCTGATGTCTACACACCACCAGTGGCGTGCTATTAATGGGAGTTTAAACTCTCCACTTTGGTATGTCCGTTTGATTTTTTGGGTAGTGTATACCCCACTATTGATCGCCAATTGATTTTTTTGGCCATGCATGCTTGGGGTCTGTTGGACCTATAAAATGACCCCATAAAGATCTCTGGCAAGAATATCAAGATCCGTATAGACACGTCATGAATTTAAAATATAGAATCGAAAAATAAACTCGTTAAACTAGCCATTAACGTCAATTTTAAGTGTTGACGTGACATGGTTTAGGCTCCACGCAGTTAGGGCGCAGGACTATTGGCTCCTCGCCAAAACATTTACGATGGTTTCAAGGGATTTCAAAGCCGATAAACAGCAAATCACCCAGTTCTCGACATGGGTGTAAGAACATTTTTCTTTCAAAGGAGAAAACCTTCCTCTGTATTCGTCTGCAATTATATCGAACAGAAACTTTTCAGCAACCTCCAGGTAAACAAGCCATCTCAATTTTCACATAAAAATTCTACACATTCATCCCTATGCACAAAATTATATGCAGTCAATTTGCGGTCTTTTTCCGAAGCCAATGTAGCCCAAAAATCGCTATCTCGGTTTTTTTCCTTGCAATCTGCAACTACTCCTAGTTGTATTTTCAACATGCAATTTTGCTCAAAAACCCTAGTCACGGTAAAATCCCAAGGCAATGAACACTATGAAAACACTGTAAAATACAATCCTCTATCAATGGAGTTGAATACCATTTGCAGATTTTTAAGTGATTACCGGAGAGCCCATCACAATCTAGAAACTGCCCTTGATGGATGCAGTGTAAAAATGTCACAAGATTTGGTGGAGCAGGTTTTAAAAAGGTGTTGTAATCTTTGGGTTTCTGCACACAGGTTTTTTGTTTGGGCTGGTAAACAACCTGGATATAAACATAGCAGTGAAGGCTGTAACATAATGGTGGACATTTTAGGAAAAGTCAGACAGTTTGACATCATCTGGGATTTGCTTACAGACATGAAAAATCAAGGCTTCCCAATTACACACAAAACTTTCACCATTGTTACAAAGAGGTATGCAAGAGCCCAGCTTGCACCAGAGGCCATTCAGGCTTTTAGAAGGATGAAGGACTTTGGTTGTGAACCAGGGATTGAAGATTTCAATGCTTTTCTCAGTACTCTCTGTGAAAACAAGCTTGTAAGTGATGCCCATGATTTACATCAGGAAGTTGGGGATAGATTTCCTTCAGATGTGAGGACTTATAGTATTTTAATAAGGTCATGGGGTGAAATTGGAGATGCTACTCAGGCTAAGAGGGTCTTTTATGAAATGGCTGAGCGAAATTGTGAACCAGACATCATTGTTTATAATATTCTCTTGGGTTCACTTTGTCAGGGAGGGAAATTGGAGGATGCTTACCAAATATTAGATATGATGAAGGTTAAAGGACCTGTTCCCAATGTTACAACTTACAGCATTTTTGTCCATGCACATTGCCAAGCAGATCAGGTGGACGAGTCTTTGAAAGTAATTTCTAGAATGAAGAGATATGGACTTGTGCCTGATGTTGTAACATACAATGCTTTGATTTTCAGATTTTGCAAGATGGACAGAGTTGATGATGCATACAGGCTACTGGATGAAATGTTCTATAAAGGGGTTAAGCCAGATGTATGTAGTTACAATACCATTCAAGGAGTTCATTGCAAACACAATCACGTCAAAAGAGCTCTGAGGCTTCTCATAAGGATGGATGATGACGGTTGCAAGCCTGATGACCAAACATACAACATGTTAATAAAGATGCTCGTCAATGTTGGATGTTTTGACAGGGCTTTAGAGGTTTGGATTGGCATGGAGGAAAGGGGCTTTTATCCTTCTGTAACAACCTATGCTACGTTGATTCATGGACTTTGTAAGAGACGGAAATATGAAGAAGCATACAATTATTTTGAAGAGATGATAGATGAAGGAATACCACCTTACCCTTGCACCTGTGTATTGCTGAAGAAGTGTCTTCTCAAGGCAAAGAAGAAATTAATTATGCGGATACTTGCAGATAAAATGCAGAAGTCTACTTCTTGTTCAATCCAAGAGCTTTCAAAAATATTCTATCTGGTGAATTTGAGAGAGAAGCAGAAGTCCGATAAGAAATTTCTGGTCAATGCAAGGTCAAGATGGCAAAAGAAACAGGGAGCTTAAAGGCCATGTGTATTTAGGAAAAATAGCTTTTTATACAATCCAGCATTAAAATAAACTCTTTTTATAAATATATACAATTGTAGCCTGCTGGTTGTAGTTTCAGTTCATTCAACTGAAATGCATACTTACATTATCGGATTCACAAGAATTGGAAGCCAATGCAACAAGAGAAATAATGGCATACCTCGGCATCCCTTTTGGTGATATTAATTCACCAGAGAAAGGTGGGATTGGGTTCTTCATAAAATAGAAATGAATTTGAGCCTTATGTATGCTAAAAGGTACTTGCTTGCTGGGAAAGTTCAGATAGCTACTAGGGTACTCGTTGCTACTTATACTTATTCTTCTGCATTCTGCTTTGAACTTTTCTTTAAAAGCAATTTGACAAAATGGTACAGTTTGTGAGGAAATTTCTATGGACTAAAGGGACGGGTTGGGAACAATATATGAAACCTTTGTCCCCAGTTTAAAATTCTGGGATGCTGAGATGCCCCACCGCCAAACTTGGGCCAACCTTAAGTGGTTATTGAAGTGCATTGAAAGAGGATAACCCTCGAAATTTTCAGCTAGAAACTTGACAATGCAGGATGAATGTATGTATAACAAATGGGAGAGCGCGAGTTAGAATTTTGAGATCTGTTGAGTGCCAACTTTAGAATATATGGGTTTTATGTTATTTATAGGATTTTAAGGGCATGGCAAGAGGTGGGATGGTTGCTTCACTGCAATGTGGACAGTTTCAGAGAAGGGGCCAGCATGGGGTGGAGTAAAGCTCTGAATTTTGAAGGTGTTGTATTGGACATGATATAATTCTTGTAAGGAAAAATTCTTGAATATATTGCAATAAGATTTTCGTCCACTCTTGGCATCTGAGGGAAGGAAGGTAAAAAGCTTGGGCTAAGCAGAAGAGAAGACTGCATTACTTGAAGTTCTAGAGCTGCCGTACAGACATACCAGATTTCAACGCGGGTTTTATCCCATGTGGGCTTAGCATGAGCGGATATGGCAAAACCTGATCCTATCAATGCTTATACCGTCAGGAAGGTTTATGAAGCATGTCTGTCTGACAACATTTCATCAGACCAACTAATGATTGCTGGGGTTCTCAAGAGTCGAGATAAATGGCTGAAGAGGTTATCCTCAATCTGAAAACTTAGGTCAACTGTGAAAGCACACTTGGTGGCCTGTTTTTTGGGAGAGTAAGAGGATCAAGGCAGAATGAACAAGATTGTAAGACTAAATGCCTCTTTATACTTGTAGACAATTGAGGTTGAGAATCCTCCATTGGTGGCATGGAGAATCCTCCGTCAAAAGCCTGTCATAGATAAATCATTATCAAAGTAGAAAATGTAATCTTTCTGAGGCTGTTGAGACTAAGCCTGTTTTTTGGGAGAGTAAGAGGTTCAAGGCAGCATGAACAAGATTGTCAGACTAGCTGCCTTGTTATACTTGTAAACAATTCAGTTCGAGAGTTGTTCTGTTTGGGGAAGCATCAGCTTCCATGCCGTACCGTCTTGGAAACATGAAATGAAGATGTAATCATCCACACGACCGAGATTATCGTTCGTTTTATGTAATCACAATCTCACTCCTTGCAAAATTTCTATTACAGTTGCAAAATATTAATTGCAAACTTTTACACAATCTGTCAGCCACTCTTTGGGGAGCTGAAGACAACAGTCTAGAAAGTTAAATTTGCAGCCAACTGCCCTTAAGGACAGAGTAGACAATGATGGGTGAATGTGATGGCTGGCCAACGTAAAATTTTGTGAGTAGCACTCCAATATGAAATAAACTCTTCAATAACAGATGAACATGAGTGCTACATATAACATCTTATATCTGAATGTACACATGGTAGGCTAGAAGAAATGAATGAGATTAAAAAATAAACAAATAATGTTAGCACCTTGATTTATGTTTGCAGGATGTACGGACACAACTTGTTGTATTACTGGAGGTGTGAATTTTGCAAGGAGCAAGCCCTTTCCAACACCTGGCAAGTTTTGATAATAATGCTTCTTGTACTCTGGCTGTAGGTGGATTGACAAGTTCAAGTTTACTTCTGAGCTTAGTCATGAAGTTACAACTCAAGAGTACGAAACTTGAACAATATAGAAGGTACACGGAAAACAATCCCTATGTGGGCTTCCACAAGGGGGGTTTCATGCACCAAATTGGTGTCTTGCTTGGTGGTGACCTGAAAAACTACATTTACCTTTCATTTGTTATTTAGGACTTTGACGACTGGCAGGTCCTTGTGAAAATTCTATATTTTCTAATTTAAAGCAGCATTTCAAAAGAAAAAAGGGAATCATCTTTAGGTCGTTACACCTCTTTCACCTTGCGGGTGATAACCAATTTGATAATAATGATTGGCATCTAGAAGCATTGAGCAGGTAAATAATAACACTTTCGACATGCTTATTTTGGGTAAAATATTGTAGCTTATCTTACAGATGAGAAAACTAACAGGCTGGTTGTAAGGTACAACGTGCCAATATGTTGGCATGATGATCCATTATCTGCAAATTTGTTCGTAAACTGGGTTTTAACCCAAAACATATACTATGTAAATTAGTCAGTTTGTGAAAGAATAGTGACCTACCGAAAAAAAATGGCTGTGTTTTCCAGAGGATTGGATGAGTGGTTACAAAAAGTTGCCATTTTAGGCAAGAAACAGGTGCAATTCTTGGGGCTGTGCCTTCTACATAGTTTGACAAAGAATATGGATGCAAATGGTAGCATCTATAAAAAAATGAAGTGTGTTATAAGCTTGAAGGAAAGTTCAGTGGGTCATATACAATAATATATGGTTTATGTTTACTTGTTAGTTCTAACTTTTTATGATCAAGACACAAATTTATCCACATGTGATGCACCTCATCTCACTTGATCCTCTTAGTTGAGTTCTCTTTAGTGTTAGTTCCGCATCCTCTTCTCTTTTCTATGGGAATTAACTTCTTGAACACACCCTTTTCTCATTGGTGATGTTCATTAATAATGAATGGGTCAATGATCATATTTGCACTGATTGTTTCTTCCTCTACATGCCTTTTTTTTTTTGAAGAAATACATCTTATATTGCTTTAGAGAACAACTGATTTACATTTGATGAGCATTAGGATTATCAGGAAAATCTCTCTTTAGATAGGTGTAGAAAGCAAAAAATGGCTGCTAGATTAAATTGCATGATTGTAGGATGTTTGTGTATTTGTTGATTATTGGTGCAAATTAGGTGTTATTGGTGCATTTATCGACTTTTGATGGTCTCTGCACCTTTCCCTGACAACCTCAAGATGTCCCCTTCTCTCTCCTACCCCCTTTTCCCCACTTCAGGGTTTGTCTCCAGAGCATCCCGATGTTCGGTACATTACCCAAAGTGTTGGGACTCTCTTAGGTCTGTTGGTGTGGTCCCTTCAACTCTTGCCCATATGACCTGTGTTCTGTCTTTTTCGCTTTTTTGACTGTTGGATGTTGGTTTGGGTGCTAGTAGGGTCCGAATTTGAATTCATTATGTGTTCATCATCAAATTTCTTAGTCAGATCTCTCACTTAGGGCATGCATTTCCACTGTCACATATCGACGAAGGTCACTGGATCACAAAATAAAATAGTTACGTAAACCTTGCATGTTATCTTTCTCTAGTTTTGAAATTAAGTAATTAGGCTATATTATTGTCTTGCATATGTTATTTTAGCTTAGTTAAATACCATTGGGTATTTGTGTCACAATTTAGTGAAAATCCAATTTATCCATATTACAATAGGCAATAAAGGACTTGGCCCAGTGCCCCAAGGGGAAAAGAATTCACATCCTTTTGAAACCGCTCAACCTTAGCTTGCACAGTCAAAGTTAAATCTTATTTTAAAAATCGAAACTTTCCCAGACTGAGTGTGGTGGTATCTTTCTGAAAAGGAGCTCTTGCATCTTCTTCTCCGAAGAATACTGATCATTGTGAACTGAATTGTATGTCATAGACTCTTGTAGTTGTCAACTGACCATCCAAGAATCCTCTAGAAGAGGTCCTTACCAAGAGAGGGGCACAAAAATGGAAATTGAACTCACCTTGTATTGTAATCAATCCCAATACCCTCTTACAATCCAGTTCCCTGCAAGGGCTTTTCCTCGTGCTTTCATGTTTAGACCCATTCCCCCGTGCCCCAACAACCCTCTAGTCCTTGCAAGAGCATAAAACATTCCAGGCAACAAGAGAATGCCCTTTCCCCTTCTTTGTTTACCCATAAGTTTTTTAAGCATCTTCTCAAGGGTATTATAAGCTGCTTTGGAGGGAAAAAAATAGTAGTAAAACAGATAATGATTCCCATGCTGCGAGAATTTTGTCAACAATTCTAACCTTCCCTACAGGGGGAATATCAAGTTTATTCCACATTAATATCTTCTTTTCAAATGGTTACAACATCGAACATCATTTTTTAGCCATAGTGAGCTGAATGCCGAATGGAATATTCAAATGATGCATATTTTTACTTTGAATTATGAATTTTTATCTTTTGTTCAGACACGGAGGAGGGTCATCTTTCTCAATGAACAAAACTTCAGCTTTTCCTTCAGTCACCAGTGCATCGGCATCTTCAGAAAAAATATCGAAAGAAATCATTGTGCCTTTAACTGATTGCCAAGTAAGCTTGGGAATTAAAGCCAAGTCATTAGCAAAAGTGAACATTCAAGGGCTGACTATACCCTGGCAAACAAATTCCTCTAATTCTCCTTTGGGTTCTGACTGCCCCCAATAAATATCCAAGAGCATCAATGACAATAACACAGAAATAGGGAGCTAAAGGAAATCCTTGTTTGATGGATCTCTGCAATCAGTTAGGATTTGTGGGAATACCATTCACAACCACCCTTGTAGAAGCATTTCAAAAAAGGATTTTCCCTGCCTAGTGGAATAAGGATCAAAGCCCAGCTAATCAAATACAATGAGCTTTATCAAAATGAAATCCCACACTATCTGCTCATAAGCTTTATCAAAGTCAATCTTCAGAAAAAAGGGCTTTTGACAAGATTCTCTTGCCCATTACATGCCTTCCCATGTGTTTTTCAATTTTGTAACAGATATGTTGAGTTTTTCTACATTGATCCATCTCTTTCCTTGGTGCCTGCTCCTTTTCTTTCCTTTTTATGTATTTAAAAATTACATTGTAAGATACCACAAACTTTTGTAAGCGACAAAAGCTTGTTCACTACTTGTGCATGTACAGAAATGCTAGTGGTGCTTAGTCTCGTATGGAGTGGTTTGCTTTGCTTTTCTATAATTCAACATTTCATGCAATTTTGCTAAAGCTTTATCATTTGTACAAAATATGAAATTGCAGGAATAGTTCATTTACTGTTTTTGTTTCTTCGACTTGTATGGAGTATGTTCTCTTTTGCATATCTAAGAATTGGGAATCAGCTGCTTGACAGTTTTCTTGATATCTGACAAGCCATTAGACATTTCTTTCCATCTAAGCAACTTTTGTACTGTTTGCATCATGTTTAGGCCAACTAATAGGCTCGAAAGAATAATTTGAACCTACCACTAGACAGACACAGTAATCTTGAAGACTTATATGGCCTGAAGGGTTTTAAGGGTTAGGTTGTCACTGTAGAAAAAAAGGTTGCAAAATGTTTGATTCATATGGGTTGAGCTAGAGGCTACATTCAGTGGTATGATTAGTGTCTTCATTGGAGCCATGATGAGTACTGGTGCCAACATCTGAAGGAGAGAGAAGCATACTGGCAGCTGCAGATACTTGTGAGTGATTGAGAAGCAATGCAACAATACCTTGGCAGTACCAACAATCGCTGAAAATATCTGTTGTGAGTATACTTGTATCTCAAAATGTGTACGTCTAATAATGATAGGTATTAGGTTGCTAGAAAGTTAGTCAATGGGTGGTTTGAAAGCTCAATGTAATGGGGGTCAGAGCCTTGCATGTAAATCTGCATATTGTGTCATACTGTATATAGATGAATTCATTGGGAATGAAGAAATTGATTGGCCTGCATCTGCGTACAATCTTATCTGTTCTTTCTTTATGCTGATTGGGACTTCTCTCTGTTTCCTTAGAATAATTCTTTTTCTGACAGGGTTGTATTCTTCGCCATATATGTTGAGACTTGAGATGTGTGCAAAATATAAATAGACCTCTCTAAACAAATCTTTATAAGTATAAATTTTCAAAATGTGCATATCAATAGTGTGAGGTTCCCTGGTCTGCAAGTATATGTGTATCTCTTGAAAACTTGGCATATTCAATAGTGCTAAAATTTGCAGTGAAACATGAGAATTGGGGCCATTAAGATTGTGCCAGGGACTAGACATGTCAGCTGTTCTCATTTTCTTTTTCTTCTTTTACTACACATTTTTGTTACATAGCTCATGTGTACATATGCAGAAAGAAATATGTTTTTGATTTTTCCACAGTCCATGAGATTGAGAATAAGATTTCTGTTCTGGGAATAAATTGTGTGAGAATTGTTAGATCAACGTGTTTCGAATCACCATCCATGATTCATCATCAGGGAAAATCATGTTGAGAACCACAGAATAGCTTCTTTATATATACAAACATTGTGTTGAGGTGTGAAAAATGGTAAGAAAAATTAAAGATGCAAAGGAACGTCGCAAAACCGTTGAAAACCAGTTAGGTAGACGTATAACCAAGGAAGAGCTGCTCGCTATCGGAGAGAGACAAAATTGACATGTAATGAATGTTAGTTTAATGCTTAATTATAATGTTTGACAAATTGGCTTGGAAGGAGGAGGAGAAGACATTTAGAGATTAGTTTTCACTCAATTGCAAAGTTAGATTTAATATTTAAACTTAAATTTAATTAAGTGAGAGATATTTAAGAACTTTTAAAGATTCAACAAACCTAGGGAGGGCCCTATCCATTAAGCGGACGTGCTTTTTCCTTTATTAAGAATGGGTCTTCATCCCTGATTAAGCCCTATTCATCTCAATTTAAGTTTGGCACATGTCGACCTATCTCTATGGATTCTCTCAACTTATGTTTTAGATAATGGTCTTTTACAATCAGAGCCCTTGCCTTGTCAATACAAATGGAATGCTTAGTTTTGTACGAGTGTTTTGCTAGTGCTGATTTTTCTATCTTCTCTAAAGAGATGTTCGTGGCATGTTCTTTAATCTAGTTTGGATGGATCTCCTTCTTTGGCTGATATAGGGAACACCGCAGGAACATTGAATTTTGTAAACCCCGTTTTTAAACCAAGGTTCCATCTGATCCTTAACCAATTTTAGAGATTGTCTTAGCTTGTTTAAAAGTAAGAAAGTGGTAGAGATGTTTTGGCGTTTCAAGTTCCTAGCAATCTTGTTAGATACCCCTTCAATGTATGGTAAGAAGGCCAAATGTCAACCCTTATCGTTCAAAACTCTTGATGGTCTTTACTTCAACTTGCTTTTGATGCCTCATAGTGTCCTTGTTTAAGAGAAAAATGACTAACATAAGCCTAGAGGAGCCAGACCGTCATAACATGCTATTGCAGGGACAATCGAGCAGTTTGGGACGTGCTCGAGGACGTCAATTTAAGGCCTCAATATTTAGTCGTTTGCATTAAAAAAAGATCAACGAGATCCTGACATTAAACGCAAAGCTGACAAGTGTCAAAATCGAGCTTTGATCATATCATAGATCAACGACATATGGACAGTCAATAAGTCAAAAGGTCCCTGGAATGGGATCAACGGTCTGCATTCAATCAGATCAAAAGATCCAACGGCGAGTAGGCGAGGACAAAGTCAGTGGGTCCCGAAGATCCAACGGAGGGCATTTAATCGTGCATTCAAAGATCAATGGCGAGCATTTAGTCAAAAAGTCAGAGGATCCTAAGATTGAATGCGTCAATGACAAGTGTCATGATCACATTGACTTACCAGATCAAAGGTGCACGTTTGATTAAGCAGAACAAAGATCAATGACATGCATTCATCGAGTAGACGAGATCAACGGTGCAGATCAAAGGTAGAAAAGTCAAGGGAGTCAGAGTGAATGCAAGGTTAACATGTGGCATTAGCGCATTCGATCGCAAGAATTGACAGAAGGGTCCACAGAAGGCACGCGAGATTGACAAGTGTCTCATTCTCAAGGGTCAAACCAAAGATTGATGTGGAGTTATCAAGTAGCACGATCTAAAGGGCAGATCAAGGATCGACAATCGATAATGAAGGCTAAAGTTAGAAGACTCTTGCGAGGATCAACGGGGTAGATTTGATCAAATCTCCAGAGGGCATAGGATGTGGACACGTGTCCAAACTTGCAATGGTCAGGTATTTAATAGAACAAGTAGCCCAAAGGAGGGTCACGGCGACAGACATGTTGGAATACGAGTTTTCGCCACCCCAGGCAGGTAAACACATAAATGCAAGATCGGATATGATCTGGATAACCAGAAACAAAACCTGCAAAGCCATCTAATGCCATTAAAGCCTTGTAAAACTTTTCAAGAGCTTCTAGACGTAGGTTTTACGTCTCATTCAGATTCAAGAAACCCTAGCTACAGATCTTCATTTGCAATCATGACTATATGAAAACCAATAGGGTGATTGGTTTTCATCCATAATAGATCTATATTCAGAGTTTAAAAGCAATGGTAGAATGGTGATTGTGCAAGAAATGTCAGAAGGAACATCAACGAGTTATCACAAGTAACTACTTGATAATGTGAAGAACATCAAGCATAATTGAGGAAGACAATGGGGCATTTAGTGTTTCAAGGTCCTTAGGGACTTGTTCCTGTTTGATGGATTGTGACTCAGCGTCCTCGGATCGATGCTAATTGATCAAAGGTGGTTGGGTCACATTTATTAATGGCTATCTATTCAGTTCCCTCTCTCTCCCCTTTCTTCTATATATTCCATTTTCTTTTCCATTGAGAAGGGCTGACTCTCGGATATTTTTCTTAGAGGTAGAGACTCTTATGCTTTGGCTATGCCAAATTTGTACTGTAACACCTATTTGATATAATAGAGACCGAATTCCTCCATTTGCAAGCTGAATTGAAGTGTCTTATGAGTTTATTGATGTGGTAAAGTGAATCCATGCTTTCCTTTGCCTCTGTCTGAATTTTCTCACCTTCATGAAGTGTTTGGTAGCTCCCACAGGGCATTCTAAGTGCATATATAGTCTATTGATTAGTTTGGAAGTGGACAATTGCCCTCCCATGCTAGATTAATACCCAGTTCGTGCATTTTAGTGAAACACTTATGTGGAAGCTTTTCACAGAGTGAATGAAGTGATGTTTAGTGGTCTCAAAAGTGTCATATAGTGTATCTTGTGCAAGCATAAGTGTTCAAAACATTGGTGCATCACCTCCTTTTACATGTTTTCATGCAATTAGTGTCTTTTTCTCTCCCTTTTCCCAATCAGAGGTTAGTGTAGGTGATAGATTCAATAGGAAGTTGGCCTTCTCTGGAGGCTCCACCTCACCATAGGACACCCACATCTTGAATTTGTTCCCGTTTTGTGGCTTAGTTGGAAGGAGCTTGAAGAACTCCCCCCATGGGTGCAAATTAAGGCCACAACATTAGCTTCATCTCATCCGATCAAGTTGTTGAGGAGACACATATCTTCAATTAAGCATTAATATTTAGTCCATGAGACGAAACTACTAAAGATGCTTAAAGATTTATGGAAATGGTTATCTTTTAAGGTTTCCTTGACAAAGCATTGCATATACACATTGAAGCAAGTTCAGCTTAAACAGATCCATATAGCATAACATCCACTATTATGTTTTTCGAAAACAAAATATGAATAGAAGATCATCATGAACTGGCCAGAATAGCAATGTACATGTTAATATGATTTTTTTGATGTGTGTGATTGCATTTTAAACAGAGAATTCATGCCTTAGGTATGTAGATCCCAGGATAGATAAGGAGAAATTTAAGACGCTGGGTAACTGGTACTGAATCCATTCATTACATTTATTTCCTTTTCAACAAAATTTTCAATTTTATGGTTATAACTTATACGAAGTAAATTTGAGTTTACTAGCTGCTTCCACATAATAATAATTTTTGCGATACAAAGAACATGAAAACGTGTAATTTAAAATTTTGATTTCCATATCTCAAAGATAAAATGCATAGATGCAAGACAACTGTTTCTTTTTAACCAAGATGGCAGAAAATTTTATATGGTCTGCATTCTTTTCAGGAATAGCATGAATTTTTCTTAAGATTCCCATCATATTCTTGGCTGCCATAAGTAAGGAATTTCCATCGAAGATTAATATAGCATCCTTCTCTATTTTTAAGGTTTTGAAAGAATGCTCCACAAAAGGAGATGCGCTGCATGCCTGTCAACATAGATGTTGTATATGAGGAGTCTCTATTCTGTCAAAATCTACATAGAACTTGCACCCAGCCTCATCCCCAACAATAGTGCAGGGGTGCGGTACATCATGCCTTGAGCTTTGGTCTTGTCTTTATTGTTCCAGAAAGCCTCGGTGGACTAACACCACCACCCTCCTTAAAATTGATATATAAACATTAAGACTGTATTGGACAAGCTGCCACTAACAACATAATATGCCTACAAAAAAGCTATTTTGTCCAGATTTGTTTCTTATCTTAATTTTTTGTGATTTGTCAAACCTGTCCAAACATTGTCGAACCTGTTGAGGAGAGGTTTGATCCAATTGTCTCCATTTGTAGGAACTTGGCACCTGCCAGATGCATTAAGGCATGTCAAGAAAGAGTTGAACCCACTCTGACGAGACTCCTGAGCTTCCAAGACATGGAAAGAAATGTGACATCTCACCCATACGGTGCACTTCATCTTCCCATGGCAGGTGAAAAGGTAAATTTTAATTGTTCCAGGCTTTTGGCACTCCTGAATACATATGTTGGGTCTATAGTGGACCATTTATAGAATTTCCAGCCATAATATGATTCTTGAGCAGTTAGAAAGTCATTTTAGTCTCATTTTGCAGGGTAGGAGCAGTGGAATGGTTTAGGATGTTATTGTGAGTTCACAATGGCCCATTTACCTGATTTAGGAGCTAGTCTTCGTAATTTGTATGGTTGATTGAAGAGTTGGAATGGAAAAACCAAGGCACAAACCATTTACATGCTGGATTTTTTACCACATTGGTTTTTACCAAGGTTAGTGTCGTTTGTTATTATAGTCTCATTTCTGTGTTTTCCATATCTTTCCTTTGACGAAGGGATTTATTATCAATTGTATTGACAAATCAACATTAATGTTTCTACAGCTTGCAAATAAGCTCAGGCTTGTCAACCCAAAAAATGATACTCTTTGAACACTAAACCTCCAGCATTTAACGACTAACCAATAAATAGTGGAAGGGCATGGTTTCTGAAAACATGATATGGACAATGCCGTCTAGCCATCTATCTAAAAATTGCCATCAAGCATAAAACTATTGCTAATCAAATAAATGTATTCAAATGAAAACTTATGAAAGCTTAAGAGTCCCGCCCAGCGTGAGTAACAACTGGTAAGCAGGCCCACCAAGACGATACCAAACTAAAGATTATGTTACTAAACATTGTTGAAACAGGGATGAAATCATTTGTATATACCTGATGAAAGTTGCATAATAGCCAGATAGCATGTGGATCATGTTCAAATTTAAGCCACAGCTATTTTTCGTAGTAAAAATTCA
The DNA here is from genome assembly GCA_037957365.1 of Torreya grandis. Lineage (NCBI taxonomy): Eukaryota > Viridiplantae > Streptophyta > Pinopsida > Cupressales > Taxaceae > Torreya > Torreya grandis. Next base: position 1,723,783 of record JARHVA010002580.1, on the reverse strand, counting down.
ACAGTTATATAATTAAAATGCATCATATAATTGAAGGTGCTGTAGTTTGATTGGTGAGGATGATGGTTTGTTGTACCATTTATCAAAGTACAAATCTTTTTAAATATTTGATATATAGAGTCAAACGATAAAGTCTAGGATGGTTCCTTAAATGATTTTGATAGGTTGGATGTCCTTAATTATTGCTGACAGATTGGATGCCCCTAATTGTCATTGACAGACTGGATGCCCCCCAATCATCGCTACTTAATCAAAATAATGTTCAAATTTAGATGTACACTTACTCATGAATAATCAACTATATGTAATCTAAAATACAAACACAAATACTCAGATTTAGATGTACACTTACTCATGAATAATCAACTATATATAATTTAAAATAAAACATAAATATTAATAGCTATATAATTTTGAACTTATTTAAAAAAAGAAAAAGAACACATCATATATTCATACCCAATAACATCATCATATTTTAATTTCACGAGTATAACTATTTATTGCAAGATACGGCTCTCCTAAGCGCATCTTAAGTTGCTCAAAGTAAAGGACACTATCACGGAGAAACTGTAGGAAAACTAACAAATTGTGTCCGATATATTGTGGACAAATTTTAGTTTTTTGACATGCAGTGGTGTTGTGGTGGAGGTTGGATGTTGGCGGGAGCTTGTTTCCTATATTAACACCTTGGCCTAGCTTCACAATTCCATCTATTCAAACAACTGTTTGTGGAAGCGTAATGGTATTATTTTGATGTGATAGCATCAATGATGGCGATAATTGTATGGTTGGATATATTGTCCATTTATGTTTTTTTTTTTTTAAATTATATATATTTTAATAATGGCATACTTTTTAACCAATGATGTTTGAATTATATTAAGAAAATGGGATTTTATATAATAAACATTATTTTATACATTTTTATGATAAAAGAAACATGTGTTATTTTGCATCACTTTTACATCATCTAATATTTACTGACATGTATTATTTAATGGGTAATATTTAAAATGCACCTTATGAAAACAATTTAAAATATCACAATCATATATTTCAACATATAATTAATTATTGGAATATATATATATATATATTAATTATATTTTCAAATATATGATTGTGATATTTTCAGCAATATATATATATATTGCTGAAAATATCACAATCATATATTTGAAAATAATATATATATATATATATATATATATAAATTGTATTTTCAAATATATGATTGTGATATTTTAAATATATATATATATATATATATAAATTATATTTTCAAATATATGATTGTGATATTTTAAATTGTTTTCATAAAGTGCATTTTAAATTTTACCCATTAAATAATACATGTCGCAAATATTAGATGATGTGAAAGTGATGCAAAATAACATATGTTTCTTTTATCATAAAAATGTGTAAAATAATGTTCATTATATAAAATCCCATTTTCTTAATATAATTCAAACATCATTGGTTAAAAAGTATGCCACTTCTTGGTAGTAAAGATAGGTCTATGAAATTGCATCATTAAGGTTGTGTGGATGAATTTGGAAGGAAAGATAATAACATTGTAAAATTGGAACACAATTCAAACCTATAAAGTATTATAACAAGTAGTTGTCCCAAGGGTGCAAGTTACGTTGGGAGTATTGTATTTGTTAGTATTTATGTAAGGAAGATTGGAATACATGTGGATATTGTTTGGACGATTGTTTAAAGTAGATCTATACATACACGATTATTATTAGGTGCGCTTATTGTCGAATTTGACATGGTGATCCCATATTGTATTTAGTAAAATGTTTTATTTGGTAGCTTATTATATATCAATGCTCATAACTATGATGTACAATGATTAGAAGGACAAATGAATAGAGGTACAAAATAGTTGATATAACCATTGTATATTATCTCTACATTATAAAGTTATGAATTGTTGTTATGCTCTATTTAGAGATGTTTGTTGAGGGTGAGTAGGAGTACTTTGGATTCAAACTCAAATCTTTGCAAATTGTAGTGCAAACAATGTCGACAACTGCAGTTTACAATCCTTGCTTGCATGTGGTTCAATTCGACCTCTGGTCCTGATTATACACCCACGTGTTGGCGAGGGGCCTTCAGTGGTTTGTTATCACTTTGCTAGTTGACCCTGTCCGAGCACTTTGATTTGATGTCGGACATGTTGAAGGCGTGCCGACAAGTTGTAGCTCACTATGCATAGGGTGGCACTTGTTGCGTCCCTATTTGTTATATACACTTGGTAAATTGTTATTGTGGGTCTACATCGGCCCTATAACACATTGTGCATCGTCATTGGTGCAACCTAGGGCTATAGCTCTCATCTCCCGGGCTAAGTGTATCCTTCCTACTACTTGGAGGGATTCGAGTTGAAAGGACTTTTAAAACAAAGAATTAATAGATTATTGCATACAAATAAAACCAAACATGAAATAACATGGGTGCATTAAGAATTTGAAGTATTAATATTAAGACGTGTATTTCAAAAGCCCTATATACAAAAGAAAGGTAACTATATCATGAGAAAATGATTTGCATTTGTACACATTACATTTTAGTAAATCCTCTATATATTATAAATTTTATTTTTGAGGGAAAAAGTATGGAATGTTATATAACATTTACAACTATTGCAAATGTTGTGGAAGAGACAATTCTCTCAATCTTCTTTCCTCTTATTTTTGAATATTTACATATTGATTATCTTTCATTCTTGCAAAGTGCTCAAATGTAAAAGCAGAGGAGATATATATGTTAGAGTAAATGTACTCTTGATACACAGTGAAGGTCAACCCTTGGCGATCAATGTTGCCAATTTTAATTGTTGCTTTCTTAAAAGCCATTCTTTGTGCTTTGTGTATGGTTAGACCCCTTGACATTTTGATATACATTTGCCGATGATTATCTCGTCTGATACAAGGAATTGGAAGATGTGAAGGATTGAAACTATCCCACGGGGGACCAAAGTATTTTTTGAATGCAACAACTATATAGATGGGTAATGAAGGTGGCTTTGAATCTACATTGTAGACAATATGAACAATTTCTCCAATTGCTCCATGCTAACTAATCCTGCTTTCACCCATAGATTCAATGTTAGCATGATTTTTTGTCCTTTACATAGAAGCATAGTTGATTCGAGCTGAGTGTCATTCTAGTTAGATGTCTCAATATGTTTGCTAATTTACACTCTATTTCTTGTTGCGGTGTAATTTAAAAAATAACTTAGAGCTAGGCTCCCAATAAAATTATAGATTTTTAAAGGATTCAACCTCATATGGCCATTCAAAATTTGGTCTCATGGAGTGCTTAGATTACATGATATGTGCAAAATGGCTTTTGCAAGGATGCTCTCAAACTCTTGGAACTAATGAGGCAAATATAACAAACCTTGACCACGTAAGCTTTGTTTATTTTTTATCAACATGCAACTACAATTGATCATTATGTGTACATGGTTAACATTTGTGGATATTCACTTCTGATGTTATCAAACATTGTCAAGAGCATACTAATGACTCATCAAGTGCAATAACCACTCCCATGTTGGACATGGAGATTAATTTAATTGAGTATACTGACCGAGAAAGTTAGACAAGTAATCAGATGGTGAAAGTTGAGTTTCATTTTAATAGCATCAATTCGAGCTAGTTTGCATGTCTTGACACTGAGAGAATCAACTTGAAAAGTAGTTACAACATAAAGGCACGAATTAAAGTCCTCCAACATCTATTACATTTGTAATCCCATCATCAGAGAATGGACAACAGATTGATCAAGATCGGAATTGCCATGAGAGGCTTTTTTCTACGCAATCACTTATATTCTTTGTGGAAAGAGAGAGCCTCATTGCCCAATCACTATGTCAAAGCTTCAAAGTCCATACCACATGGATGCATAAGTAGGCGTCGCTCTTTATAAAATGTGAATGTTGTGGTAGAGGAGTCACTGATTGAGAGAATTAGTCCGAGGTGGCAAAGAGGTTTGGTAGGTTTAAATCTCAACCATTAGAAGGTGGTCAATTGGGAATTGGTCCTAGGTGGCAGGGAGAGCAAAAAATGTCTAATCAAAGAACCAACCACCTTGTAAGCTATGTACCCATTTTTTATGGATGCAAGTCATGTAAATTCTAAATGCGATCTACATGACACAAATGCAATTTACCATGAAATCTAGATGACACATTTTGCATGAAGGTTTGGAATTGGAATGCTAATGATCGTTGGCACAAATCATGCCTAAGTACATTATGGAAAGGATTTTTCATCAATCACATCACACCATGTTTGATCACCCTGGTGGATGGCTGGGGAAAATAATCACAAACAGTCTGAGTGTTTACAACCTCAATCTTGATATTGATTGTATGCACCAATGTCCACTTCAATTTTTCATCCAAATCCTAAACCCAAAATTTGAAATTGCTCTTCATCGCTTCTAATTTTTCTAGCACCATTGTAAGAAAAAAAATCTCTATTGTAATCACCAACACAAAATCCAATCACCCACAATTGGGCTATTCAACCAATGAAAATAGATGTTGCTTAATCGAAACCAACAGATTTGCAATTTTGACATCGAGATTGAACTAAAATGCTATCTCTTTCCACAAAGAATGCAAGCCATTGTAGACCGATCGACTTGCGCCCCACAATTACTTTACACAAACTTATTTTAACATCCAAATACATTATTATAGAACATAAAATCAATGAAATATTTCAAGATAAATTGTAGATTTACACTCTTCTGCTTTACAAAATCCATCTTACCAAAAATTAAATAAATTATAGAGTAATATAGTTTAAAATTTTCAAAACATTAAAATTGTGAAAAAAAAACTTAATTGGCGAAGACAATTAGAAAATGAAAAATAATAAAGTTGGGTGCGGAAAAGAAAAAATTAAAATTTAAATAAAACATAGAAAAATTAACTAAGAATCATAATAACCCCATAAAAATAAGTTAATTCTCAAATGCCACACCACAAACATTTGTTGATCCGCTAGCACAACCCCTTTGAGTTGCTTAACCTGACATGTATTCTGAGCATGCCCACCCTGCCGCCACCTCCTCATCGCTATGATGTTCTCCACCATTTCACTTAACATCACGTTTGGCCTCCTACGATTTGGATAAGTGATTAATCAGCTTGTAAGAGCGGTCTATGAAGCACATTCCATGGGCTGCATGCACCTATTGAGGAGGAAACACGTCCTCCTCCCACTGATGCATACTTTCTCCCGAATGTTCGCTGCCTTCATAACCAGTTATCCAATGGCTTGCCATCCCCATTCACCCTCAGCGCTTCCCAATGGTATTCAAACTGCCTCCCATTTAGCTTTGATGGATATCCATAACTGGATCCAAACCTCTTATTTTGACACATAACGGAAGGACGTTGGCAAAAGCGAACTAATTAGGTTGAAGATTTGTTCGCTACATTTGGAGATCTCCATGCAAATGTCTTGTGAGGATCCCCATATCTTCTGTGAGAGGAGGCTTATATTCTGAAATCCAAATCTCTCACGCCATCTCCTTCCCAGCCATTTGCCAACGCCCCCCCTTCATCCTCATTTCCTCTCCCCTAACCATTACAAAATGTCTATCTATTATTGTAACATGGGCGAATAGGAAATACGTGGTGCAGTTTGCATATTATGCAAATTAGACTGGAAATTTGATTGAAATTGAAGGTGGAAAGGTTCGATGAACAACAAACCAAAATATTAACGAAAAAACCATTTTATTTTGAGTAATTTATTGCTGTAATAAACATACAAAATATAAAACACATACTAATTTTGTTTTGGGTAATTTACTGCTGTAATAAACACATAAAATGGGAAACAAGTACTGCTTTTTACACCCAGACCATCCAAGAAACAACCCATCCTTGAAAACTATTGACATGCATTAGTCAATATTATAAAATATGAATGGCATCTTTAAGGTTTCCGTCTTATTTGAGACGAATCTAAGGGCCTGACATCCCAATAAAAACACCTCTGAGGTAATCAAATCAATTATTGAGTTTAACACTAAATTAGGGTTGCATGAGTTTAGAGCAATTTCCGATAAGAAGCCAATTTGCTTGGCACCTGAAGCATTCCATAAAGTTGTATTATTTTGGCATTAGTTATCACAATTTTCCATAAATTGTGGTGCATTCCACCAATTTGTATGCTTTACCTTAGTTATCAAAATTTGCATGTGATTTGCGCTTGTTTGTTTTTTTGGTGTAAAGTTAGTATGAAAATAGTGCAAATTTGGTTTAAGTTGTGCATGTTAGGAAAATATTAAACTAAAAAAATAAATGTAGTACACAGAAAATAAACTAGAAGAAAAAAATATATATAACTTAAAACAAGAGAGACAGAGAAGCAATTTGATATGCTTGCTGCAAAATTGTCTTCATGTATTTTTATTGAAAAGAAATTGAAATATATATATAAAACAACAACTACAGAAAAAGAAACTAAAAACAAAGAAGGGAAACTTTCCCAAATAGAAAAAGAAATACAGAAAATGTTGGGAAACATTCCCAACGAACAAAGACAAATCTGATTTTTATCTTATTTTAACATCCTCCCTAAAATCTGATTTGTGGGATAGCTTCTCATCCCTAAAATATTCTTCAGTCTATTGAAATCTTCTTCTTTCAAAGGTTTTGTCAAAATGTCAGCAACCTGATCTTTGGACCTGCAATAAAAAAGTTTGATTTCTTTATTTTTAACCAGCTCTCTGATGAAGTGAAATTTGATGTCTATGTGCTTGCTTCTTCCATGAAAGACTAGATTTTTAGAAAGTGCAATGACTGATTGATTATCACAAAATATAATTGTTTCTTCCATTTGAGGCTGCATCAATGCTTCAAGCATCCTTCGTAACCAAACTGCTTGACAACCTGCTGAAGTGGTTGCCACATATTCTGCTTCTGCTGAGGACAATGCAACAATGGGTTGTTTCTTTGAAGACCATGAAATTACACCTGACCCAAAATTAAAAGCATACCCAGAAGTACTTTTTCTATCATCTTGATTTCTAGCCCAATCACTATCTGTATACCCAATTAACTTCAAAACACCCTTCTTTTCATTAAAAAATCCATGATTTGCAGTCCCTTTTACATACCTTAGTATTCTTTTACTTGCTTGTAGATGAGTATCATGTGGATCCTCCATGAACCTACTTATCAAGCTTACTGCATACATGATATCTGGTCTTGTTGCAGTTAAGTACATTAAACTTCTAACCAAACTTTTATACAAAGTAGAATCTACCTTTTTGCTTTCATCATTTTTGCTCAACTTCAAACCCATGGCAATAGGTGTAATTGTTGGTTTGCTATTTTCCATCTTGAACCTTTTCAGAATATCATTTGCATATTTTTCTTGTGAAATGAAAATTACATCACTATCAAGACCAAGATAATAGTGCAACAAACCAAGATCAGTCATTTCAAATTCACTCTTCATTGCCACTGAAAATTCTCTAAGCATGTTTTCATTATTCCTGGTATAAAGCAAATCATCAACATAAATACAAACTATCATAACATTTCCTTCTTGATTTTGTTTTATGAAAAAAATATGATTCAATCCTTTCATACCAAACTCTAGGTGCTTGCTTTAAACCATACAAAGCTTTCTTTAGTTTGAGCACCTTACCTCTCTGACCTTTAATCTCAAAACTAGGTGGTTGCTCAATATAAATTTCTTCCTCCAATACACCATTTAAGAATGCTGATTTTACATCCATATGAAAGACTTTCCAACCCTTTTGTGCTGAAAGAGCTAAAATCATGCGAATAGTATCCATTCTAGCAACAGGTGCAAAAACATCATTATAATCAATACCTGATTTTTGTTTGTAGCCCTTTACTACCAATCTGGGCTTGTATTTATTCACTTTACCTTGCTCATTGTACTTTGTTTTATACACCCAGTTTACTCCAATTGGCTTCTTATGCTCAGGGAGATCTTCAATTTCCCAAGTTTGATTCTTTTCTATGGCTGCAATTTCTTCATTCATAGCTTTAATCCATTTATCATCATTTATAGCTTCTTCAAATGTAACAGATCACTATCAGCAAAAAATGCAAAATGACAAATATCTTCATTTACCTCTGTCATTTCTTGATATATGTCAGACGAACTCCTTGTTTTCTACCACCTTTTTGGAGATTCTGAGGTGGATAATGGAGAACTACTTGATGAAACATGTCTATGACTTGGTGGAGATGAAGAAGAACCTCTTCTTAGTGCTAACTGTTGAATGCTACTACTGCTGGCTCCTGTGTTAACAACTGAAATTTGTTGTTGATTTGTAGCTCTATCTTCAATGTTAACTGTTTGATTATTCTCTTCCAATTTCCAACACCATTCCTGATCTTCAAGAAACTTTGCATCTCTACTTATCACCAACTTTTTTTTCTCTGGATTGTACAACCTGTATTTCTTGGATTCTTCACTGTATCCAACAAAGATACATTTTTCTGCCTTATCATCCAATTTCTTTCTAAGTGCATCTGGAACATGAGAATAAGCAATACAAACAAAAATTCTTAAATGACCTACCCGGGGTTTGTATCCTCCCCAGGCTTCTTCTGGTGTCATGCCCCAATCTGAGTTCGTGGGACATCTATTCAAAATATAACCTGCACAACAAACTGCTTCTGCCCAAAAAACCTTAGGTAAATTCTTAACGTTAAGCATACTCCTTACTATATTTAAAATTGTTCTATTTTTTCTCTCAGCTACACCATTTTGCTGAGGTGTATACCTTGTTTTTCGTTGCCTTTTTACGCCCTTTTCAATACAATAATTATGAAAATCATGTGAAATATACTCTCCACCCCTATCAGTCCTCAAAATTTTGAGAAAATAACCACTTTGCTTCTCAACTAATTCTTTAAATTCTCTGAATTTCTTGAAAGTATCAGATTTATTTTTCAAAGGATACACCCAAAGTTTTCTACTATAGTCATCAATACATGTCAAAAAATATCTCATACCAGATAATGAAGCAACCTCAATTGGTCCACATAGATCTGAGTGAACTAACTCTAATGGCTTTGAAGCTCTCCAAGAATCCCTTACTGGAAAGGGTTCTCTATGGTGTTTTCCAATAATACAACCTTCACATTCTTCATCTGGTCTTTGGATAAATGGTAAACCTGTTACCATGTTCTATTTAGTCCACCAAAATTCAAATGACCAAACCTAAGATGCCATAACCACTGTGTGTCTTTTACAAGAGCATTGAAACTTAAATGCATATTGTTTTTGATACTAAGAGAAAACATCTTATTAGCAGTCATGGGTATTTTGGTTATCAGCTTGTTTTTACCATCAACAATAATGCATGAACCATTTTCAAATTTGACAGTGTGGCCATTTTGCACAAGTTAACCTACACTTAACAAGTTATGCTTTAAGCCTGGTACATAAAACACATCACCAATATATTTTTTCTCACCTTGTCTTGTTGTGATTAATATCCTCCCTTTCCCCATGACTGGTGCAATTGTATTATTTCCCATCTTGACTTCAGATTTGATAGACTCATCCAAATTCTGAAATATCTCTTTGTGTCCTGTCATATGATTACTGCACCCACTGTCAACATACCATTTGTCATCATTTACTTCCTCCTTTGTGCTGCATGTTAGCAAGACATATCCTTGCTTCCCTTCACCTTCATTTGCATATTGGGCTTCTTGTTTACTTTCATCTGCAATCTTTTTCCTACATTCAAATGCAAAATGTCCATACTTTCGACAGTAATAACATTGTAAAGATGATTTATCATACCTCTGAAAACCTCTTCCTCTTTGCTGAAAATTTGCTCTGCCTCTAACTCTTGCTTGAGTGAAACCACAATTTTCTTCATCACTTCTATTGCTTCTTTGACCTCTGCCTCTTTGTTGAAAACGTCCTCCTCTTCCTCTTGAATTTCTACCTCTTCCTCTTTGTGCTGAAGATGATTCTGGTGTTGTTTCTTTTTCTTTCAAAGATACCTTACTCTTTAAAGCTTTCTCAAGTGGCTCCTTTGTTGATTTATTTATTCTATGTTCATGTGTGTACAATGAACCCATAAGCTCATCTACAGATAAAGATGTTAGATCTTTTGATTCTTCAATAGCTATAACTGCAAGATCATATTTTTCAGGCAAACTTCTTTAAAAAAATTCAACAATTTTTTGATTAGTCACAACCTCACCATTTGATTTCATCCGATTAACTATACCCATTGTACGAGTAAAGAAATCTCCTAAACTTTCTGAATCTGACATTTGTAAAATTTCAAAATCTTTTCTAAGCATTTGAAGGCGAACTGTTCTTACTTTTTATGTACCTTGAAATGATTGTGCAAGAAGATCCCATGCTTCTTTGGCCTTCGAAGTGGCTGTAACTCTTGGAAGAAGAGTTTCATCAAGACCCTACACTATGAACAATAATGCTTTCTGATCTTTTTTCCAATTATTCCGCAGTAAATCCCTTTCATTTTGTGTGAGGGCTGCTAATGCTGCTGCATCTACTAGTTTTGAATACCCATTCTGCACAAGATCCCATAGCTCTTGTGCCTGAACAAAATTTTCATTTGAAAACTCCAAAAATCATAATTTTTTCCATTAAATTTAGGAATTTGTAGCTGTGTACTGTTAACATTTGTTGTCATTTTGAACTAGCTCTGATACCATATGTTAGAAAAATATTAAACTAAAAAAACAAATGCAGTACACAGAAAATAAACCAGAAGAAAAAAATATATATAACTTAAAACAAGAGAGACAGAGAAGCAATTTGATATGCTTGCTGCAAAATTGTCTTCATGTATCTTTATTGAAAGGAAATTGAAATATATACATAAAACAACTACTACAAAAAAAGAAACTAAAAACAAAGAAGGGAAACTTTCCCTAAAAACTAAGATGGGAAACTTTCCCAAACAGAAAAAGAAATACAGAAAATGTTGGGAAACATTCCCAACGAACAAAGACAAATCTAATTTTTATCTTATTTTAACAGCGCACACCCAACCTTGAAAACAAAAATACAAAAGATAAATGAAATGTACGTGCCTCCCTCTCCATGTGACCCACGACACCCTCCCGCCCCACCTTCCTTCTTTATTCTAATTTTTGTAAAGAGGATAAGAGAGGAAGGAGAAGGTAGTATGAGAAGCAACGAGGAAGGAGAAGGTAGTATGAGAGGAGAAGTGAGGAAGGAGTAGAAAATCTTGGGGAGAGAGATGTATTTAAATCTCCTTGTGTATATTTTTTGATCAAAGCTTTTCTAATCTCTCAAATTGAAATCAAAAATCTAGGTTTCTTGAATCTATTTACAATTGTAAAGTGAACCTTTAACTTTAGGGTTTTGGGATTAATTTGTAGATTAAAATAATTTCGTAAAACTTAAGGTTTTAGGATCAATTAGGAATAACTACATTTGAACCCGAAATTCTAATGTTTGGATAAAACTTTTTTTTTTTTTTTTTTTCTTCTTTCTAATTTTAATAGCTTGAACTCACATCTTAATGTTTTGGGATTAATTTGAGAGTTTTTTCTGTTAAAAATTAGCTTTTACATTATGGGTATTTACCAAAAGATAAATAGTAATTGATTAGTATTTAGTAATAATTAGTTATCAGAATATTGTTGTATAACAATATTACGATAATAGATTAATATATTATATTATTGAGATATATTGTTATAAGTTACAATAATATATTGTCTATAAGTTTGCATAATCATAGAGATGAGAGAAATTAGTGGAGAGATTATAAGAATAATATTCTTATATATTTGTAATGTGTCTCGAATGATTTACCAATCAAAGAGTGTGGAATAATATTGTAGTGTGATTAAATATTTGGCCTGTGGATTCTATTAAACTGTCTGTGCATGAAATGAAGCTTTGGTAAAATTTGATCGATCCTAACATTGGTATCAAAGCCAGGTATTATCAAAACATGTTGTGGTTTAATATAGTTTGTTCAAAATTGATGGCATAGTCAATGCAGAGCTATGTATCTACAACAATGACCATTTTTGGAATACAACCCAGCTAGCTGGTTATAACTCCACGCAGATCCAATCTTTAGTTAATGAGCTGTAAGATCCTTGCACCATACAACTAATCCCATTTGTGTCATTCAATACGACACCTGATCTGGTATTTGCATTTTTGTATTATCATGTAATTTTTTAGTCTTCCAAAGAACTTTGGTATTCTCTATTGTTATTGATCAGTGTATCTCTATTCACCTATAACCGTGGAACATTATGTTTCCTCCTCTATGCACAACAATTGAAATCTTCTATCTAAGCATTTAGATTCTGAAGTCTACTATGGTGTTTTGAATTTGTTCCTTGGCAAATCATATCAAGCCTGCGTTCTACCTCATGCTATCACACCTGCTTCCAATGATTACGTGTAACTTGCAGTTCAAAGTGTAGACCATATCAAACCTTGAACCTGATCTCACGACAACTCGTTATTTCCTTGCATCCTAGCTCTATGCTCGATTCATTATCTAGGCTTTGAGAAGAAAAGGGTGCATTCATATTTACAATCTGGTCCATCTAGCATAATGACAACTCAGTCCAACACGGTAGAACCAGTTCAACAAAGTCATACCTATATCAAATCAATGCAAATTGGTTGGCGTACAATCTTCATGTTTCCTTATTCTGGGTATGTTAGTATTTATTTTTAATTCATATGTCAAAACAAAAAGTCATTATATTTCGTGTCAATATTAAGTTTAAGTTTTACGTTTATAGTCAAAAGAGTCATTCGGTCCATGGTTCTTAGTTTATTTTGATAGTGTCATATTTTAAAGGTGTCATTTTAAAGCATGTCGAATGCTTTCAAAAGTTAAAATTTCAATATATTTGATTCAATTCCAATATGTCATTATATATGTGTTTAAATAAAATAGTGTTTTTGTATCTTTTTTAGTGAATGGTCATTGTCAAAAAGTACAAAAGCCATTTTTATAAAAGGGTCAAAGAGTCAAAGTCTTTTTAGTGAGTCATTAGTATCAAAAGGTCTTAAAAATAAAAATAAATGTAAAAATAAAAACAATTTGCCTTATGGACGACCCCGACATCTTGAGTCAAGTATTGTTGGGGGGGGGACTCTATTCCCTTCAAAATCATGTACCTAAACTACATCGACATACCGATTAAGTGAGCAACGATCTACTGGAGGTTGGAGGATACACGAAGGATAGAGGTTTTTCAGTGACTTCTCATTAGTCCCCAACGATGAGGCCGCACCAATGATATGGTGACATTTTGTGTGGTGTGTTTATCATTTTCATTGTATGCTTGTAAAATAAGAACAAAAGAATAATGCATATTCATGTAATGTAATTTGTGTGCAAATTTCAAACATAATTCTCTTATGTGAAAACATTGTGAAAGGATAGAAAGCACCAATGTAAGTTAGTTTATGGATCTTGAAAGGGTTTAGAAAACCACATGAGATGAATAGTTAATGGGTCATGTTCATGTCAAAGTTTGTGGTAAACTTGTAAAAACATGGGAGGAGTGACTGTCTTTATCAAGGTCATGAGCCAAATAAGACATGCTATATTGGGTGAGCATACTACAGATAAGAATGTGAATGTTTTTGCACCATGTAAAAACTATGGGAGAAAATGTTAGGGATTAGCTTTTACATTGTGGGTATTTACCAAATGGTAAATAGTAATTGGTTAGTATTTGGTAATAGTTAGTTATCAGAATATTGTTGTATAACAATATTATGATAATAGATTAATATATTATATTGTTGAGATACATTGTTATAAGTTACAACAATATATCGTATATAGGTTTGCATAATCATAGGGATGAAAGAAGTTAGTGGATAGATTATAGGAATCATATCCTTATATATTTGTAATATGTCCTGAATGATTTATCAATTAGAGAGTGAAATAATAATGCAGTGTGATTAAATATTTGCCCTGTGAATTCTATTAAACTGTCTGTGCATAAAATGAAGCTCTGGTAAACTTTGATTGATCCTAAAATTTTATTTTGATTTTCTAATGCCTTCAAATTGATATGGTTTGAGGTTTACTTTACGGTTACAATTTAAGGCCTTTGCCTTAGGATTTTGGGAAACGTTTGTAGCTACACATCTAACTTGAAACATTTGGGTTTTTCGATTAATTTGTAAAGATATATATTATTTTTTAAATTCATACAAATTGAACTCAAAACCCTAATGGTTTGGATACAATTTGTTTGATTTTTTCCTAATTTTAATTTTTTCTCTCTCTCTCTTGATTTCCTAATCCTTCAAAAAAAATTAGTTCTAGGTTTAATTTGTAATTGTAATTTGAGCCATATACCTTAGGGTTTTGAGAAAAATTGACTTGAAACCCTTAAGTTTTGTGATCAATTTATAAAAGTATTATTATTTTAAACCCATATAAATTGAACTTAAAACCCTAGGGTTTTGAGTTCAATTTGTATAAGATTCTCTACAAATCCATATAAAATAACCTCTTATTAATTGATACAAAATTGATAATTATAGAGCCATCATCACTGTCATATTTTGTATCTTTATGTTCAACTTTGTTTGATTTGTAGCAATATTTTGTTGAAATGGAAAAGTTTCTTAATTATTATTTCTTTAATTTTTCTAAGGGAAATTTACAAGGCAATTTATTCTTAGAGAATGTTAAATGACACAAATTCAAAAGGAAAGAAAAGATAGAGATGCACATCAATAATACTTAAAAATTGACATATATTCAAATTTATGCCATTTTAAAAAATTCATAAGAATGAGGGAGTTTATAGAGGTCTCATTCAAAATAATAAAAAATTAAGTACAAAAAACCAGAAAATCATGAAAGACAATAAAATAATAGAGGGGTTTCATGTTGAGGGCTACAACTTCTATAATTTTAATTAGAGTGATCCCATGCATTATCACAAGTTTAAAATTTGTTTACAAAATATTTACACTTTAAAACAAGGAGCAACGATTGTTTAGGAAGAATATTTTGAAGGGTGGGATGCAATAGGGTGCTAAAGATTTGCATGGCTGCTCCTATTTTTATTGGTTGCCAACTGTATTTTTATATCAGATCAAAAAAAAAATCAAACAATTTTTATAGTAAAATGCTCCTAATTTTTCTTAGCAGCTTATATTGCACAAAATGTTAAAAATCGTGAGACTGCTAATAGATAAAAAGACTCCTATAATTTATCAACAATAATCCCCTAAAAATAATTAGCTAGCCCCAACATAGGACCCCTACTTAAGAATCTACCGGCTCCATAATTTAAAAAAATACAAAATACCCAACATACTTACTAAGCTATATTCTAACATAAGCTCCTTTCAAGCTCAATTGGGAGAAAGAAGCATCCTTCTACCCCTGCAAGAAAGGCGAGCCTTCATAGTCCATTGTGAAACATTTATATTGAGCTCAAAGCATCCATACACCACCTCTCAACTTTAGTGTTCCGTCCTCTCTGATTCGACATTCCACAATTAAGTTGATATCTTTTTAATTGAAAAGTGAACTTTTATTGATAAAACAACCTTTAGTACAATACTAGTCATACAAAAAGATGGGTAGAAAAGTCACATCCCGAAAGCCAAGCCACACCGGACAAAATAAGTCAATATTACAAAAGGCTAGCAAGAAGAAATACAAGATAAAGAAATCAAATGGCCATAATAAGACAATGTTTTTTGCACTTTTTCTTTTGAACATCAATGCATCACTCTGGATGACCAGTATCCATTGGGATAGCAATAACCATCAGAAGCACATGATTGTACTGAGGTTCAAACTAGCGTTGATCCTTATCAGATTTAGAGGTTTCAGATTCATGGGATCTCTTGGTACCGCTCCTAAAGCATTATCTACAAATGTCATTTGGCAAGAGGAATAAGTGAAAACTAAACTTTGTTTCTTCCCTAAGCCATCTTTACATTTTTCATATGACTGCCAACGTTTAAGATGAGATGACTGATCCTTTTTCTTTTTTGGCTTGCTTACATGAAGATGAACCCCATGGAGATGTCCTGGAAGCATAAACGATATCTAAAGGTGGTGTTTTCATAATACAAAGTTTGGAGCCAATGGGAATTATTATGTTTCAGGTAGGTTTGGATATCTTGGATTTAGATCGAGAGATGGTGCATATTTCTGTGGAACCCAAAGCATCTCCTTCTTCCTGTAATGGAACTTCTCCTTCTAACTGGAATGCTACATTCTCCAACCCCTGGAAAGAGTCTTTGTCTTGATTCATTATTACCTTGGACTCTAAATTAGATATATTCAAGCCCAAGAGAAGATGCTCGTCAATCGTCATAAGCTGGTAGCCGAACACTACCACTGCTGGAGGAAGGAATGCCGCTAACTGGGGTCTGACCTACCAGCTAAAATAGAAGATCCGAGTCTGCCGTATTTATACCAGATCTGCAACCTTCTCCTGCATTGCCAATCTTTGAGGGACTAGAATAAACAAGCCGATGAAGAGAATGCTACTCTGAAATAGCTTTAGGATTGCCCATTTTTCGGGTCCAATGTTGAAAATGGACAGGTTCTGCGACAGTTAGACAAACATTTTGCTATCTTGTGTCCAAGTTGATTGTATCAAATTTAGTGAAAGTGCAGGCTTTCAAAATTAACATATTGTGTCCAAACCCCATGAGAGGAAACAATTTTAATTCTATGAAAGATTGATTTAGATAATTCAATCATCAAACACACCGTAATAAATTAAGTTTTTGAGGATGAGGATGTAGAGGACATAGATTATCGAGGACATGGGGATAGCTAGAAGTAAAAGATGTATCCAAATCCTATATCAGATGTGGAGTGTGTATAAGTGTTAAAAATATTATATAATCACATAAAAGAAAATAAGATAAGCTAAGTTTGATACAAATATAGAAAATAGTAAATAAATATTGAGCTTTTCTGATTGAAGAGAAGATGAATGAAAGTCATTGAGAAATTGAAATTAAAATGGAAGGAAAGAGAGAGAGATGCATACTTGTTTATAGTTTACCTGAGATTTGATAGAGATTGAAAATGTTAGAAAAAAAATTATAGAACAGTGTAGAAGAGCATCTAGAAAGTAAACAGTGATATGAGCTATTGAGCAGAATCATATGACCCAATAACAACAAGAATAGAATCATGTGACCTAAAAGTGGTAGTCCTTGCAAAAGCAATCAACTTATTCAAAAAATGGTTGCGTAGATCCCTACAATTTGACACATTTTGAAACCTTTCATTTTAATAGATGTTCAAAAGCCTCATTTTGATAAGGAGATGGATGCATAGAAATTTAAAAATTCATATTCCTTCACTTGAGCTCAAGTCCATACTAAAAAGACAAAAAAATCATGTTTTGATGGAGGGGATTGCCTCAGTTAGTCCCCAACCTATCATTTACAATAGGTTTACAATTCGGCACTCAACACTCATGCATGCCATAAAAAAATATGTGTATATCTATAATTCCCACCCTTATTTCAATGAGATGTGGGTTCATAAAATAAATCTATATGCTCTTTCACTAATGCAATCCTTATTTTGATGCAAGTATGTAGTCACAAGCCTTTAGTAGATAGAGAGTGGAATATGGGAAGAGTATGATCAATGTGATAAAAAGTGGAATAAGGGTAAATTATGATTAGTAGTGTGCAATGGATGGATCTCTTGAGAATGCTTGAAACAAACTGGACTAGGGTATATGTGTATATATAAGCTCATTTGAATTCAAATTGGGACACATTCGTGTGCAAGATTAGCGTACAAAAATATGAAAGTCAACAATCAAGACATGAGAAAATATGTCATGATGGAACAAAGGACCCACAAACATGACTCGGATCGTATAATATGACAACAATCATGACCAATTTTAGACAATACTACTCTAGTCAAGGTGACCAAAAGTTAGGGAATATATATCAATGGTTTATAGGAGTGCGTTTGAGTATTGTGAGGCAAATAAATGAGAGACCTGAAGGTGTTTGTGAAATAATAATGACAATGAAAGACTATGAAAGATCCAATATAAAGGGAAAGTACACCAATAATAGCCTAATGCAAGCTAATGGTCCAAATATATGAAAGCATGATAAAAAAATGCATCTACAATACTTGTACCAAAATTATGTGTCTACATAAAGTCCCATTTTAATATTTGTGTGTATACATTAAAGTAAAATAAACAAGAGTGGCTATTATTTTTTGTGTGATCTCCTTGCTACGTATAAATTATACTTGAGGTTAGTTCCTGATATGAAAGTGATCTAAAGCTAAAAGGAGGAGAGAAATTACCTTCTATCAGAGTCTAGCTCAAACAAATTGCAAAACAAAAAACACTATCTCCTCACTATGTGCATAAATATCATGATTTTTAATATTAACATCTCAAATGTACATGTAAGAAAATATGCATGCATATAAGTAGATTGATGTCTTGATAAATTGATAAAATATATCTGAATGAAATAAGTGAAAAGTTGAAAATGAGCAAAGGAATGAATAAACCTAGTGGTATGTGAACCATGTTTCCATCTCTGAAAAAAAGTCTAAAATTTTCATGGGCCTCAATTACCCAAACCATGTGGCGAAAACTTTAAAATCTGAATCCTACGAATCCATGCCATGTGGAAAAATATTCCTCTTAGTTGAAGAAACAAACATTTGGAACCTATTTGTAATTGCTTGAAATAACTTTGTAACCTCTTGACAACTTGTAACCATTTTTTTAAATTTAAAAGCGTACTTTTATTGATAAAACAATCTATAATACAATGCCAGTCATACGAAAAAAGATGGGTGAAAATGTCACACCCCAAGCTAAGACACACTAGGGAAGAAATGCCAATATTATAAAAGGCCAGCAAGAGAAAAAATAAGAGAAATAAACAAAAAATGACATCTCATATCCACAAGATGACCTTTATTGCTCTTTTTATTTTGAACCTCAATCCATCATGCTGTACGACCAATATCCATCGGGCTAGCAATAACTATCAGAAGTGCATGATTGTGTTGAGGTTCAAACATGGGCTAGTCTTTATCAACTTTAGAAGTTTCAAATTCATGCAATCTCTTGATATAGCCTCCTATAACATTACCTACAAATGTTGTGTAGCAAGAGGAATCTGCCACCATCCGTTCTCCAAAAAACTCTAAACCTTCTTTTTTCCCTGTGTCATATTTATATTTTTCCACGACCTTGGTTGGAAAAGTGTGCTCATATGATTTCTAGCCTTTAGGATGAGAAGACTAATCCTTTTTATTTTTTGGCTTGATTGTATGAGGACAAATCGCTTGGAGATGGCTAGTTTGGTGGCAAAAATGACATCTAAAGTCAACGTTTTCATAATCCAATGTTTAGAGCCAATGGGAATTATTATGTTTTAACTTGATTATATTTAGAATATCTTTGCTGAGGTCCACCTCCACACAAATATGGGCATAGGTAAACAACCCTTACTTAGACCATTTAATATCCATCTCAATGAATCTTCCAAAGGTGTTACTAATAACTTCACATATTGAGGGGTGCTAGAAGGGAAGAGGGAGATTTGGGAGCTGAACCCAAACCATAATTTTGGACACCACCATTTTTTAGGGATCAAAATAAAAGAACCAAGGGATAAAAAAGAGTCCAACTCTTCCCTAAAATTAAGGTCCCTCCTTAAATTTTTTTGATAATCCTCAAGTTTTAAAAACTGGAATATGAAAAACCCTTTAGAACATAAATGGATGGCACAGTCTTTGGTCCAGGTAGCCTCAACCCATTGATGAAAATATTGACTGAGGCCAAAATCTATTAAACCTAAAAATAAGTTCATAATTTTTAGATTTATAAATTAATCCAATTACCTCAAAGAGAAATATCCACTATAGACATTTCATTTGATTTCTACACAATGTATGGAGTGGGAGAGGCTGAAGGTGAAGCCGACAAGGTCTTGGGATGAGAAAGATACCTGTAAGAAAAACTAGGGCCTTGATTTGTTAAAAAACCATCTTTATATTGTCCTGATGCCATATCATAGGTGATGGGGTGGAAAAAAGCCATAAACCAATTGCAGGCCTGATCATTGTAATAAACACCTATGTCCTCATCTCATCACCTGGGGTTTCATTTGTGACCAATTTAAATATATAAATGAAGATAAAATAATCCAACTATATGACTCCCTTTTGAGGTGATGGATGCTCTTTCATCTCATTCATCTCAAAATAAAATAATTAAATACACCATGTGTAACATATATATAAATATAATAATATATAGTTCTATAAGTAAAATACACAATTTAAATAATTTGAAATGAGCTAAAAATAGTAGATTAACAAACAAGTGTGCAAACCTCCATCAAATTGATCCTATGTTGACTGTGACTAGAAACTGCTTGAAAAGACATGAAATGTATCACATCCAGAAATAGGAATTTAAAATTTTATAGGATAAGGTCATGCTAGGATGACAAGGACACATTGTGACATTATTTGATGACTTCAGCCACATCTTGGTTGAATGTGTGACTGATTTTCTAATCTGGGTACATGCGACTATCTGCAAGGGTTTTACTGATTTTCTATGTGTGCTGATTTACCACACGAAAGACCTATAAAACACAAAACCTAACCCCTACACAATAAACATAATATAGATCAAATGTCAAGGGAGAATAGGGTAGGGATAATAGTGGAGCTACACTTAAAAAACTCTATGTAATCTAAGTGCTACCTACATAGTCGAAATGGGCCTCATGCTAATGTAGTCCTCCCTCCTAGAATGAGTGTGTGAATTTGACTTTGCATATGAATGTAACTAGATATATTGTTATGATTGATTGAAAATGAGTGCCTTTGAACTATAATAAATTTTATTCAGACTTGTCCTATGACTGTTACAATACTTCAGAATTAAAATTGGAGGAAATAGTACTATTTTGCTCAATGTGCAATAGTATTTTCTAAGTGATTTATAGATATGTTTTGAGAGTCCTTGATATGCTTATATAGAGGAACATTTTGAATATTTTCATTAATTGAATTTTATAAAAGTGTGGGATGGTTAAAACGCATCTAATCAAATTTAAAAAGTTACCATTGGGGCATGGGGGACAAGGCCACATTAGTGGACAAGGTCATAGTGCAACCCTATTTGACTTGGCATTATTTTGTCACAAAAGGATAAAGACCATTGGAATTGGTTTGAAAGGAGTTTTTAAATAGAGTAAGGATGTCTGAGTGATATTATGAGTGGTTTAAAAATAATTTATATAATAGTGAATGCTCCTATATAGATTGCATGTTAATGAAATGATGAATTAGCCAAGTAGGGTACGAATGTCAAGTTTAAATTTTTTAGGCACTTAATGATTAATTTTTTGTGTCTATATTTTATCCACTTTATTCTAGTGATACAATAAAATTTTAAATTACTAAATTAAATTAGATGTGAACCTAAGTGTGTATACATACTTTATATTTTGTTATGAAGATTGATCATGCAAGGTGTGTTAGTGTGAAACCTGCAACAATGCCATTGAAAGTAGTTACTGTTCATATTTTAAAATTGAAAATTTGAAGTTTGAAATTTGAAATTTTGAAAAGATAAAAAATAAAGTATACCCTTGAAAGAATATGCAATCTAATTTTTCTATAACTTAGAAAAGGAGAACTATATGCCCCCTTGTTGAGGCATTTGGAGATATGTTAAACCTGTAGGAAATTGAGACCGATCAAATCTTAATTTGAAAAACTATTTAAAGCCCTTGAGTTAGAAATATTATATGCTCCAACTCTCATTTGAATATGTAGAGTACTCTGTAAAATAATTGAAGTGGTGTAACCACCAACTATGACTCACTACATAGAAAAAGTGCTACCATAGACATCGAGTGTCACTAGACTCTAACGTTGCCCACTAGCAACATGAAAATGGATCAAAATACCATAGATAGATCTAGATTCTAATTTTAAACTTTGAAACTTTGAACTTGAGAATTTGAAAACTTTTGAAACTTTGCAACTTTTGAAACTTCTTGAATTTTAATCAATTTTGCAATTTTGTAATTGCCAAGTAGGAATATGAACATTAATGAATATCATCCCCCTGTATCTATACTAAATTTATATTGAATGCTATTTAAAATTTTAACTATAAGAATAAGTGCACATGCATGTCACAGGCCCCCATAATCTAAAAATATTGAATCATGATGTATTGTTGAAAACTGCATGATGCCATAACTCTAAAAATTTGTTGCTCATGAGGACTTTGAAATTTTAAGGCAAGCTTAATGTGATGCCCCCTTTTTGAGATGAGAGTCGTAGCCTAAAATTCATCTCAAAATAAATAATGTGTGAAAGATATAATTGTTTAGTAAAATTTTGAATAATTTAAATTGGATTGTAATATAATATTGAATTATATATGATTTAGCTTTTAAGGGGATTATGGAATGTAAAACCCTATGTTGTTAAAGTTATGGAATAATAAATTAGGGAATAAAAATAAAAATATCAACAGCCACTAATTTTTATAATAATTGATTTAACTGATTATTCTATAAATAAAAAATGAATTACAAGAGATGTACTTAGCTGAAAACTAATTGAGACAAACAAGTGATAGGTTGGAAACTAGTATAAGGACTATGTAAGATGTGGTGAATAGGAACCAAAAGTCAAAAAACCTCCTAGACAATAGCATAATCTTATAAATAGTATCACACCATTCTAGTGGCCTATGTGTCATGCTATCATCCTTTTACAATTAGGGATAGTGAACTTTTGGGTGGACCTTCACCTAGTTCTAGGGACTTTGTGCCTATATGCATGGATGTTGATTCATTGTCTATTCCTTGTTTTGATTGATTTCAATGCCAAACCCTATGCTTATGTATTTTTAAAGGTATTTGAAGTGTATAAGTAGAGAAAGAGTGGCATTATCAGGCTAGGTTAGATGTGACCTCAACACCCCATACGTTGAGCATTGCCTACATACCAATACCTTAAAAAGAGATCCAACCTGATGTGGTTTTAATCTAAGTGCTGGTGTAAGTATAAGTGAATGTTAGTATGAGTGTCAGTTTGAGTGATTTGAGTGTGACTTAAGACTATAAATCTAAGTAATATAAGCTTTGTGCTACTATAAATGAGTGCATGCAGAAGTAGGATAAAATAGGGATCAATGACCTTGATTTCCATAACTATTTTTGAGTTTACTTATGAGCATTTGCATTTGATTTACATCTAGTGGATAAGTGATTTAAAGTGGTCTATAATAGCATTCTGGTGATTTTCAAGATGTGAAATAGGTCTAGGCCAACACTAGGAGTGCTTCAAGGAATAAAAAGGTATCCATTGGGGGAGGAGAGAGTAAGGGGACATTAACACTACCCTTTGGTCAATAGGGTAGTGCACTATAGTCTAAAGGACTGTGCTAGTGTCCAAGTGGTAGGGATAAGTAAAAAAAGACCTAGATGCCTAGGGGTTGGCTTAGTGTTGCTTTTGGTATATTTGAGAATGAGTTGGTCTCATATAAAAGCTGAAAAAATGATCAAGAGATGCCCTAAGATAAGTATATGGCCAAGCTAAGGATAAGGTGGTCTCAAGTGTCACTCATTGCACTCAAATGACATTTTAGATGATTACATTCCCACCCCTTATTCTAGAAATGAAACAAAGCAAAATGACTAGGATAAAAGAAAATAAATGTACCTAGACTTACCTAAGAGGCAAAGCTTGTGAATATGGGTATGAGTCTATGAAGCATGCTCCATTACGTCTCCTTCAAATGAAACATGAATGGATCAATTATTACTTAAGAAACATTAAAATAAAAATACAAAACTAAGTAAATATATGAGAGAGAGAGGAAAGGAACGAATACACCTTGCTAGGTATGCGAACCAATGGTAAAACCTAGTGACATTTGGTGTGTGCATGTAGATGGTGATCAAATGGTGCATAACTTAGATTGAGCTGAAGGCTTGCTCAATATTCATGTGTGGGTGGCTCAAAATCCCAAGTTATCCTTGACTCCATCATTGCCCACCCTTACTCAGTGGATCATAATATTTAAATAACTTGGATTTTACTGATGGCTTGTCCAACCTTCCTATGTAGGTGGCTCAAGAACTCAAGTAGGCTATGACTCCATCATTTCCTACCCATGTGTAGTAGATGCATCTAAAATTAAATTTATGTAATGTAATTGAAGCTTCATGATTTAATATAAACTATGGAGGATGACTCTGGGGCCACTCAAAAAATATGAAATGAAAAATAAACCAGGGGCCACTTGGGCATTAAGTAATATAGCTCAAGGACTACTCATAAATGCCAACTATTGTAGATGGAATATGAAATAAATATAGTGTAAACCTAGTGCAAATGGTGTCTGGAATAAAAATGTGGAGAATGAGATGCAGTTATCATTCCATTCAAGTGTAATAGTGTCAAACTAAACATATGGGAACAATGTGCCACACACATGCCCCCAACTTTGATATATGTGCATACAAATTCTAGATTGAGTCATAATAATCTATGTCTGAGTGTATGAAACTAAAATAAGAGTGATCATTCCACTCATGATGCCCCTAATCTGATAAACTTTATGTAATTATACATGTAACTGAGCATAAACTGAGCATATATGATAATCTATGACTAAGACTATGTAAATCTAAATTATAATTGTTTGACCTTTCTGGTAATTTTAATTTTTTATATTTTTGGGGCTAATGGATAGAATTGAGGTCCCCTAGTTATTAGTGCATTACACTAGTGTCCTCTATGCTATGCTATTGACCAAATGTGTTTTTTTGTGAAAAATTGAGACTAATGTATGTGTGACTATTTTTCACTATGTTTTCCTGAATCTGGGCTTTGTAATCTATGTCTACATGATAAAAAATGTGTTTTGAGTGCATTAAGATGCCCTAATCTTTGTGACAAACCCCTGTGAATGACCCCTATTTAAAGGGGAGTTGTTGAACCTATGTAATAACTGTCCTCAAAATACAAGTTATGTATCATGTGTGTTAGACTAAGGATATATGATATCTATGTGATAAACCAATATAATGTGTATAGATGACATCAACATGTAAAATAATATGAGCCTAAGTTGGTAATGTATGATATATGTTAGATCTAGCATTCACATGGTTGTCAAGATAGATAAAACAATGTAAGCATGTACATGAACAATAAATCTGAGTATAATTTGAGTAACTACCTAAGGGGATGGGGCATGATGACCATCAAGGCACTCAGGAGGAGGGGGAAATGCATGAGGTCCCTCATGGCATCACAAACTAGATATGACTGTAACAAGCAAGAGACAAGTGTCATGGCCATGATGCATACATGAAAGCATACATACATAAAGTACACAAAGTATGATAAGGGGCCACAATACAAGGGACATGGGCACATGTCACTAAGTCTAAGAAATAACAAACATATAAGGACATGTTCAAATTTATGCATATGCATAGAACATGCAAGGTTAGCTTAGAATCACATATAAGGACATGTTCAAATCTTTTCATACATAATCAAGAATGCACACACAAAGACATGGACAATGCCCAAAGCATACACACAATGAAAGGAATTGACATGGAGCCATAGAAAAATGGCATATTCAAATGCCCTCAAATAGATGTAGAAGCAAATAGATGCAATAAAATCTAAATTGGTAAAACTAGAAATGAAAGTATGCATGAACATGTGGTACAAATCCATATAAGATCAAAGATGTACATTAACTGAGTCTATAGTAATAACAGTTGGCAAAAATTTTGAGTAGTATAGGATGATAAATATCAAGATATAATCAATTCTAAATCTGTGATATGGAGTATAGAAAGATATAACCTGGTAAATTGGATGCTGTGTAGTATGATGCCCTCAATGGGAAAATGTATCAGTGTTGAATCTGTGTATCAGTGTATGTGCCCTCGATGGGTAGAAAGTAATAAATATGGATATGTGTAGAGGACATGAATCCTGTAGAAATCTATGAATACTCAAAAGAAACAAGTAAAGCATGTATGTATTATAAAATTGGCTATACTAGCATAGATAACATATGTAGTACCTAACAAATAGAAGGAATGTAAACATGGAAATGTATACAATCTAAATTTTGTGTTTTGTGAGAAAATATTTGAATGTTTTTGTATTTTAGAAAATGTTATATTATTTTTGTATTTTTTGGGTATAAGCTATGTACAAGCAACATGAAAATGATATTATATACAAGGAGTAAGATAAGAGAAACTATGTACATATAAATTGTGAGTTGTTTAGATATAGAATCTTCTTAGATGCATGATGTTTAGTGGATTCTTTACTGCCTTACCATCAAGTGAAACTAGATGGTATACAGATTTTATGTGATTAAATACAAGCCAATCCAATTTGGTTTAAACTTTCCTTTTATCTCTTATTTGGCATTGACGTTTTCGAGGTTATCTTTGAGAATGATATTAGTGACTTTGAATTCTCTACTATGAACACAACTATTATATGCCCATTGGATTCACTTATAGTATGCTTTGAGGTACTTTGTGGCTTGGATGTGTGTGTGATCCAACCTTTCTAACTCATTTAGACATTTTTCTATGTATTGGTCATTTATGATAAGCCCTTTGACAGAAACTCATAGGGTTGGGATTTATAATTCTAGAAAAAAAACTACTTCAGTTCCATAAACAAGTGAATAACGAGTGGCTCTTATCGATGTGTGAATATTAGTGCAATAAGCCCATAGTGCAAAGACTAGCTTATTATGCTAATCATCACCAAATTTGGTAACTATTTTGCTCAGGATACTATTGATTATCTTATTTGTAGCTTCTGCTTGACCATTACCTTGTGGGTGGTATGAAATAGATGATATGTGTTATATCTTGTATTTAACACAAAATTTGTTCACTTTTTTATTTTTAAAATAGGTTCTGATATCTATAATTATGGATACTAGTAGGCCGAAACAAGAAATGATGTTTATCATGAGAAAGCAACATATATCTTCTCCTTTTATGGATTGTAATGGAATTGATTCCACCCACTTAGTAAATTATTCTATGAATATAATGATAAATTTGTGTCCCCTTGCTGATTCTGGGTTGATTTTACCAATGAGATCAAAGCCCCATAACATGAATGACCATGGGGAGACAATAGGTTGTAATTGTTGTGAAGGAACGTGGTGTAGATTGTTATGTCATTAACATTTGTCACATAGTTTAGCATATTCTTGACATTTTGGTTCTATGGCAGGCTAATAATATCCTTGTTGAAGTAATTTATGTGACATTACTTTCCCACTGAAATGGACACCACATTCACTATCATGTACTTGGTTAATGGCCAACTTAGCTTTGTTAGATGTCAAACATTAGAGTAGGTTTCCATCAAAATATTGTTTAAACAAGTCCCCACCGATGATGACATTACAAAGGGAATTCCTATGTAATTTATGCTTATAATTCCTAGTGAAAGTATTTGGCATGATAGACTTGTGTAGTAAATTATATATATCAAAAAACCATTTAGATGTTGTTATACTACACATGGTGTCTAAGACTGATAAATCTATGAGATCAACCTAGGATATCAATGGTGACTATAACCATTTTATAGTAAATATAGCTTACTCATTGTTTATGCCAATGGGAATCAATGATGTCACACTTACCATTACATTGACGTGATGATTGTCTTTGTTGAGGGATATTTTCAATATAGAAGTGTTTAAATTGAACCTGTAGACATTGAACCATATTCTTGTAAGGAATTAAATATTCTTCCTTGGTTTGGTAAACATATGCAATTTTATTGAAGACCAATTATGAATATCCGTAGACCTTAATATCTTTGATTTGGAGAGTCTAAATTGCTTGGAGACTTAGGATAAGTGCCTCATATTTTGTGATATTGTTTGTGCAAGAGAAACTTAATCGGTATGCAAGTGGTACTATGTTCCCAAGTGGGTTGATAAAGACAATTCCATCTCCAATGGCTGATGTACATCTAGAACTGTTAAATAACATTGTCCAAGTGTCGAAAGTGGTGTTGTAAGCTGTGAAATCATCTCACAAAATTATCATTGATATGATTAGTATTTAATATTGGTGTTAATTCCAATTGATCAACAATTATCTATCATTTTATCATATTTTAACTAGATATTTAGATCAAATTTTGTGAGTAACATTACCCATTTGTCTATATGGTCGAAGAGATGCGGTTTGGACATGATAAATTTTAAAGGATCTAGTTTTGTAATAACATGTGTCTCATTGTTGATCATATAGTGTCATAGCTTATGTGTAGTATATACGAGTGGTAAACAAAGTTTTTATATATTTGAATAATTTTGATCATAATCAACAAGTGTGAGACTGATGTAGTAAATAGTTCGCTCTTTTTGCTAGTAATCATGTTGTGCCAAGAGTGTATTGAGTGCTTGATCAGTCACTGAAATGTAAAGGAGAAGTGGCCTATCAGGTATGGGTGGTATCAAGATAGGTGGATTTAATAAGTATTTTTTGAGTGCATCAAATCTTTCTTGACATGAAATATCCCATTCAAATTTGGTATCTTTCTTGAGTAATCTTGTGAATGACTGAGTCTTATCTGCTAGTTGTGCCACAAAATGATGTATGACATGGATTTTGCCCTGTAAAGATTGAAGTTGCTTTAAATTTTTACTAGGAGACATATCCATTATAGCCTTGACTTTCTTTGGATTTGTCATGATGCCACGTTGGGATATTATGATCCCAATAATTTATCAGTTGTGACACTAAAGACACATTTCTTGGGATTGAGTCATATCATTGTATTGTCTCAACCTTTCAAAAATATATCATAAATCAATTGCATGACATTATCACTCTTTTGATTTAGATAATAATTCATCAATGTAGTCTTCAACAATTTTATGAATTAGATTATGAAAAATGTGGGTCATAGTTCATTGATATGTTGCTCCAGCATTCTTTAATCCAAAAGGCATGACTATATAGCAAAAGGCACCCCATGGTGTGGTAAAAGAGGTTTTTTCTTGATCTTCTTTAGCTATCTTAATTTTATTATAACTAGTGAAACCATCAATGAAAGATAGCATCCCATATCTTGATATGGATTATAATATCATATAAAAGTTGGGTAGGGGAAAGTCATCCTTAGGACATGATTTATTTAAATCTATGGAGTCAAAGCAACATCGAATTTGGCCATTAGGATTAAGA
This sequence comes from Torreya grandis, assembly GCA_037957365.1. NCBI lineage: Eukaryota > Viridiplantae > Streptophyta > Pinopsida > Cupressales > Taxaceae > Torreya > Torreya grandis. Next base: position 1,694,435 of record JARHVA010002580.1, on the reverse strand, counting down.
AATGGCACAATGTTAGATACCCACTCAAGGTGAGAAACTAGTCAAATGAAGCCTGCATCAAGGAGGTGTTGACTCTCATCTTTTACTAAAAGAGCCACCTTAGGATGCATTTTTTGAATTTTTTATTTATCTAGCTTTGCATCTGGATAGAGTGTAATCCTATGTATTTTGATTGAAGGATTGATCCCTAGCATATCTAAATAGGACCAAGCAAATTTTTTATGTAAGTCCTTTAAAATATATCAAATATCTACATCCTCTTCATTACACAAAGTAATACATAATAATATTATATGAGGATCAGTGTCTGTGCTATAATTAAATTCAACTGTCTCTTCATTAAGTAATGTATATTGATTGATGATGTAAGGTGATGTAGGTATGGTGCCATCTATGTTAGTTGGGATATCATTTGAAATGTTCAAGATCTCACCAAAGTATGCTTGGGCATTTATTTAATGAGGAAACCAATTCTTATGATATAAGGATGGGAGATCCTCATATGCCCCTAATAATTATAAGATAGCTTCATCGTTACAGAACTTATCAAAACTAAGTAGATCTAGAGAAATGATATCATCAATAAGGTCAAGGTAAACAAATGAGAGTGCAAAGATGTGATTTAATGTATTTTTTTTGTGTGGAATTGGTGGAAAAAACACTATATGTTGAGAAACATGGTGAGAATACTTAGCATTATATGGGTTATCCTTATATCTGAGTCCTTATCATTTTTGATCAGATGCCTTAATAAGATTAAGAATTCCTTATTCATGTATTCTGAGGCCCTATCTTTTGTAGCCCATTTTTTTGAAATATTTTAACATAAATAGAGAAGTGAATCTATTTTCATTTATTCCTGAGGTGTCTGATGGAGTCATATGTGAAATATGAATAGTATATTGTATAGGTGTTGTAGCAAAGTCCATGTGAGGAATATAGTTGTGTGAAGGCTTTGTATTCTAATAATATTTGAATGGTGCATGATCCATAGGTCATTTGTATATAGAACCTTTGTAACTAAACATTAAACATGGATGTGAATTTGATGGTACTACATTCATATCATGAATCTAGGGTCTCCCAAGAAAAATATTATAATTAGGATCATTGGTCATGACTTAACATGTTGTAGGTAGTGTTCTGGGTCCCAATGTAAGGTTTAATGTTATTTGCCCCAAAAAAAATTATGGATTTTATCAAACCCTCAGATGTTCATGTCAAAAGGATCTAAATCCTTAACATATATATTAAGGATCTAGAGAAAATAGATATTACAAATGTTTAACCTTGATCCATTGTTGAGTAACACCTATTTGACACCCATATTGTTATTTTATGATTAGATGTAAAGAGGTAGGTATTTCTATATGATGTTCAGAGGTGGGAGATATTTTTTTTGAAGGAGATATGATATTTAGTCCACTTTAAAGTATTGATTATGGACACACCATAAGCTAGATCTGTTGTGCTTGGTACCTTAGTATCACAAAGTGACACATACAAAACACCTTTGTATGTGTTATAATACTACATAAGATATAAAATGGAAACTGTGGTTGGGGGAACAATTATCTAATTGATAAAGCTATAACCATGGGTTAGACTAACCTACCATGCTTTGGGACCCCTTATGGACATCATAGCCTGGACCATAGGGTCTACTATGAGCATGAAGCTAGTAGTAAGAGTGGGATAGTATCTAGATGGGCAGGGTAGATAAGTAGGAGGGATAAGCAAACCCACTGATGTTATCTTATGTCTAGAAGTGGTCAGTAAGGAATCAAAGTGGACCAAAGATTAAAATGCATCTAAAGGATATTTTTTGATTTTAGGTAATGTGTTTCTTATCTTATGTATTATATCATCTTTGTGTGATGATTTATTTCTTGATTAAATTGCCCATAAGAGAAAAATAATATGATATATAAATAATGATATATGAAACATATCCTAGCTGATATAATACATCATGTACATATGAGTTTATAGCTTCTTTGAGTTGATTCCAAATGAAAGGGAACAATCATGCAAATGAAACTAAAAAACTTTGTATTAGAAAGTGAAAAACATCTCCTATTGTTAATATCGTGATTTGAAAAACACAAAAATCAAAGATACAAGGATTTAAAATATGAGTTTGAGTTTTAGAAGGATGGAAACTTAAACCCTAAGGTTTGTCTAAGGTTAGGGTTTTTTCACTATTTTAAGTGAGTCGAGTTCACCAAATGATTTAAATTTTAAGGGGATTATGGAATGTAAAACTCTAGATTGCTAAAGTTATGTACTAATAAATTAGGGAATAAATATAACAATATCAATAGCCACTAATTTATACAAAAATTGATTATTTTATAAATAGTAAAAGAATTACAAGAGATGTGCTTAGCTATAAATTAACTGAGATGGACAAGTGCCAAGATAAAATTGGTATAGGTACTATTCAAGATGTCATGAACAAGAACCAGGAGTTAAAACCCTCTTGAATAACAGTGCAGTATTCTAGATAGTAGTGCACCATGCTAGTATCCTATGTGTTTCACTGGTGTCCTTTTGCAAGCATGGAAAATGAACTTTTAGGTGGGCCTTCATTTGGTTCTAGGGATTCTATACCTATATGCATAGATTTTGATTCACTATTTATTCCTTTTTTTATTAATTTCAATACCAAACCCTAGGCCTTTATGTTTGTTAGGGTATTTGAGGAACATAATTATAAAAAGAGTGGTGTTAGTAGGGTAGGTTGGACATGACCTCAACACCCCATGTGATGAGTTTTGACTACATACCAATACCTTGAAAGGGGATCAATCCCAACATAGTTCTCCCAATCTATGTTTTGGTGCAAGTGCAAGTGAATACTAGTATGAGTGCTTTTAGTGTGACTTAAGATTAAAAATTTGAGTAATCTGAGCTCTAGGCTACTGTATATGGGTGTATGCAAAAGTAAGGTAGAATAGGGATCAATGACCTTGGTTTGCACAATTATTTTTGAGTTTGTTTATGAGTATTTCCATCTAATTTTCATCTAGTTGATACATGATTGAAATTGGTCTATATATAATGTTCTAGTGCTTATCAAGATGTGAAATAGGTCTAGGCCAACCCTAGGAGTGATTTGAGGAATGTAAAGATATCCATTTGGGGATTAAAGATCAAGGGGACATTAGTGCTACCCTTTGGTTAATAACATAATGCACTATAGTCAAAAGGATTTTGCTAGTGTCTAGGTGGAAGGGATAGGAGAAAATGAGACCTAAGTGCCTATGGGTGGTTTAGTGCTTCTTTTGGTATATCTAGGAATGGGTTAGACTCACACAAAAGTTGTAAAATGATCAAGACAAGCCATAAGATAGGTCTAGGGCTAAGTTAAGGACAAGGTGGTCTCAAGTGACACTCATTGCACTCAAATGAAATTTTATATTACTATAATATATGAAACTTGTGTTAGACAGATATGGCATTGAATTATATATGAAACATGATGTGCATGATATGTATCATGTCAAAAAAATTAAAAATATAAATAATGCATGATATAACTCAGGACACCATAGTATCAATTAATGCCATATAATGTCACATAATTTGTATAAAATATCACGCAGAAGGCCTAAGGACCACATACAAGAGACATGTGAATGTCACATAGACACACAAGGACAAAAGCCACATTCTAATGAGATGATGCCATACAAGAAAGAACATGTATATATTGCACACACAAGGCCAAGAGACACACATGATAAAAAATTAAGTCCTAACTTATGTATTAAATTAAGAATGTAAAAGAAGAATAGATGAAATGATATTGGTTTACACTCATCATATGTATCTATGACATTGTTAGAAAATAACATATCATTGTAACACAATGTAAAGTATGAGTGATTAATAAAATATTTGTATGATATATAACTCAACATGGTAGAAAGGTTGTGGATAGATTCAACCTGTTGAAGTGTTCATGAAGAATGAAGAGATCTCCCCAATTTAGCAAGGTTATTGGGTAATAAAGAAAGCCTAAAATAAAATAACCATATGAAAGTATGTCGTGTATCACACTCACATACCTCATAAAAAACATTGTGTATTGAAAACTAAAATATGATATGTACGTAACATTGAATAAATAACATATGTAAGAAGGTGAGCTAACAAAATTTATAATGATTTTAAGGTCTTGATTTTGAATATTTGATGGGTGTGTGTGTGTGTGTGTGTGTGTGTGTGTGTGTGTGTGTGTGTGTGTGTGTAAATGTATGTATGTGTATCTTTACTAAATTTATATTGAATGCCATTTGAAATTGTATCTTTAGGAATAAGTGCACATGCATGTCACATACCCCCATAATTTGAAAATGTTGAATCATGCTGTAATTTTGAAAATTGCATGATGCCATAACTCTTAAAATTTATTGCTCATGAGTACTTGTAAAATTTTAAGGCAAGCCTAATGTGATTCCCCCTTTTTGAGATGAGATATATAGCCTACAATTCATCTCAAAATAAATCATATGTGAAATGTATAATTGTGTAGTAGCAATTTGAATCATTTAAAGTGGATTGTATCATAGTATTGAATGTAGCATTAAATTGTATATGAAACATGTGTTCGATATATATAACATTGAATTGTATATAAAACATGATGTGCATGATATGTATCATGTCACAAATATTAAAAATATAAATAATGCATTATATGAATCATGGCACCATAGTAACAAGCAATGCCATATAATGTCACACAATTTGTATAAAATATCACGTAGAAGGCTCAAAGGACACATACAAGAGACATGTGAATGTCACATAACTGCACAAGGTCAAAGGCCGAATTCTAATGACATGATGTCATATAATCAAGAACATGTATATATTACATACACAAGGCCAAGGGACACAGATAATAAGCAATCAAGTCCTAACTTATCATGTAGTAAAGTAAGAATGTAAAAGAAGCATAGATCAAATCAGACTAGTTTACACCCATCGTATGTATCCATGGCATTTTTAGAAAATTACCTATCGATGTAATACAATGTAAAGTATGAGTGAGTAATAAAATATTTGTATGATATATAACTCAACATGGTATAAGTGTTTTGGATAGATACATCTTGTTAAAGTGTTCAAGGAGAATGAAGAGATGGCCCCAACTTAGCAAGGTTGTTGGGTAATGAGGAAAGCTTGACATCGAAAAACCATATGAAAGTATGTCCTATATCACACTCACATACCTTGTGAAAAACATTTTTATGTCATTTACTTAACATGTAATAAGGTAAGCTGACAACATTTATAATGATTTTAAGGCCTCAATTTTGAATTTTTGACCTCTCTCTCTCTCTCTTCTCTCTCTCTCTCTCTCTCTCTATATATATATATATATATTAAATTTTTCCATATTTGATTTTGTTTTTGAATTTTTAAATATTTGAACTAAAAAATATTTGAATAGGGGTTCTAAGAATCAAGATTTTGTAAAGAGAATAAGTATGAGGGATTCAAACAATCCTAATTTTTTTGCTAAAGTATAATATGGTAAGAAGGAAAGTAAGCAATACCCCAAATATATGTGAAACAAAATTATGAAATTGTAGATAAATATGCTCAGTACCCCAATGAGAAATAATTTAGGTGTGCTCATGGAGAATGTAGATAAATAGAGGTGATCATGTAAGTGCAAAGGAAGCCATATCATGGTATATATGCAATAGTAAACAAGTGAAGTGACATAAAGAATGTGCATGGAGAGCATTGTAAGATAGTTTTTTTAGATTATTCAAGTCAGTTTGAAAATCCAAGAGGGTAAGTACCCAAAGTGAAAATAAATCCAAGAGATAAAAGAATACTTGGAATAGGGATAAACTAAGTATCAATGAAATAAAAGCAAAGAAACTATGTATAAATAAATATGTGAGTAGCTAACCAATTATATCTAATGATGGTTATGTATCATAACCCATGGTATGATATGAAGGAATGACCTCTAGTGAATAGGAAGTGTTAACTATAGAGTCTCTAAATTTGAATACGAGCCATATGCTTTCATATAACCACATGAATAACTATTCATATACCCATGTAAACATGTATCCTCATGTTTAGTAGGAGAAGATGTAACAATTTTTACATGTGGTGAAGCTCTTTGGATAACCTATGATGCCTTAAGAGATGAAGACATATTTTTATGTTCCATTTTATGCTTAAAATAATGTACCATGCTCTTTGGAACCAACTAAATATGCTCATGTGTAACTGTATCCTTCTCATAAGTAGATGGAAAAATGTATTTGTAATATGCTCATGTGTAGCTATATCACGCTCATAAATAGATGTAGAAACTGATTTTGTAGTATGCTCTTGAATAGTTCTATAGAATACTTCATTACCATGTTACTCAATGTATGTGCCATACAACTATATTGTAGGAGAGGTAAATGTCATTGGTTCCAAAGGATATTAATATTGGATTCATAAAATTTTGATCACTTGATTACCATGAATATATTTGAAATATTTATGCACTATATAAGGTAATGCTCTAATATTTCGTATCCAAGGGCATCCTAATAATATATCAAAGACCCCTGTGCTTGGCAGGACTAAGAATGGAGTGGGCACTATGAGAGGACACACTTTTAAAGGTAACATTATATGTCCAAGAGTATCCTATGTATGACCATCAATTTATTTAAAAACTCTAGAAGTATCATGTAAATCTTACTTTGTATAACCAAGAGAGTAGAGGTGTGTTATGGTGCACATATTTTCACTTGATCCATTGTCTATCATAACACTTTGTATGGATTATTTTCAATATATGATTGAATAAAGAGTGAATGTATATCTGAATCATCATCAAATATGATCATAAGACATGATGTTTGTTTACTTGTAACTATATTAATGATGTTATCAAGTGGATGCCGATGTGTAGAAGGAGGAGGATGAACATTATATGTATAATGTACTTTAGAGTTATCCTTTTTATTAGAAACCTGATTTGGAAAAGGACATTTATACTTTTTTAGCTTTGAGTTGTCATTTACTTATGGCTTAGCCTCTTCAATAGGTGTAACAATATCAATAATGTTTTCATCAATAGGATCTTGAATCTTGTGCCTAAGCTTGAAATATCTATTTGTGGAATAGTCATAATATCCATTACCATTAAAATTTATAGATTGTGGTATATACATGTCTACTTCTATTGGCATAGGAAGAGTGATAATATTACATTCAAGTAGCTTTCAAAATAATACATGAGTAGGTGATGGTAACCTTTATAATTGGCTCCTTGGTGGAGCTTGTCATTGAAGCTTTTGAGTTAGTTTTGAGATAGTATTAAATATATCTTATGATTCATTCTTTCTTTCATTAGATTTTTTATTATAAATTGGATTGTTTAAAAATTTGACATTTGAAGTAGGAACACTTGAAGTGTACTTGATCTTGTTTAAAGTAATCAATTTGACCTCACACTCTTTGACTGTATGGCATAGTTTATGAAAATATTTGAACTTATCAGACATAATATAATCTTAGAGTGGAGATAAAAAAAATTGAGTTAAGATATCTTAGAGATAAATATCAACCATTCGATTTGTAATTTTCTCTTACATAGCCTTATATCTTAGAACATATTCATTGTTTATTTCATTAGACCCTTGTTTGACCTTTGCAATTTGAGCATATGAAAGCTTTTCACCAAATTTTGATCCATACCATGGGGCCCAAGACAAAGTGTGTGGGGGACAACTAAGTTGTGGTTGTGCAAAGTGCATATACAAATATATATTTAGACATAATAATTAAAACACATTTGATGGAGTAGAAGTTAGTGAAATGCAACTTCTATTCAATAATAAAGCATAGGTAAATCTGATACAATGTGTTACAATGCATGTATTATAGAATAGATACACAAAGCATGCTATTTTTTTTATGCATGTGTATTGCCTCGACCTATCCCTCTATGGCCAGATGTATATGTTACATATTTAACATGCATGATTATAAGGGAAGTTAAAAATGATTGTTATAAAATACGATAAAGGTGGAATTGACATGTCTCACCCTCCTTGCATGCCAACAATGAAGTTTACAACTAGGTGATGACCATTGATTCAGTCACAAAATTCCCAGTTGTTCACTAATGTTCATGATCCAAAAAATCTTGACTAACAACTCTAACAATAAATCTTGGGATTCTAGGATGATGTGGTGCCACTAGTCAAGGCACACAATCGAGGTAGCCTGTCACGTAGTTGTGATGTAGTGTAACCTGATAGAGCAGGATAGTTTATGCATGAATGCCAGTGAGGAACATAGGACTGTGAGTTATGGAATGTGCAATGAGATGCATAGGTTGTGATCTTAGGTGATCATCACACATTGTTAGGAATAAATCAAAAATTAATGTGAAATAATTTCATTGAATCACAATAATAAGAGATATAAAAATAAATAAAAATACACAACAAGAAGACAATATTTAATGTGGTTCACCCAATGTGGGATAAATCCACTAAGAAACACTTTCATATATTTTATTATAATCCAAAAGAGTACAATCCACTCTCAAATCAGTCTTCTCACAATTACAATGCACAAATATTGTTTGGAGCTACACTCTACAAACTCTCCTAAATTTGCACCTAAATTCACACACTTTGTTCTTCCTTATAAAACTTAGATCATATTGATGTATTAACTATAGAATGTCCACCTATAATACATCAATAGGTAATACATTATGGTTTTACAAAATAATGGGTACTAAAACCATGGGCCAAGTCAACCCATAACGATTCCCTATTAAGGGGGTCCAAATTGTTTTTTGGGGGCTACCGCCCCTAAACCTCAATGAGAATACATAAAGAGTGTACAATATATTTTAATATACCACATTTTAAATAAATTTTAATGTGTAAATAGGCTCTACAACATAACACACATAAGTCTATGATCAAATATGGGACTTGTGCATGAAAGTGTGAGCAAGTTTTATGTAAAGGAGTACACCAGATTACATGATAGGTATGAGTTATGCATAGATGAACAAATGAAGAGTGTGTTTGGTCATGTAAATTTTATGCATGGATCATTCAACATTTATTGAAGAGAATTAGTCTTGATTATATTAGTGTGTAGCTAAGGAAATTGTACTCAATGTTGTTGATAAATGTACTGCTTAGTTTGATCTGCATATTGTTCAAACTTGACCACTCAAAAAATTTAATGTGTGCCATGGTAGGTGTATATTTATGTCACTTTGATAATTTAGTCCTTATCTATGGGGTACAAGTGTTTGGGATCCAAATTAAAAGGATGTTGTGTCACTGCTAGTTTAAGAAGTGGCAAAGTGTAAGGCTTGAGAAGTTCCATGTTGAATATTGGGTGCATGCCAAAGTATGGATCTAGATCAATAATGAAGGTGTTTTCACAAACTAAGATTAAAATTGTGTGAGGAACATAACACATAGTCTTGATTTTTTGGTGTGTAAATTTTAAGCATTCCTTCTCAAGGTGCAACCAAAATAGATTTCCAGCTTGGAATATATGAGGTATACAATGTGCGTCATTGTGCTCCTTGTACTTTGCTTGTGTGTGAGAGAGATTTTGCTGAACCTAATGATGAACAAATTAGACATGTCATAAAAAAGTCTTGACTTTGTTTTCTTCCTATTCATTTGTGCATGACTCAGTGCCAGTTGGTGTGTGGTAGGAGATGTTAAGAGGTGCCAAAGGTTGAAACCCAAGACATGTCTAGAATGGATTGTAACCCATAGAGTTGTGAAAGGATTTTTTGTGGGCATGTTTAATGTACAAGATATTTTCATCCCAAGTGTGAGCATGTGTAGAATTATAATTTTGTATAAGATGAACAAGTATGCGATTGACCATTTTGGTCTTCCCTTCTATTTGTAGATGAAAATTTGTCGACTGATCCAAATGCATACCCATCAAGTCCCACAATGATTTACAAAAGTGACTTATAAAGCGTGTATCTTGATCAAAGATGATGGATATTGCAAGCCCAAATAAAACCCAAACATGGTTGAAGAATGTTTGCATAATTCTAGTTACGTCAATGTATTTCTTACAAGTGACCATGATAGCCATCTTGGAAAACCTATCCACTACAATGAACACAAAATAATTTTGGCATATCATCATAGGAAACCTAGTCATGAAATCTATGCTAATAGATTCTCATGGTCTATATAGAATTGGTAGAGGTGTGTAAAGTCCTACTTTCATATTTATGGGCTTGGCGATGCAAAAAAGAATGCAATAACTGATGTGGAATTCCACATTTATGTCCATGTGTAGACAATATAAGAGTGATTATAATGTGGCTAAAGTCTTTGTCATGCTAAAGTGTCTTAAGGTCTTTACATAGTGCACCTCCCAAAAGAGTCATTAGCGAGGTCAACCACTAAGAACACATAAATGTTTGAGCTTATAGAGAATCTAATCAAACAAGTAGAACTCCTGAACTTGTTTACTTTATGTTAGGCTAGTGTAAGTCAGTATGAAGTAATAATCAACTAAGTAGAGGGATACCCAATCTATGAAGTTGTGGCCATGTGTGTCTAACACTATGATGAGTGCATGAACCAATATTTGACTAAGGAAATATGTGGCCTTATTATCCTTCCCTTATGTTTGATCATGAGATGGAATTGTTATAGGTAAGTCATCCATTTCATGTGTTGCATATTATCTAGTTTACTTTGTGTCTGTAAGAATTGAAGTGGCTTATGATCTAAATTAGTAATTATCTCCTTCCCCATAATGTAGTGACACCATTACTTGATTTCTTGAATAGTAGCATACAATTATTTATCATAGGTGGAGTACCTTTACACTGTGCCAATGAATGTCTCTGAGTGATATGCCACCATATGTCCATACTACATAATCACTACACTAAGTGCGTATTCAGATGCATCAGTGTGAATTTTGAAGGAATATTCAATGTCATGCATTTTAATAATAATCATTGCATAGAGGCATTACTTGAGTCCCTAAAAATCACATTATTGTGCATAAGTCCAATCGAACTTGGATTTTTCACATGTTATCTAGCTAAGAGCCTAAAATATGTGTAATAAACTAAGGATGAACCTACAATATAAGTTAATAAGTCCAAGAAAAATCCTCAATTCTATGAGATTGATTGGAGTGGGAAAATCTTAGATTAGCTTGATTTTCTCTCAATCGACACAAATTATTGTGCAATCAATGATGTAGCCCAAGTAATAAATTTATGTAACATCAAATGTACACTTTACTAAGTTGGCCTATAACTTGTGTTGATGCAAGGAGTCTAAGACACATGATATGTGATCTATATGTTCCTCCCAATTCTTGTTGAAGATGAGAATATTATCTAATTATATGATGATGAAGGAGTTGAAAAAAGGCGTAAGTAGATCATCCATCAAGCGCATGAAAGTGGTTGGCACATTGGTTAGGCCAAAAAGAATGACCAACCATTCATAAAATCCTTCTTGTGTCTTGAATGTTATTTTCTAGACATCTTCAAGATGGACTAAAACTTGATGATAACCTGAATTCAAGTCAATCTTTTTGAAGTATTGTGTGCCTTGGAGCTAGTTTAAAATCTCATCAATGTGTGGTAGTGGGTACTGATTCTTCATCATGATTTTTTTGAGTGCATGATAGTATATGCAAAGCTGCCAAGAACCATCATTCTTAGGTACAAGGACTATCATATTCTTATAAAAAGAAGAGTTAGGCTTGATCTTTCCCTAATAAATGAGATCTTGTATCTAGCACTAGATTTCATCACTCTCCTAAATTGATTTGTGATACTGGGGGATATTCACAAGAGGAGATCCAAGAACTATGTCAATGGGGTGTTTTACTACATAGTGTGTTGGAAAGCATTCAAGATATGTGATGAATTTACTATGATACTATAGTAACTTACCGAGTTGATGCTTATACAATGTTATGTGATTTTTTATATGCAGGTGTGTCAGGGTAGACCATGAACAACATGAACTTTTATACATGTGAGATAATTTTATGACATTGCTTGGCAGAGACCAAGGTGACTTTGGTCATGGGCACTAAATCAAAGAGGTTGTATAGTAAATTTTGTGCATGAATAGTCTAACATTAGGCCTTAGATTGATATGTATCTTCTTAGTCATATAAATATGGTCTCCCTAATAAGATATTATAAACCTCTAGAGGTGTGATGCCACAAATGAATTTATCCTCCATATGCTTGACTTTGTAATAAAAAATACATTAGTTTTGGACTTGTATATTTTCCCATAATGAAGACACCCTATAGGGTATGGTTTGGGATGCAAAATAGTGGAAATACCAAGGTGTTGAGCTGTGAATTGTGAAAATATGTTCTTCTGACTGTGACTATCAATGCTGACATGAAAATGTTGACCCTTTATCTAGAACTTGGTGTGGAATAGATGTTTGCACTCCTCAAATATGTCTATCATAATGGTGATAGTGTTTATACAAGAGGAATCTAGATCATTATTATCTATCAATGAGGGTCCTAATGCAGACTATGCAAGCAAAGATTACTACACACAACATTAAAAATCATCGTGAGTGGATGAATGGTGACAATGGCACCACTTATCCCTTGAATTATTCTTGTTGTTGTCTACAGTAGAATATGTGGGAGCCTTCAAGTATTGAGTGGTCTTATGAGTCTGATCACCTTTACAAGAACTGTTATGCTTATATACAAAAGGCTATAATGTGGAGTTGTGTGAGGGTAGTCCCTTGCACACAACATTAGATGAAGATGTGAAACTCTACTTCATATTTTACTTGGATTTGATTTTGGAGGTATTTTTATATGGTTTACCCAATGTTGTTCTCTCAAGTTCTCATGCAGGTGTGCATAGTAGTCATGGAATGTGTTTGTGTAGTCTTCCATTGACTAATCCTTATGCTGATGTAATTTTTGAAACTTGATGTATTCATCTTCAAAGTGTCAGAGAGGGTAATATTCCTACTTTAGTGCATCAACAAAAGTCTTCCATGATTTGATTGGAATGCACTCTTGTGCATATTACGTATTGAAGGTCTCCCACCAATGAAAAAATGAAATAGACATATTCAATACTATGAAGGTGATTTTATTAGTATCAGTGAAGTAGTTGAATGATAAGTATGCCTTGAATTGTCAAATACAAGCATCCGATGATTTGTAATCAATCTTTCCTTTGAACAGAAGGATTTTGAGATTGACTTATACTTTGAAGGGGGTTTGTTGTTAAAACTATTGTGAAGCATACTATGGATATGGATGAGAAGGAATCGGGTTGAGATGCATCATCAATTCATAGAACTGACAAAAAAAAATTGGTTCATTGTGCCTCTGGTGCATTAAAAATCATCCTTCAAACTTATAGAGATACCTCAGATTACTTATACGTGTTAAACATCTTGATTTTATTATGATATTCATTTGGAATTACTAAAACAAAACTAACTATTAAACCTTATCTCTCATTATGCTCATGTGTTTATAGGCATTTAAAGGATATAACTCTACTTTGATACCAATGATCTACACCATGGGTCCCATGACCAAGTGTGTAGGGGATAATTGAGTTGTGGTTATGTAGAGTGAATACACAAAGATATATTCATATAGAATAATCAATACTCACTTGATGGAGAAGAATCATTATTTTTAAAATTGTAACTTTTATTCAATAATAAAGAATAAGGAGAACTAGTACAATGTGTTATAATGCACGTATTACATAATAAATACACAAAGCATGTTATTTTTGTTATGCTTATTTATTGCTTCGACCTATCCCTTTATATATATATGCATATTATAATGAAATCACTTAGATTATTCACAACAATAGAGTTATATATCATAGAATTAAGATCATAATAAATAGATCCACAATAACAATTGGCAAAAGAGTATAATACTTAAATATTATGATGGAGACACTTCAAGGGGGAAACTTTCATCATAATGAAATAAGAACTAAATTCACAATATGATGATAAAAAACTAACCACTACCTATTATATATACTCTATTTATCCAAGGTTATTTCATAGGCTAACCATACTAAAAAACATAAGAAATACAACTAGATAATATAAAGATGTGTAAGCCACAAGTCGGTCGCACATATCCCTAGATGCACTATAGGTTAAGGGCATAGCATGCCCCTCCCTTTCAAAACAATGTTGTCTTTAAATTTGAATCAAAATAGGATGTTGTTGTAGGAGCACTTCATCCTCCCATATTGTATCTTCAGAATGTAGGTTCTTCCATTTGATCAAATACTACTTATCACTCTGGTCCACAGTTACTTAGTGCACATATGAAGGATCTCTTTAATATAAAGAATGACTCGGCCTTATTCATCCAATTAAGATAACTTAGTTTGAGCAGAAACTCTATGTCCATTTACCTTCTTCAAACAATATACATGGAATATCGAATGCATGTGAGTGGATGGAGGTAATTATAGCTTGTAAGCCACACTACCATTTTTTTACAAGATCTGATAAGGGCCATAATAATTAGGTGATAGATTTCTATCCTTTGTATATTACTTCAGAGACATCTACTTATATGGATAAAAATTCACAAAGACCCAATCACCTATGTCAAATTGCCACTCAATGCAATGTTGATATGCTTGTTTCTTCATTCTATTTTGTACCATTTATAAATTCTCTCATAAATTGACTAGCACCTCTTGTTGATGGTTAATATGTTCCTCAACAACTCAAACCTTAGGATGCACTATCAAATCTAAATTTATGGATGGTGGGTGATACCCATATAATTTCACAAAGGATTACATCTTGGAAAAACTGTGAAAAGAAGTGTTATACCACCATTCAACAAGTGGAAACCAATGAACCCAAACACAAAAATATAAAGGTACCCTTCTAGACATTTGTTGACTACCTCTATTTTTACATCAAATTGGGGATGATAGGATGATCTATGAGCCAACTGGGTGCCTAAACATGTAAATAATTTAGTCCAAAAGTTACTAGTAAATATGGGATTACGGTCACTTACAATGATATTTGGAGTATCATGCAATTTTTAAATTATATTGAGAAAAGCAAAAGCTATTAAACCGGCTACAAATAGCTATGATAAGAAACAAAAATGAGCATACTTGGTGAGTTGATCCATAACTACCATGATAAAAATTTTACCCTTAGACTATGGTAACTTCATAATGAAATCCATGGAAACCTCCTCCTAACACTGACTAGGGATGGATAAAGGTTATTAAATACCTGGAGTCTTAATGGTTTCAACTTTATTTTTTTGATGTACCATGCATTCAACCATATATTTTTGGACATCCCCCTTGAGTCCCTCCCAAAACAAATCATGTTTGATTCTATGATATGCTTTCAAAAATATATAGTGACCTCCAAGTGGAGAGGCATGAAGTTCTTGAAGAATTTTATGTTTGATGAGAGAATGATTATAGAGGTATAATCTATCTTTATACCATAATGCATTCCCCTTCCATGTAAAATTTTAATATTACTTAGAACACTGCTAAAGATTTTGAGCCAAATCCTTGGTAACACTACCATTCTCCCATTTATATCTTGCTTCCTCTAGCCAATCTGCTGGTCACATGGTCATGGCACATAAAAATGCCTCAACTGATTCATCCCATTGAAAGAGGGCATCTATCACCACATTATATTTTACTTTCTTATATACTATTTTAAAATCATATCCTAAAATTTTAGTCACCTATTTCTATTATTATTAAAATAAAAATCATTTCTCTAAAAAATACTTGAGGCTATCATGATCAATATTTACTTGAAAGTGATGACACATCAGATAAGGTCTCCATTATTTCACTACATGTAGGATATCCATCATCTCTTTTTCATAGATTGGTTTGAGCCTATTTTTTTCCCTTAAGTTGGTAAATTTCAAATATCAATGGTGTACCTTCTTGTATGAGTATAATTCCCATGCCATATCCCATTGCATCACACTCCACAAAAAAAGTTTTTGAAAAATTAGGAGTAGCCAAAATTAGAGTGGTACACATAGAATAGTACTAAAATGCCTTGATAGCTTAATCAGTCCACTATAAGGAGTATTTATTCAATAAAGAGGTGAGTGGGGATGTAATTATACCATTATTGTTGATAAACCTACAATAGTAACTAGTTATCCCCAAAAATCCTCGAAGGTTCTTGAGGGTCTTGGGACCCTGCCACTCCATCATCACTTGAATTTTTTAGTATCAACTTTCACCCCTTCATGTGAAATAATATGATCCAATTAATACACCTATTAGACACCAAAAGCACATTTGGAAGGTTTGGCATAAAGTTGCTAGTTTTCTAGAACTAAAAGTACCTATTTCACATACTTTAAATCATCTTCCTAATTTTTATTGTAGACGAGGATATCATCAAAAACACTAATATAACCTTTCTAAAAAATGGCCTAGAAATAATATTCATCAAACAATGAAATTTATATGGTGTATTTGTGAGGCTAAAAGGTGTGACCATAAATTCATAATGGCCTTCATGAGTTTTGAAATCTATTTTAGGTATGTCCTCATCACAAATGAAAATCTAATGATACCCAGAATGAAGGTCTAACTTGATAAAATAAACAACATAGAATAGGAAAATTATCTTTGATGGTGTACTTATTGAGTTATCTATAATTTGGGCACATCCTCCAACTATCATTCTTCTTTTGTACCATGACCACCAGAGAGGAATATTCACTTTGACTGTGTCATATGATTCCTACCTCCAACATCTCATGTACCATCTTTTCTATTTCACTTTTTTGGGAATAGGGATACCTATAGGGTCTAATGTTGGGTGGTGTCCTTCTTGGAATGATCTTGATGGCATGATCATGTTCATAACTTAGATGAATTCCTCTTAGCATCTCACCAAAAATAACAAAATGGTCATCCATCACCCTTTATAAATCAAGATGTGTAGACTCCTTGGTTGTTTGAACCTCTATGGAAAATAAGCATGCCACAAATCCTTCTACACATTTTTTGATAATATTTATTATTTAATGAGAACTAAATAGTTATGGATATCTAACCCATAATCCATGTAGTTTAAAGGTGTTACATTCTGAATAGAACCTCATGAATAGTTCCTAGAAATTCATCTCAATAGTGACCAAAGTGGAGAGCCACTACACTCCCAAAATAATGTCATCTCCTCCGATGGGAATAAAAAATATAGGGGAATCTATAAATTAGTCTCCCATAGTAAGCTTAATGCTATGGAATTTTCTAAAATAGTTAACTCTACCACCATCTATAATTATGACCTAAAATTCTAGCGCTGGGTAAATAAAACAATTCAAACTAGTAGCTAACTTACTCTTGATGAAGTTATGTGTACTCGTAGAGTCAATAAACACATTCACCTTCTATTTATTTAGTAAACCCACTACCTTAATATTTTGAGGAGTACTAATGCTTGAAAATATATGATAGAAAATAGTAGGTTGAGAATAGTCAAATTCATCCTCAGGTTCTTCCAAATCTAGCCCTAAAGACTCATCATCTTATTCCCCTTCATTGACACCTTCAATGTTAAATAACTTGTTTTTATCACATCAATGTCCTTTGCTCTATTTTTTATCACATCCAAAACACAAACATTTTGCACGCTTTTATTCAACTTATTGAGGTGTCAATCTAGTATGCTGTGGAAATGATGGTGTTGGGAAGGTGTGTTCACACACATTAGCGAAAGTTATTCATTTGATAAAATATTTTTCCTCAACCATATGTGCCCTTGGTATGGATTCATATAAATTACTAGGATGAAACATGCAAACTTCCAATTATATTCTATCTTTAAGGCCACCCAAAAATAGGTTAGTTATATTTTCCTTAGTGATGTTTGCCACATGTAAGGATAGATTTTGAAATTGATGAATGTAATCCTTTACCATCCCAGTTTGGCACAAATTGGCTAGTTGGTTGAAGTAGTTTTTTGAGACATTTTTTTGATAGTGGAGATGAAACTGTTCAAAAAATATAGACCTAGAAACCAAGAGACCCTTCTTTTTCTTTTGAGCACACAACTAATGATACCAAATAAACTAGTTACATTCTAGATACAGAGAGGTTGTGGCCACCTTTTGTGAATAGGGAGTTTTCAATTTGAGTAATCCATACAAGTGGATCATTAACATCAAAATTGCATAGGTCTACTTTTTTGAATAACATTTTTATACCATGGTTGGCATTATGATTGTTTGGAGGAGAAGAACTGAACCGGATTGGTAGAGGGTTATTTTACAATTGTTGAGTTGAAAATTTGGCCAATTACCTAGTGATTTGATATAATTGATCCCAAAAGCTATTCAGGTCCCCTCTCAGCCCTATGAATTCCCCTTTAATTGCATCAAGATCATATTTATGCACCATGCCTTATAACTCTGAATTAAGTTGTTAAACTATCTTTGAAATACTTAGATTAGAAGTTTATAACTCTTTGTCATCTTTTTGAGGAGTTTTAGGAATTTATTTATCTTAACCATGGCCATGAGTGTTAGGACATAAAATGCACAAACCCTAGGAAGGTTGTGACCCCAAAAAATGTATCAACAGATGATACCATTGTGATCACCTCACCAAGATGAATCTAATGACTGCTAATGTACACAAGGGTGAAAAAATTTAACCCAAAAAAAGTGTACCAACTAAATATGTATACATATAATATTTTCAAACTTTTATCACTTACTAACACTTTGTATCTTGTAGGAACCCATCAACTCTTAATCTCTCTGAGTGTATGCCTTAAGGGATGCATCAAAAAAGGGATGGGTAGACCATTGGTCATTCATAGGATTGTTGTTCCTTTTTCCACTTGTTATCTACACACTTATCTCTTAAAACCATTATCGCTAAGAGTTTTATTCTCTATTTTACCCCTTATAGTCATTTTCTACATTTTATCCTCATATTCCTAACCTTAATCCCATTTTTTTAGTTGACTATACTAGGTCGACTGGGTCGACCCTATCGATAAGGATTTTTGGAAGGGTTTAGGTTTAAATTTGCCTATATAACAAGTTCATTCCCATCATTTATCATGAGAAGAAGAATAATAAGTAAGAATAAATGAACATATAATTATTAATCATTCTATTTGGGAAGCAAAGCTTAGGGTTCCATACTTTCTTTGGAGATATAGATCTTGCCTTATGGAGAAGCCTTTTGGATGCATTGATAGGTTGTGTATCCTAGAGTTGATTTTTATTTTTTATCCTTATGATAACAACCTCTTGAGAAGCACCTTGGCCAAGGGAGAGATTAAGTCTTGACGATTTCGTATTCAAAGGTAAGTATTCTTAACTTTGTTTCTCCTTTGTAAGAGTAGATGAATATGTATTTGTGATTCTCTTCCATGCATTAAGATTCTGTATACATTGATGTGAGTATATGTCTCCTATGAATATTTGATTTAATTTATTTCTAATCCCCACTTTATGCCACAAGCTTTAGTGAGCATTAGATTATATTTACTTTACTTGTTATTAGTATAGGTGAAATATTAAAACTTAGGATCCCCTTAGGTTTGTTGCATGATTGTGTTAGACTAGAGGATTTGGAACCCTCCTTAGCATGGTGTATTATGGTAAGATATCCCCTAATTGGGTCTAGTAGATCCTCTTATTGGTCATGCTCCCACTTAACAAATATGTCCCCAATTAGAAGTCTATGGTATGATCTATCTTCTCCAAGTTAGGATTGATTTATAGACATGATGTATTTATACTTACATACATTCTGGTGAACCTAACATAAATCTAACCCTTTCAAGGATTTTTTTCACTTATTTAATTATTTTATCATTTTTACTATCATATATTTGCAATATTAGGTCAACTGTATCAACACAGTTCTAACTTCTATGCACCGGTTTAACACACAGGCACATACATATGACTTTATTCTTTATATGCAAGATTTTTACATGGTTCAAGATACTAGGTTGACCAAGTTGACCCTGTATATTTTAAGACACTTATTTTAGCATACTAGGTTGACCTAGTTGACCCTGTACATTTTTTAGGGACTCAACAATAGGCTTCTACAAAGTTAGGTCGACCTAGTCGACACAGTTAGTAGAATTTACAAATACAAAGAAAGTCTCTTCAACAAAAATCTCACTTATTTACATCCTCTAACCCATAGAGGTTCCTTTATATGTTTCTCTCTTTCTTTACAATCTTTTTTTTCATAGTTTGCAGTCTTTAAAACTACCCCTATACAGTGAATTAGGTTGACCCTGTCAACATAGTTTTGTATTCTATGTGTTGTCTAAACAACTAGATCGATCTTATCAATATAGTTAATTTTTATACCTTTGTTTCCTCAATATATAAGTGACACTATCAACCCTATTCTATATTATCTACATACACTATTGACTAAATAGATATTATACTATGTTTCAAAGTTAGAATTAACCCTTTCATGCTAATAATTAACTCACACTTTCATTTCTTATTACTTACATGCTTAGAGTAAATCACATAGTATAATTAGGTGGGTTTCAATATATCATTTAGTTTCACTATTTTTTATTTTATGCACACACTACCAAATCACAAAATCTTAACAAGCATTTTAACAATTGTCTATCCAAGGCCAACCTACTTGGATTTCATCACTAAGAGGGAAGCTGACTTGGTTTTTTGGATAAGTATAAACACATAATTAATAATATATTTTGGTTAAGCACCCAACACCCTTATCATTGTGGTGTGTGAAGTGAGGGGGTAAGCCCCAATAACACTCTAGTACCATTGCCAATACAGATCCCTTTTATCCCAAATGTCCTGAAACCATCTTTAGATTGATTTCTAGTTCTTTGCTTATAACCAATTTCATATCACATCTAAAATTATATTCTAATAATCTAACAACATTAAGGTTGAATGCTTAGTTAGATTTTACTTTCAAAGTTGATTGCTTACTCTTTGCTTAATTATGTGTTATATTTTAAAAACTTGCATTAGCTAGCATTGGTGCAAGGTTTTGTGTTGTGTGCCTCATCTGTATCAACCTCATTGATCCAATAGAGTGTGTGTTTCATTTTAATTCTTACTTTCCCAAAGTACTTTAAAAAAAAATCTTGTCTCAATATACAGTCATTTTAGTTGACATAGTCTCTTATAGGTTATTTATTTTTCCCTATCTATTATACTACGTCAACCCAATCGACCCTATACACCTTTTTTAGCCTCCATCTACTGTGTTAGGTCAACCCAGTCAGCCCTGTACAGTTTACAAGACCTATTTTCTATGTTAGGTTGACCCAATCAACTCTGTACTATTCCTATCACTTCATATTTCCTTGTTTTCTCATCTCTTTTGCTTGATTTAGTATTTCTCCTTCATGATGAACTTTTTGTTTGAAGATAATACTAAGTTGAATTCAATAGACATGGAGTTTTACCAACCCATAGGGTCTCCCATATATAGATTAGGGATTCTCTCTTGGATGAGAGTAATGTTCATATATCCATTCGCATAATGAACTATAGGACCCCTCCTCATTCCCATTCGTAGCATAATCCTCTCTTCTCCTTACAAGATTAACCTAAATTAGAGTATGCCCTTGAAATGTTCTTCTTTATCTTTGAATTTCCTCAACATCAAGGAAAGGATCCATCTACCATTTACCACCTCACTATTAGTGGTTAATACAAAGAGCCTCATCCACCTTCTCCCACATCCTCAAATGGATTTGGGGTACTACTTTTTTTGATTCTCAACCTCTTCCTTCGATTATGACCCCTTCTCATACCATAACCTCTTCTTCTTTAACTTATTCTACCTCTATGCCTGGTATATCCACTAACTTGGTAGGTTCTACATCTAGTAGGTCTCTTATAAGATCCACTATCCTTAATCCTTCCACTAATGCATCATTTGGTATATCCACTAAATGCTTCTAGTGCTTCCTCTTCTTATCCTTTCACTAGTATATATTTTACCACATAAGCAAATTTTGCCACTAGTGCCTCATACTCTCATAGTTCCTCTTAAGCTCCTATCAACACTAATAGTGGTACCGGAGACACTAATACCAACTCTAATGCTTCCAATAATGCTAATAATGCCGATCAAACCCACCAAATTTTGTTACAAACACTCAATCAAAAGGATTCCTTTTAAGCTCATAATACAAATCAAATGATGAGAATACAAAATCACCTTCTCCATTTTCAAACTCATCCTCAACCAATGAATTAAGGCACACATAATCAAAATGTTCCCCCTCCTCCTCTTTGATATTCCCAAGGAAATATCATCCCTCAACCTCCTTCGGTTAATAAAACCATTAAACATCTTCAAAATGAGCCTCTTACCACTCAAATTGCTAATATTTATATAGGAGGTATCACCCCTACAATTTCTTACAATGGATCAACTGATCCTACCCTTCATCTAAAAACATTTGCAAATATTTATAAGGATTCATTTAAATTGAACACCTTTGTTGCTACTAAGTTCTTAGCCAAAACCCTCATGGGTGATGACTTATATTGGTACAACTAGCTTAGAGATCATTTTATTTCTAGTTTAGAAGATTTATTGAATGCTTTAGTTCAAGAGTTCCAAACTAGTGATCTTCTCGAAAATACTTTGGCCCACTTTATAAATTAAAAACAACTTGAAAATGAAACTGCCCAAGTTTTTGTTAAAATGTGGAAAACTTTGTCCAACAAATGTGAATATAACATGGCAGATGAAAATCTTTTCCATTTCTTTACCAATGCTCTCTTCTCCAAGTTACAATACTGGGTCCACACTCTCTCTCCACATATTTTGGAGGAGTATATTGACTAAACTAAGTTCCAATATTTCATTATGCATCAATTCAAGCCACCTCAACCTTTTTTGGGTCTTTATATGTTACTTAACAACACAAATTGTAATGCTACCAATGATGGTGTCATAAAATCTTGTGACACCATTCACACCATTTAAACTGTTGTTCCTAACTAATCTTCAAAACCAACTTCACCTTCTCAACACTATACCAATCCTCACTTATCTTCACCAAATACTATTGACATACATAAACCTTTATCCTCAGCTGAATTACTTAAACATCTACCTAAGCCTCTACCATGAGACCTTGATCCAACTCATCTTATTAAATCCTAGTATGATCCCAACAAGGTTTGTTGGTTTCATGCTAGTTGGGGTCATTCTCATGAGACATGTAGGCAGATTCATAATTTAGCTATGGATTTTCTTCTTGGTCCTAATTTTGATCATGATTCAATCATTAGAAAGTGTCAATAAGCCTATGACATTAATTTTAAGACTCATGAAACACATACTAAATCTCTAGCCTTGAATCAAGCTAATGTTCATTTAGATATCTATAAATACCCTCTTCCTAATCACCAACCTAATCAAGACAACCAAGATAATCCTACCCCTTCCACCAACAATGTTAAAAGTCTTATTGACCCCACTTCTAAAGAGAATGTGGTTAACATGACTAATATGTGAAGGGTGGTTGTTTTAATTCACCCTCAACCTATCTACACTCCATTATCTCACACTTAAATGAGTTGGGGCAAGATGACCTTATAACCTTTGATGAACCACTTCCCACTCCTCCCTTGGATAACACTTCCCATTCTATTTCTACCATCCCTCCATATTCTTTACCTAACACTAATGATAATCAAGCTTCTATTAACACTTCTTCTATTGATTCTCAAAACCAACCTAAACCAACTACTTCATCTTGTCACCATAATTTAAAACCTTATTCTAAACCTTCTCCTTCTTATCAACACAAATTCCAATACACTTTGATTACTCCTTCCAATAACCCCCTTCAACACTATGCACCTATTTCTAACAACCTTCTTATGGGTTATGATGAGTGGGATCCCATCATGCAAATCACTAATCTCCCATCCCAAATTCCATTTTTTGAGATTATAAGGACCTTTGCACATCATATAAACCCTTGCATACAACTCATATTTGAAATGAACATCCCTCATCCTCCCCTAGTAGGATGCGAAGCAACATTATTTATATATGAGGATAATATATCACAATAATGTGAAGATATGTCCATCCATGTCAACAAAACAATGGACATTTGTCTTTCCTTAAAATTTCCCATCACTTCTATGATTCTTGATGAGATTCAGCTTCATGTGGGTGATCCTCCTTTATTCATTAGTGTTTAAATTGGTGATATCCAAGTCCAATGTGCCTTGATTGATGAGGGTTCTGGGACTTGTGTTGCCTCTCTAAATTTTATAAAGACCCTTGGATATTTTTAATGCAATCTCAAATCCACATGCATCACATTCTAAGGATATGATAGAAGGAAAATGCCTCCTTTATGTTGTGTGTGAATTCCCATTACCATCCTGCCTATCACCATTCATGTGAAGGTAATGGTATTTAACTTTCTTTTGTCTTATAACATCTTGCTTGGTAGGTCATGGACTCATCATATGAGAGTAGTTTCTTCTTTTGCCTACCAATACACTAAATTCCCTCACAATAAATATATTTATAGGATTCAAGGTGACACTAATCCTTATAATTTCAACCAATTTCATGACCGTGGTGTCTTCAAGATTCCTACTCTTAAACCTTTACCTAGTGTTCCAATCTATGAGTCTCAATGCTTCAATTTTCCTATCAACTCCACTTGAGGTTACAACGATCATCTCGAAATCATTAGGAATATTATTACTAACATATTATATTCCAATGATGATTAGCCTAATGAGATCAACCTAAATATTAAAACTTCAAATCTCTCACCTCATCTTATCTATCAGCTTCCTGCTTTTTTACAACCTCATTCTCACAAACCACCTTGTGATGGCATTCCCATTATCTTGACCAAGTCTCGACATTCTATTCATCACACTTCATCAGATGATAAATTCATACCTACCTGTGTCATTCATCTTCACACACCTAACTATGATGAGGGTTATTCCTTAGATGATCCATTCCTAGGCGATCTTGTTCAGGCCCATGACGCTAAGATTATCTGTTATCATTCTTTTTTACTTCAGTATTTTCATGTATATTCTTGTATTCCATAATTTATAGTCCCTAAATTTAGTATTTTACCTCTTTATCATAGGGTAGAGATGGAACCAACACCTCTATTTTTTGTGGAACCTCATAAGAGTATGCTCATGGATCATGCTATGACTGGGATTTATTGCTTTACTACGTACCTTGACCGCTATAGCCATCTTATCCCTAAGATACGTGTGACCCTTCTTCAGCCTTCTATAGATATCACCCCTCCCTCAGTATAGATCAATATATTTGAGCCCATGCCTGCTCCTGCTTTAGCTGAGTCTATCCCTGCTTCTGATTCCATTACTCCTTCCATTGAGCCTAGTCCCATTATTTCCCCACCATCACCTTTTCTTGGTGATGGTTTGCTTCCTTCACCTCCAATGGATTTGTTACCCACCAAATGGGCCGATGAGCCTTCCCAACCTCCTTCAATTCGTATTACACCTCCTTCTATGAGTACTACTAAGCCTACTCATAGGTGTATCTATTACTTCCATGAAATGGATAATCATTCATCCACACATTATCACAATTTGTGACAATATATTGATACTTTACATATTTATCCCCCTCAATACTCAAATAAGGCCATACCTCCCCCAAACGTACTACTTGAATATATTCATAAGTATGGAGAGGTATATTGTCTCTGGCACTAATGTGGCACCCATCACATCGATCATTATCACATCCTTCAACAATATCTTAAAGATCACCTTATAGCTATTCCCAAACATTCTACTATTCCTCCCATAGGTTATTCTCACAAGAAGGCTCCCCCTTCTCCCATGGTTCCACCTCTTATGGCTCTATCTCCTCATGTGGTCCCTTTATCACCTATTATTCCTCCACCCATGAATCCTTCACCCATAGAGATTCCCTCACCTATGGATCCTTCCCCTTTAGTGATTATTGCATCTCACATAGAGTCCACTCCTATGCATTCTCCTAAGTATCCCTTGATTGATTTCCCTCTTTATCATGATCCATCAATCATTCCTAGTTTTTCTATTGAGGATATTAGATGAGAAGTATTTTCCTATTTTTCATTGAAAATAGATGAGACATCAACATTTCACATCCATTTTCATAGAGATCTATCTAATGTTCTAGATAATGTGTATGGGTAAATTTATCAGTATTTATGAACACATGCATGGTGCTTTTACATTTTCATTTGAATTGGACATGTGCTCCAATCTTATCTATTTATTATATCATTTGACATTATGTCAAATTCTTATTTATCTTACATGGTGACTTTTATTTTGCACTCTATATTACTTATACCATCATTTATGTTTATTGATGGATGTCTTTCCTTATCATTTATTTCTATTTTTATTGAGTTTTCTTTCTCACAAACTCCCTTTTTGTCTCTTTATCGTTGTTTTCTTTCTTATCTCTATTTTTACATGGATAATTTTCATTGTGACTTGGCTATACAAACCTAGTTCCCTTTTAATCATTTTCTATAACCATGTGATCAGTTAGCAAATAATTAATCTCATTATACACTCCTTTTACTGATCTAATTTGGATCTACGTCTTCCCTTTATTATTTTTTTGGAAACTAAGCATATACATGGTTGAGAATTGAGATAACATGCTAGTTCATTTTTAAGCCTAAGTGTCCTAGTTAGTCGTATCTTTGGTTACTAACCTTCCTTTAGCCTAAGCCTATATCTCATTCATGTGTATCACTCTATCTCTCATGATTGGTCATTCCAAGTCGGTATGGAGGAAGAATCTTAAAAATCTTAAAAAACATTTGAAAGCCAAATCATTTAGCAAAAGGAAGCGATACAAAAGGCAAAAACATTAAAAATTTCTTCAAAGTCAAATCACACTAAAATACATGATTCAAATCACATCTCCATCTTCTAGTCAAATCTCAAAATCCATAGTTCACCTCACGATAGATCCAAGGTCCATTAGGGTGCGGTAGGCTAGTAGATTAAAAAAAAAGAGTAAAAAAATCTTTTAGTGCTACATACTTTCTCATATAAGTACCCAATCTTTGCTTTAAACTGATGGCTCTATAAGGGGTCTTGAAGAATGGGGAACGTGTCATGGGAAGGTAGGTCCACTTTTATTTTCTTGTACCAATCTACCTTCATGAGTTGATCTTAGTAGCATGCTTATTTTCTACACAACTTGGTTTCTATAGCAAATGGGTTTCCTTTATACTTTGATGGTCACTAGTCACTTAGTGTCTTCTCATGTCCTATGTATGCCTCTTGTCTCTTGAGGTCTTCTCATAAGATGCCTAAGTTATGATGTTTACATTCCTTTTTTCATTGCCTACATTCTTCATATTTCCTCCTGAGAAATATAATTTTTATCACTAATCAATCTCTTTAGGATTCCATTTGTGAGTTTCATGATAAGACCATGGATAGGACCTGGCCATTATCACAAATTAACATAATTCACCTTCCCATTACCCATATCCTTTGTTACCTAATTTTTATATTTATTCCACCTCTTTTGTGTTCCCTTTATGAGTTGTAGTATAAGACCATGGATAGGACCTGGCCCTCCTAAATATTTTTTCCAATAGTCTAAGTCACAATCAAAATTATATGTGTCAAATATGAGATAAGATGTGATTGATCATGAATTTACATGTAATTGACATGCTTCCTAACTTGATTTAGTATGTTTTGTACTTACTTCATTTCTCTTTCACTTTTATCTTCTTATTTTTTGAGTGCATGTGAGAATCCAACCATTTTCTTGAATTTTTCATACTTTCCAGCTTGAATTAGTGTGATAAATTTAAGATCAAATTTTTCCAATTTTGTTTTTCTCTTATACTTCCCAACATTATTTACTATGATTGATTGAATTAATTGATTTATTTTTATACCATTTTTCCTTTTACATGCTTTCCATTTTATTACATTACTTTCATACTTCCCAACGTGATTTAGTGTGATTTTACTTGTTTTAATTTGGTGCCAATCTTTCACTTGGTTTAAAAATAAACTTTTGACCATCTTATTTACTACCATTTGGTTATTTATACTTAGTCATTTTCTTGTCATTAAACATTTTCCAACATGAAATAGTGTGTAGTACATTTTTGATTGATTATATTTTACCAAGTCATTTTTACCTATTTCTTTTTATCCATGCATGTGTTCTACCTAATTCTAGAAAAGAAACCACACATCATATATTTCCCATATCATATATAATAAATATCTAAATACATGTGCTAAAAATAAATATATCCAAGCATAAACAACCACAACCATAATGATCACATATCCAATCAACATCCAAATACCCAAAACAAAATGAAACACACACACACACACACACACACACACACACACACACACACACACACAAATATCATGAATTTTAATTAAGAAACACAACCATATATAATGCTCCAGCTCTATGGTTGGGCCCCATCCTACCTATCTTGTGGCCTAGCCATGTTGCTTGTAAAAGCCTTGATCTGTCTCCTCTAAACAAAATGTTGTAAAGAGTTTATTCGAGATCTCAATCTTGATACTTGCCTTTGTAGATGAGCCATCTGAGCTTACACCTATGTCAATTGGGCCAAGGTAATGATATGTGTAGCTCTCTCCTACTCTTGTACCTGTGTCTTATGGGTCAGGGTCATTACATGTGTCACTCTCTATTGGGCATGTACCTATCCCATATGTGTCACCTTAGCTAGATGTGTAGCTATATCCTTAATGAGGGCCCACCATGCCCATGCCTCTCTTACACCCACATACATTGATGGTTACATCCCCTCTCTATGTGCTCATAACTACCTCATGGCCTCTTTAGCTAATCTAAACCAACTTAGTTGAGCTGGGACAGATGGTATGCTAGGATCATCTAGTGTAGTGGGGTTGTACAATGTTAGAACATCATATAGGACATCATGGAGTGATCTTCTCACCAAGGACCCCCATATAATATCCTCATCCTCTGCCATACCTACAAAAATCAAAATAGATAGATATTAGATTACTGATATATATCAAAATCTATCTATCTTCAGTATATCTCAAGTAAACTTAAGAAAAATTTAACCATCTTTTATTACCTATTTGTGTGTCAGCCACTACTATCTCTCCATCTATATGACCATTGATCATGGTCTCCCCATCCACATGATCTCCAAGAACCTCATCTATCAATCACCTCCTAAAAATAAATCTTGGAGTTGCCTACCTGTGCTACACCTGATGTCACCTCTAGAGGTCCCTCTATCTAGCCTTTCATCACCTCACCATCCTAGCTCATTTAGTCTCTCAGATCTCTTTTTCTATCCTTAAAAATTAAAAAATACCAAATGATTTTCATTTCACCCTATTTAAAATCACTTTTCAATAATTCAAATCTTTCAAATACTTTCCATCAGATTCCTTATTTTGCCTATATATTTGTTTCTACTTATCTATTTTTCAAACCATAAAATGTTCTAGAATAATGATGATGTAGAGAATATTTTACACTAATGTATGATTATAATCTAAATTTTTTGATTTTTGTCTTTTTTTTTGCACTAACTTCTACAGGTTCACCTAATGTTCTTCACATTAGATGCCTTCACTTCCCTTGCAGTCTATTTTTTTATCTATAACACTAAGGTACATAAATGTATGTGTTTTTTAATTCTATCCTTTATATTATCTTATTTTCTACTTATTAAACTTTACTTAGCATCAACATTATGTGTTATCATGTTCTATTCCCAAAAGCACCATCCTATGTTGCACTCACATGACACATGATGAGCTTCGAGTGGGGTATATGAATAAACATAATATTTTAAAACTTTTATCACTTACTGACACTTTGTATCTTACAAAAACCCAGTAATATAAATCTCTCTGAGTGCACACCTTAAGGGGTGCAGCAGGAAAGGGGTGGGTAGACCATTGGTGCTTTGTAAGATTATTGTCCCTTTTGTCACTTGTTATCTACACACTTGTCTCCTAAAACCATTATCCCTAAGCTTGTTCTTCTCTATTGTACCCTTTCTATTCATTTTCTATATTTTATCCTCCTATTCCTCACCTTAATCCCATTTTGTTAGTCAGTTGTACTAAGTCATCCCTATACATTTTTGGGTATTTTTTACTTAGGAGCTAGTTTGACCTTTAGCCAACCTAGCTCATGACCTAGTGAATTATTGTTCAAAATTATACTAGGTCGACTGGGTTGACCCTGTCGACTGGAATTTTTGAAATGGTTTAGGGTTAAATCTGCCTATATATACAAGTTCATTTCCCATCATTTATCATGAGAAGAATAAGAAGTAAGAGTGAATCAACATCTGCTTATTGACCATTTTACTTGAAAAGCAAAGCTTAGGGTTCCATACTTTCTTTGGAGATATGGATCTTGTATTTTGGAGAATCATTTTGGATGCATTGATAGGTTGTGTATCCTTAATCTAATTTGTCTTTGTCATCCTTATATACCATAATACCCTCTTGCAAATCACCTTGGCCAAGGGAGAGATTGAGGATTGACTTGTTCATCTTCAAAGGTAAGTATTCCTAACTTTGTTTCTCCTTTGTAAGAGTAAATAGATATGCATTTGTGCTTCTTTTCTATACATTAATATTTCATATACATTGACATGAGTATATGCCTCCTATGTATGTTTGGTTTTGTTCATTTCTAACCCCCACTTTTTACCACAAGCTTTGGTGAGCACTAGATTAGATTCACTTTACTTATTATTAGTATAGGTGAAATATCAAAAATCAGGACCCCCTTAGGGTTATTTCATGATTGTGTTAAATTGGAGGCTTTGGAACCCTCCTTATCATGGTGTATTATGGTAAGAGATCCCCTAATCGGGTCTAGCAAATCCTCATATTGGCCATGATCTCACTTAAAAAATGTGTCCATAATCAAAATTTTATGGTATGATATATCTTCTTTGAGTTAGGATTGATTTATAGACATGATGCATTTCTAATTGCATATAGAATATACCTTTATAATCATATCACAAAGATGAATTCAATGACTACTAATTTTCACTGGGTAAAAACTTTTTCCATACTTATTATTATTTTACTCAAAAAATGTTTTTGCTTTTTTGTAAACAAACCTCATGAAAAAAACTATGGAGATGAAAAAAATTCAATTCATCCTGTATCACAAGTTATATTTTTTTGACCTTTTAGTGCTCAGGATGCCAGACCCTAAAAAAATGCATCGCATAAACTTGCCCAAATTGAAGCTCTGATAACACTGGTAATGAAATTACTTAGATGATTCATAATAATAGAATTATATATCATATAATTAAGAGTATAATAAATATATCCATAAAAATAATTGGCAAAAGAGTAGAAAACTTGAATATTATGACTGAGCCACTTCGAGGGGGAAACCTCCACAAAAATTCAATAAGAAAAAAATTAGAAATATTATGATAAACTACTGACCACTACCTCCTATACATACTTTACTTATCCAAGGTTATTCCATAGGCTGACCATACTAAGAACACAGAGAAATGCAACAAGATAATATGGTATGTAAGCCATAATTTAGCCACACATATCTCTAGACACACTATAGGTTAAGGGTGTAACATGTATGTTAAATATCTAACATGCATGATTATAAGGGAAGTTATAAATGAATTTTTTAGAATACAATGAAGTTGGAGTTAACACATCTCACCCTCATTGCATGTCGATGGTTGAATTTCTAACTAGGCAGTGACCACTAATTCGGTCATGTGATTCCTAGTTATTCGCTAACAGTCATGATCCCGATAATATTGGATGATAGATAATGGAAATAAATCCTAGGAGTTTGGGTTGATTTTGGGCCACTATTCAAGGCATGTGATTGAGGTAGCTCATCATGTGGTTGTGATATAATGTGTCTTGATGAAATAAGCAAGTCTACGAGCAAATGCCAATTAGGCACATATGATTGCAAACTATGTAGTATGTAGTGAGATGCACAGGTTTCTATCTAAAGTGATCATCAAATAAAATTATATGAGAAATAATGATACTTTTACAAGGGAGTGTGAGTAATCTTTATGCAAAGGAGTGCACATGATTACGTGAGAGGTGTGAGGTTTATGCAGATGAACAAATGAAGAGTGTGTTCAGTTGTGCATAGGCTACACATGAATCAATTTTGATATAAAAGTGTGTTAAAATTTTATTTTTCAAGGGATTAAAAGCCTCTATTGATTAAATAGTAAGATTATAGAACCATCTAAGAGCATATTCTTTGAGACTTATTGGAAAGAGATATCTGCATAGTCTAGACAAGTTGTATGGAACGTGTGTAAATATTGTTCAAGATCACCTTTACCTTCAAATAAAGAAATCTTAAGATCCACAAATCCAATTGGTAATGGATATGATGAAATTTTAGGTGCCAAAGGGTTATTCAACAAACAACATTAGTTTATGGAAG
The DNA here is from genome assembly GCA_037957365.1 of Torreya grandis. Classification (NCBI taxonomy): domain Eukaryota; kingdom Viridiplantae; phylum Streptophyta; class Pinopsida; order Cupressales; family Taxaceae; genus Torreya; species Torreya grandis. Next base: position 1,661,835 of record JARHVA010002580.1, on the reverse strand, counting down.
GGCTAGCATAAGAAATGGTTTACTCAATTTGAGATAGCTTAACTTGTAAGGCAAGAATGGTATACTCCAGAGTAATAGTTGAAGAGGATATTGGAGGAGTATAAGTAGAATGAGTAGGCATAAACATGTATATTTTTTAGAAACCAAGTGATTTTCCCAAACCAAAATATGATGCTATGGAAGTAATTGAGGTGTAAAAGTAAGAATAGATGCAATAGTGGAAATGGAAATATTAGAAGAGTTATATTGGACACCTTTATTTTGTTCAAATTTGGAAAAATATAATAATGAATAAACTTTTTTTTGATGATAAGGAATATATTTCATAATTTTTTTATCATTAACTGGAGTAGATTTTTCATAGGTATTGGGTTTTGAAATGAAAGTCATAATGCACCCTTCAAGTGGGTGTGAACTAGGCAATGGAATATCCATTGTAGTTGAAGAATTAATATAAGGTAAGACATATGTTTCTCTTATTCCCAAATCATTTCAATTTTTTCAAAATTTATTAGAGAATAAAAATGACATGATACAATAGTGAAACTATGTGAAATAGGAAGGCCATAAGGTTGGGCCTTGTTTAGTATAAATTTTCTATTAATTTGACATTGAATCCATATAAAAACATAATGACGAGCATGATGAATATTAATACAAGATGTAAAAATTAATTTTATAATTCTATGTAGCATATGAGATAAACATTTGCTCATTGATCCCATTCTGAATACAATACAAAATCAAGGTATAAGGGTGATCTAGGCAAGGGTTTGAATGATTGTGTGGGATATCAAATATACTTGCTCATTCATTGATTAGTTTCAGCAAAATATTTTGGATAAATAATTATATAGGTAAAATTATGCATGTATCCCACTAATTTGGTGTAAACATAAGTGAGAAAAACCAATTAAGGTATGCCTTTACCTCTATGTTGCTCGGGTTGGACATTCACTCATGGACACACATTCGACACTTACTTAGACTTGAAACACTTGAACACATCTTCATTGCATTAATATTAATTTTCATATAGTGGAATAAATTAACACACTCACACATTCTTATACAATCTTATTACATTATATGAAAGTGTTATAGACTCTCATACAGTTCCTCCCGAACTGATATAACTCATTATTCTGCTCTTGAAGAGTTATATTCCTTCCTAGTTCTAAATCATGTAGTCATATTAATATATCTATATTCATGGAGTTTTTATTTAAATTATCTCAATGTCAACATAATGTACAAGATTTAGGAGACCTTCATTTTTCAAGATCAACACCTAACTATTAGTAACTGTCAAGTGACATTTTAGGCCAAATGACAATTAGAAAAACCACCATAACTTTAACAAAGTTTATCCAATAGTACTTAAATTTTAAATTAAAATTTAAACTACATTTTATAATAACACACAAAAATTTTCATTCCAATTCTTACTAAAAATTTATCACAAGGTAAAGAACCATTTGTAGACTAAACATATGACATTTTTAGGCTGAATGATAATTACAAAAACTATCATATCTTTACCAATATTGATCCAATTGATATAAAATTTGAAAAAAATCATGTAGACTACATTTTATATGACCTTTACAAAAAATTTAACCCAAATCATAACACACCTTTTCCTTAAGGTAAATAACTATCTGTATAGTAGGCAAATGACACAGTCTAATAAAACAAATGATATATTAGTGATGTAGCTCCAAATGATATTAAATTTGGAATTGAAAGTTGAAAATGTCATTTATTACCAAATCACCAAATTTTTAAGTCTAAATCTTACCTCAAATGGAGAAACATACTTACAAGTGTTATGACAAAATTAGATGGTATGCTTCTACAACAATGCCAAATGAGTTGAAATTTGGTGTAGAGATTTCAAGTGTTAGTTCCAATGACCTCACAAAATTTCATCATCTAATTATTATATAAGATCTCCCACAACTAATATATTTAATCTAACCCTTTGTTCATGGGTCAATAGTCAATAAGAAAATAAATAAAAATAGAAAAGATGCAATCTGGACACCTCCAAATCCTAGTTGGTTTAAACTAAATTTTGATGGGGCCTATAGAGGCAATCTAGGAGCATTAGGAGTAGGATGTGTGATTAAATATTATAGTATCTCATTAATTAGAGCATTATATTTAAATTTCCTTGATGGGACTAATAATGAAGTAGAGGCTCAAGCATTGATAACAGGAATTCAACTGGTAATTGATTATAGTATTAAAACTCTCAAAATAGAAGGAGACTCACAAATTATTATACAAGCTCTGAAAAATCAAACATAAAGCTCTTGGAAATTATTGAATATCCTAGATATAGCCTAGCTAAAATTACATTTTTTTACTAACTGGTCAGCATCTCATTGTTTCAGAGAAAGTAATATGGTGGCAGACTTCCTAGCCAATGTGGCTATTGATCAATCTATGGAATTGAGATCGAATAATTTTAGTTCAAGTTGGGTAGATTGCACCAATTTTGATAAAATTGATTTCTAAATTTAACTTTGGTTTAATTTTTGGAAGTCTTTTTATTTTTAATTTGATTAATAATAAGTGGATTGTTTCATAATGTACTTGGTGGATTCGCATGCTTGAAGCATTAAACTCAAATGATGATAGTGGTTTACAATCCAATGGGATTTGACTTTCCATAATTAGAAAGAATGGATACATAAGGCTTGTAGTGAGAGTATTAATTTCCAATCATGGATAGATTCTCATTAAGTTTGCTCGATGGTTCTTTCTCTTGGTTCATGTTTGGTTGACCGCTTGTTTCTCTGACTGTGTTGAGAATGGAGAATTTTTAGAATGAATCTTTGTGTTAGCCCCTAGTGTTTGGTAAAGCTAAAACTAGGGAAATGGGTTTTTGTGATGCTATTACTAGAACTTGCCTCTCTAATGTTTTTTTGCTTCCCTTGTCTTAAGTGGTGGATGCAATTGAATGGGTTTTGGGCATGGATGCTCTAAATGCTAGCAATCAAGTTTGAGTCAATTCAGATTTGGCCTTTCTTTTCTATAGTAATCTCTATCTTCTAGTTTTGGATGTTGATCAAGTTCAAATGGTGGTTGAATTTTTCATGTATCTAGAGTATCATATGGGTCTATTTTCTCAATTGGCTTCTCTATCTCTTGGCCCTTCTCCAACCTTTCCTTTTTCTAGTCATGATTCTTTGGGTTTTATCCCTCTATCCATTTTTGGGAATTGGAATCTAGGTTCTTGACCCTAGTGCATTTCATTAAGGAGGCAGAAGAGGATTCAAAAATTCCTCAAGGTGTGGCGTGCAACATGGGTGTTTTTTTTCCTGACATGGATGAGGTTTTTAAGCCCATTTCTAGTCTTGAAGAGTGGTGAGCTTCTCATAGAATTATAGGATGTGTCAAATCCATAAAATGGTTAGAAAAAGGGGTGACATGAGGCTCTATCACTACCCCTCCCTATTGGCTCAATAAGTCTATGTCTTCACAAGTTGTTGTTGGTCCTTAGTTTAGGAAGGTTTTCCCCCAGTTGGTATTGGTAAGTGGAATGCAGTTAGATTTTGGGTCTCCTTCAGATGGAGCTCTTGTGGTGGTGACACAGGCTAGGCCCTCTTTAGATTTTTCTACTAGTAGTATCTTTTGTGATGGAAAATGGGTGGATCTTGTGATCTTAGAATGACTTTTGGTCTATTATGTTCCTTTAGTTTCTTCAATCTTGATTGGTATCTATAGTAATACTTGCTTATTCTATATACTATTTTTAAAATGGACATAAAATAGACATACATTAGACATTATGTCTAAATGTTTTTGTATGAGGAAATATGGTAATGTTGAAAATATTATTGCCTAGTTTTGATTGATCACTCATGCCTTAACATTTTATAATGTTAGGCCAAACCACCTTTTGTATTTTGATATATATAGTGTAAGGGCTCAAGACCCTTTAATTCTCAAGCCTTGATTTTATATATATATATATATATATATATATATATATATATATATATATATATATATATATATATATATATATATATCTAACCAATGTTTGTAACTTAACAATCTACATAGACTGACAAAAGTAGACAAAATTTCTCCAAAATTTTCCTATAATAAAGGAATAATTTTGAAACATCTAAGAGGTTAACAAGATTACACCAACAAAACCAAAACCAAAAAAATTAAAAAAAATGCACTGCACTCTATTTTTGGTTGATGTAATATTTCATGAAATCTTGGATTCTCCTACAATAGATTCCCAAGGTTTATAAAATATGATATCTTGCTCACATAGATGGAATAAGTATAAAAGTTTTATTTTGGACATGGAGTATAGTGGCCATGGCATTCCCTTCCAACACTTATTCTTCCATTTCCATCTCTTCCTTATTGGTTTCAAATATGTCCTCTTCATATTTCCTTTACTTTTATTTTTATCTTATCTGATAACTCCCCATTTTGTGGGGTTAGACCCACCATAGTCTCTTTCCTTTGTGAGATTAAACCTACCATAATCTATCCTCATATACCAAAGGCTCATACTTTTTGCTTTACATATTCTTTTGGGTTGAAACCCACCATCATATGACCACCTCCACCAAGATGTTTGTTCTTTCATATTACTCTCCCCCATATGATTAAACCCATCACAGACCGACCACCTCCTCCTAAAGATATATTATATTTCACTACTCACTATCCAATTGGATGTTGGATTCATGATTTTATCACTCTTTGTTATTTGTATCTCTTCTCTCATAGTTTCCATCTCCTTCTTTACCAATATCACCACAACAAGTTCAACATACATTTAAGCATTCAAATGACAACCCATAGTTTGTGGTTCCACTTATGTGATAGTCTTAACATCTTCCTCTCTCATGTCCTCATTGTTGTGTTAAACAAATCATCTCCCTCTAATGAAACATCATATTATTCTTCACATGCTTTGGCTGATATGTAAATGAAATATTCTTCACTTTCTTTCTTCAGTGCATATTTTAAAACTTATAGCTTCTAATATTCACCTTGGAAGGCCTCCATTCTCTTCATCTTTGTGCTTGTACACTGGATATAGTCAAAAAATATTTTATAAACATGAGACTTAATAATCCCCATCAATGCTTCCTCCATCTTCACATAATTGTCTTGATTCTCATCAGACCTAGGCTTCTCAAATCCTCTATCACTCTACCAATGTTCATGGGACAACTAATCTTCTTTTATTATACTCTTTGAATAAGTGCTAAGATAATTATTATATCCTTATTTCATCTTCTCCATGTCATGTGCAAAATATATTGCACTATCCTTGTCCATTTCAAACAAATGTAAGCCTTAACTCATAAAATCTCTCCTCCAACATCTATATAGGATAATACCACATAAGCAACATCAATTTCATCATTTAGTTGTCTTGGTAGAACCATGTCCACCATATATATATCCATATCCTTTGTTGTACCTACACTTTTGACAATTATATTAAGGGAATCAAGAGTTCCCACAATCAATTCTTCCATATATTCTTCACACCACAAGGACATGTTATTCAAGTATTATTTATTATCTATAGTATTATCATAGATTTCTCCCTCATGATGGAATACCAAAATCCCACTTTTAACAATATCTATGGATTTTCTCTCCTTATTCTTATTTCTATGTGCTTATTCTTCAAATGGATGGCCTGCAACCATACTTTCCTCATGTGCAATGACTTGCACTTCTTCCATATTTATTATTTATTTCATGGAAGTTTACAACACATCTTGGCTGCCTTCTTCATTCACCTATATTTATTTATTCAATTAAACATGTCTATTTCTTTGGCTATCCTCAACCCTTCTACTCTCCAAAATAGAAAAGATAAATGCATTGCCTTCATTCACCAAGGATGACTCTTATTTCTCCCACTTATGGGACACCACAAATTCCTTCCCATCATCAAACAATAGGTATCATTCTTCCACTTTAATGACTATCACCTTCATATCCTATTGCATGAGGATTCCTTCTATGGGTTGCTCATAACTTGCTTTCACCTTATTATTTTCAAAAATAGACTTGGGATTTTCACATGAAAACCTCACCTTCTTGTTGTCTTCCAAGAGAACCTTCTTCTCTGCATAAACATACTTCTCCTTGATAATTTTCAAAGTAGACTTGAGATGCTCACATGGAAACTTATCCTTCATATTGCATTTCATGGCAATATTATTCTTCTTATCTATCTTAAGACTCATCACATGAAACTTCTTCAGCCATTCTTTCTAAAATTATAGGTGTACAAAATGACCCAACAACTTGGAAACTATATGTTCCCATCCACTCACCTTATTTTTCCCTTTGCCTTGTCTCCTCACGTGGTTATCTTTCTAATACACAATTACACTTCTACATAGTTTCTTACTTACAACCTTTACCCTCACATAATTTTTAATATTCTCATTTTCAAAATAAAATTATTGATATACTACCCATTTCATGAGCTTATTATGGCTTTATTTTCCACATAACAAAAAAAAATCACACGTATACTTATCTCTTTCCTTCAACATGATCTATGCTGGTCTTTTCCTCCTGCTAAAATATTTTCCTTCGCTTGCTTGGCCTCTTTCCAAAGAATCCAATATCACTTGTATGGATGTCAACCCTAATATTATATATTTTTCATCATATTCACTCATAACTATAACATCTCCACTTTGTTTAGTCATATCCATCATATCTAATCTTGCATAAAATTTATTCAACATACTTGTCAAGTGTTCCACCTCTCATGCTCTTATATTGTGTGTCATATATCACCATAATAAACATAATTCTC